>VZZY01003537.1:39666-83885 GCA_013400335.1 Eurystomus gularis | reverse complement strand
GGAGCCAGGAAGTTAGTGTGTGGTTAGAAGTTAGTATGTGCTGCCCCCTGCAACTTAATTTCTGAAGCTAAAGAATAAACTTCTGCCCATATTGTTGCAGGCCTTTGACTTGAAAGCATCAGCTGCTTGCAGACATCAACTTGTGGGTATCAATATGGCTGAGACTTTTGAAAGATTGTACTTCTTTTAGGTTTCTCTGAGCAAACAGTATTTTGGAAGATGGAGATTTAAGCAGTCAAAACCTGTGTTTATTTTTGTCTGTGTGGGACTTGGTTTTAAGGGCTTGCTTTGCAGCTGGCATTCAGAAATGCCATGGTAGTGCACAGCAGCTCTTTCCAAATTACTAACATGATTTTCTTCTATTTGTGACATACAGGCACAAGCAAGTCATTATGCTAGTGTTAATGCCTCATTTTGCAGCTATCTGACACTTCTGCAGACCATACCAATAGCAAGAGGATTGTTAGGCTGCAGTGCAGGCGGAAAAGAGGACAGCAAGGGATTGATCCAGCATAGTCTATGAAGCTAGGGGTAAGGCTATAGGGTTAGACTACCTGAAGTCAATTTGTGAAACACCCTTCATTGAAGAGTCTTACATCCAGAGAGATCATGCCATTTGTCTCACAGTCCACAGATTTGTATATTGCTTCAATAATGTCTTTCACTGATTGTAGCCCTTCAGGTAACAAGGCTCCAGTTTAGTTCAGACACCAAGATAGGAAACTCTGATCGTGTCAGTGCATGTAGTTTTCTGGCTAAATTGGTTTCTAGAGATCCTAGTTTACTCATTTGTGAACAAAAAGAGACTGTATTGCCTTAATAATATGACTCTTTATGTATTATTACTAACCTGTCTCCATATTATTATTATTACTGGTCTGTCTCCGTGCTTTAGATGTTCTTTGAGAGATTGCCCTTTGTCTGTTTTCAAGGCGGCCAAATTAGGGCACTCTGATTTGATACCATTTAATATTCCCCTCTTAACTCATCCACTTACAGAAAAGCATGGCAGATGTTCTTTAAACTCTAGGGAAGGCTCTGTGAGCCTTTACCAGGAAATTTGCACTCACACTCTGTCACACAGCAGGAAAGGGGTCTTTTTGCTAAAGCTCTCCTAAAGACAGCATAAACAATGCTAAGGGTTCTTGATATAGAAAATAGACTTTCCCACAATTTCAGTTCTTGATTTTGGTGAAAATAAAATTTAAAAAAAGGGTGCTTATAAACATAGGAATGCTAAAATTTATATATGTTCCTCAAAGCTGTTAATCTCATTTAGGCAAACTAAGGGCAGAAACATACCCTCTAATATGGTTCTGTACTCTGCGCTGTATATTAACACTGTCAATTAAACTAAAATTTTCTAATATTATAGTTTAACTAGCTTTATTGATTTAGGGTCCTATTAAATCAGAACACAGTTTTTCTCCTGTCTCAGGTCACAGCAGTTTAAATCTATTAAGTCGTGTCTATTATATATTACAAGGAATGCAAGGATAACCCCACTTGCAAGATAATTTCATTAATGGACCATTGGTTTTACAATTCACTACTAATTTTGGAGATGTACACTGTTCAGGCCACACTGAAGGGTCCTGCATTGTATCTTTAGTTCTTTGTTACTAACTGATTGCTGTTTCTGGTACCCATCATTGATTGGTACTCCAGTGTTTGAGAATTTTGTCGTCTTGTGTCTCTTTTGTGAAGCTCTTGTATGGTCTAGAGCATAAACCAAAATTAATTATGTTCAAAATTGCTTGCAATATTACCTTAGATTCTGTATGTTAGAGATACCTTGTTCTGTGCTTTTCACTGATTAATTGAGCTAAAGTGACTTTACCAAGGTCTTTTGTGGGAATTGGCGGTCAGATTACAATTCCTCCACCCCTACACCTTTCAGAAGCTCCTCTCCAAACTATTTTCAGTAAATGAGATTGTTATAGAGTATATAGAAAGTGTGTCGCAGTTAACATTTTTCAGAGTGGGAAGGAGGGTGATAAGGTTGTTCTAAGAGAGAAATAAAATGGAATACAAATGCAGAGTTATTAAATTGTCCTTTCTTTTTTTTTTTTCCAAAATATGAAATTCATGCTTCAAGGCTTCTGTAATAGAAGATTTGAATAGAAAAAGCACCCAAATCCAAGCTTGCACCTACAGATACTAGGTATTATAAGCACTTTATACCAAGAATTCTGGAAAGTCCTACTAATCCATCTTTTTCTAACGCAGAGCAGATGCTTATATTCCCTTGTAAAGTTTAGTTCCTTGTACCACAGACACTAGCTACATCTCCAGCATAAATTAACTAAAATTAATATTGAGCATATTATCAAAAGTGCTATGAAGACATCATATAAATTATTTTTGTTTTGATTGAGGTTTTTTACTTTTTCCTGTCTCTGAATAATAACAACTCTACTACCACCTCATTTCGGTATTTTTTAAAAAAAGGAAAATGAAAAGAATAAAATCTGTTGTAGCAGCAGAAGTCTGCCTGATAGCTGAATTTGACACTTTGAAACACTGTATATTTGACAGAAGAGCAAAGAGAGACATTAGAAATGAGGTGTTATTTCACTATTCAGGCACACCGTGTAAAAAAGCTTGGGAAGGGGAAGGTTGTTTGTGTGACATACCTCACAGAAACAAGCAATAAGAATTGTATTAATATGAAGATGTTTTACTCCCATACCGTAACAGTGTTCCTGTGCAACATATTTCCATTTGAAATGGCAGGACCTATTTACATGTTGCCTAAAGCACAGTAATGTCTCTTTCAGAATAGCTTGGCAGCGTTTGTAAACATCTGAGGATGGCAGACATGTATCAGGCACCCAGGGTGTTAGACATGAGGTTGTAAGTGGCGAAAAGGAAAAGAGTGAGGAAGAGCTGGTTGCATTTGGAGGGGTTGTGTCTCTGAAAGCCTGATGTGATGATGCCCACACTCCCAGGAAGGCAAAACCCTGTTATATGCTCCATCTGCTTCTCTTCCAACTTGGGCTCTACAGTGCTCTGAAAGTTCGGCTGAAGGCAGGCACTGTAGAGCGTGACAGTCCATAACTCTTGACATTCTTTAAGGGGAAGGTTGTTTGTCTATCTACCCCATTGCCATCTCTGTTCTTCCCACACTCAACAGTTTCCAATACATTGCATTTGAATTTCACACCTGTGAGGTCTGACCTGTTTGATATAAGCTGGTCCTCTGCTGCTGCCTGTCTTTCTCCTGTCTTTACAGCTCTTCCATTCTCATCACTTGCAGTTCACAGAAATCATTGGGTTTATGTTGTGTTTTTTTCCAACTTGCTTTATCTCAGGGAAATATGTTCTGTAGGATGGAAATTGTTCTGAAAGCCTGGAGTAGCAGAGGCTGGAAGGTAGGTAGTGGAATGAAGGAGGAGGGAAATGAGAAGGAAATTTGAGGGTCTTTTCTGCCTTATCAAATTATTGAGGTTTTTTTATTCCTTGAACACTATTCTCTGAAGAATAAATGTCAATTTTCAGATTTTGTCTATCTCAGTAATACATTAATTTCAGAAATAATTTGAGAGGTAGCTGGAATGAATATTATTTAATTGCAACCTGTTTGCCATGATGGGGAAGAAGGAAGACAGAGTTATGACTAGCCAAGCTCTTTTGTGTGTGCTTTGTGTTGTTTTTTTAAGGGTAAGCACAGCAGTCATTCTTTTTACCTTGTCAATCACACGTAATTAATACTTTCTGTGCACAGAGAGTTTTCACTGTCACGTAGATTGATTGGAAAAAGGCATGTTCTCTAAGGCCTCAGTTCTTCTGATGAATTAAATAGTCTTGCTATTCAAGTTAGTAAGAGCAGGCTTTGACACATTACATATGTATATTTTCTCCAGTGTTTGGAAGGCTACTTCGACTTTCATAAGATGTAGATATCACTCATAATGCCTGCTATGATAAACATGATTGATCCCTTATAATGAAACATTTGGCAGTATTTACCATCAGAAATGCCTCTTTGCAGGATATATGCTGTTTTCTCCCTTCTGCAGGCTATCACTCTAAATTTGTATTTAATTGGTACCTATGCCCTACTGAAACTGGTATTCCACATTGTGCGTGGGCTAAGTGCCATGCTGACAGATGGACACCAGTGCTGGTATGCTAGAGAGCCAGTTTTCGCATTGCATGTAAGTCTGGGTGGCTACGTTTTCCTTTGCAGATAATGAATTTGAAAATCTTAATAGGGCTTTCATATTTAAGGTTAAAAGGATGCACCAGTACTTTCCAACTCCATAGCTGGAAAGTAGGAAAAAATATTGGAGGATGAAACAGATGTTTAGCTATGGTTAACCAGGGCTGCTGTTCAGAGGGAGGATTATCTACATCTCCACCCTCGATTAGCTCTCCACAGGGCACACTGACTTCTTAGTGACATTATTTCTGTGGCTAACCCAAGTTTCTTGTGGAATACCTCTGCTGAATACACAAGTCTGATCTGTCCTGTGTCTCATATGGAAGTCTGTCTATTACTTCTGCTCAATAAAAGCTTTATAAAGACAGCTTTGGTGAAAGAGCATCATTCAAATAGCTATTTAACTCCTCAGTGAAGAAGCTAAGATCTTAAAAAAAAAAAAAAAAAATCAGTAAATATGCTGTCTTATTATTCTGCAGCATTTAATACACATTTCAATACTTCCTGTTCAGTGTTTCTTTTCCTTTCTTCAGGCAATTAGCTGGTGAGATATAAACATAATAAAAGCTAAACTATACAAGAGAGGGGTTTTCATCCTTTTGCTAATGCAAGTACAGACTTTAAATCTCAACCTGAATACTCTGTGCAGATTGACAAGGGGTGCATTATTCTAAGTCACTCCATATTATGTGTGAAGAGTGCCCCAGCTGTGTCACTGCTGAGGTTAAAAGGTGTTAGTGCTTGCATCTTTTAAATGAGCATAGTAAATGAAAGTGAACAATTAAGTAAGAAATTTGGCTTGCTATCTCTGCATGCTGTGTTTTATTGTGGTGTTGCCAGCTTCTCTGAATGAAAATATAAGAGCAAATTAAACAGCTTTATGAACTCACAGGAGGAGCAGTTGTTCTAGTGGCTTTCATACAAATGCCTAATTAATTCTTGAAGTAACCCAAATTGTTCTTTTGTGATATGTGAATAGGAATTTGTGAGGAACCTGTGCAGATGAAACTAAGTGAAAGGAGAGCTGGGATTTAATGATTAGCTGGCAGTTTGCAGTTGCTGGGTCCAGAAAATTTTAGTTATCTTTCTCATTAATATTACATTACAAAGTTAATGAAACATTTGGATGAATATGTTATAAGTAATAAGGCATTAATGTTATTTTTCAAGCAGTCAGTTATGCTAATGGACATCTGTCATTTCTTCACCACTCTTTGAGTTATTTGGGAAAATCCTAAAATAAAGGTATGTTGTACTTAAAATTTAATAAAAATCTACATTTGGCTAGTAGCAGTGGACTTGAGCTACTTTAACAGAAAGACAAGATTGCTTCAGGAGAAAAGCTTACAACTGTGTAACTTTTGCTTCCTTCCTCTAAATACTTTAGAAAGTCTCAGCTTAAAATTCTCAAAAGATGTTTTCTTTTTGTTTCACACCAGATCCATATGAAATAAAAAGATCCTCCAAAAATGGATGTAAAATATTGATTTTTTTTCATAGTGAAATACATACCAACTTTATGTAGTGAAATTACTGAATTATAAAAATTTACTGTTATGGAAATAGTATTCCTATTCATTGCACCAATGCTACTTTCTTACTCTTCTGGAGAAAACTGAGTTAATAGCATGGTGTCAAACCAACCGCATCTTCACAGCTAATATTAAACCAAACTTATTTTTTGTAAGCAAATTTGGTATATATAGGATCAAGCATTTGTATCACAGAAGTGCTGTTCTGTTAACATATTTGAACAGTCAGAGCTAACTGATTTTAGGTAACAGTTGACAAGTCTGCTTTTTACACCATTTGGAACACAGCTTTCCATGAGTTATATGCATATGGCGTCATTAACAGGTCTTTTTATAGAGGAGGATGGAGTTGAACAATAGGCAAAATAAAATGTGCGAGTGGTTATAGATGTGAAATAATTCCTTCACCTGTCCAGTAAGGACACTAAAAGGAACGGCACATTTTCTTGGAGAAGGGAAGAACTTGCTTTCTTCATCCTGTATTAAATACGTAATATCTTATGATTTCTCCTCTACTGTATTTGTATTTAAACTTAGGAATTCCTTTCTTAACTAAGAATTTGGCCACTGTCTTTGGACGAGGTTTTACTGGTTAAGCATAACTTGTATGTTTGAGCTTGTTTACTTAGCACTACTTTTTGCTTTAAAACTTTCACATATGCTTGTCCTTGCAATGACTTAGCTGAAGATCAAATTAAGGTTATCATAGCTTTAAATCAGTCTGATTTAACTTCCTGTTTTCATAGTAGAGATATAATTTAACTCCATGTTGTGTGATTTGATAGCTGAGAAGTGTGGAACTGGGCTACGTCTCCATAGATCTGCAAAACTTTATCCAGCTGACCCATAAAATGGAAATGTTTCCTTGTAAAAGCAAATCTTCCCACTTTACTGAGTTTAAAATAAGCCCCTTAACTCCTTGATTCTTGTCAAAGGCTGTAGCAAAGAATTGCTTTGCATTTTCAAAAAATGCATTGTGGAGTAATGATACAAAATAATATACAGCCATAATGAAAGTAAACAAGTGTTTTGTTGTTGTTTTTTGTTTGGTTGGTTTTTTTTATTCTATAAAAGATCTTGGGATCTTTGGGAGAGAGAGAGAAAAACTCTTGCTTCCACTGCATGTGCTTTCCTGGCCCTGATCCAGAAGAAGCATATAGATATTACCAGAATACAAAAAAATAATTTATGGGTAAGCTAATATCATACTGTATTGCGATCTGTAGTAGTATTCATTAGTGAATTGATATGGACAGTGTTGCTCTCAGAAACGATGGGAGTTGAGCAGTGTCTTGGTTTGATCAGAAGCAGGGTGCCCAGAGGTGTAAGAGATTATCACAAGTCAGTTGAATTCATACCTGCTACAACACTGAATCTAATACATTAAGTAAAGGTAACCTGTGCTACAGCTGTAATTGTAACTAAAAAGTTGCTTTTTTTCTGACCCCAAGGTATTTATAGTCGGCAAATTCACAGAATCTCATATGCAGATTGGGATTTAATGTGCATATGTGTATGATACATATTAACTTGCATCCCAGTGAACATTTTATTTAGTGAGAGACTTGCAAACTTATGTAAAAGCAACATGAGAAATTAACTTGAAGAAGTTTCACGGAGTCTGTAAATACAAATATATATATACGAGAGCAGACTTCTATAGCAAGCAACAACTGATAGATATTGTGTAGCCACCTGTCTGTTGATGCAGTGTTCCTCTGAAAAATCTAGAGGGGGAACAACAAAGTCTGTTTCCTGACTTATGTAAAGTGCTGTTTAAAAATATATATGAAGTGTATTTTATAACAAATGACTCTAAGAACTGAAGATGCTGACAGCATCAAGGACACCTGATGGAATATGATGCCTAATTTATTATATCTGACTGTATGGAAATCTTTCCAGTTGTATAAGTGAGTGTCAGAAATACAGAATAATGAAGATTATTACTTAGCCTACTTATATACACTTATAAGGCATAAGCTATGCTATTGAGATACTCATTCATAACTCGTAGTGCAGCAAATAAGACTGGCATGTGTAAGTCTGGAAAGAGTTTGGCTCAACTCCCATATAGATAAATAAAGTTAATAGACATATATGTATATTTTATTTACACATGTAATGTCTAATATATGTGTATATTTAATAGAGGTGATAGCTCCTTGTCAGATTGTCACTCTAGCAATGCCTTTAAGTTTCTCAAAGGCTAGAGCTGAGTCGTATGCTTTAATACAGTCAATATTAGTTCAGTCATCCTTTGCCAAGTACAACCATATGTGGTGTAACTAATTCTGTGTAACCCCTTCAGCTTTCTGTCACAGTTATTGCTAATGCACTATATTATTTTCCCAGACCCATGACTTGCCTCTGATCTCCCACAGGGCTGTAAGTGACAGCTTGGTAAAGACACTTAATGCCTTCCATAGCTGCATGTCAGCTGTAATGCACTGTTTTGCACCTTTATTCAGTAATGGTGGTGGTGCTCCCTAGCAACGTCAGCTTCCCAGCTGTGCGGAGGTCTGCTGTGGGGAGGCCTACTGGGAGCTATTAAAGCCTATGGAAAATCTCCAGGAAAGATGCAAAGTGCTGTGTGCACAAAGCATGGGTGAGAAAAGCTCTGCTACGGCGTGTGCCTCAGCACTGTAATCACCGCTAAGTCCTCATGAATATGCTCAAGTGTTGCCAACGGCGTGCCTTTTGACAAAATACTCTTTCCTATTGATTGAAAGCCGAGGACAAATATTAATTTATAATGTAATCAAAGGTATAGCCCACAGTTGCTACTGTGCATGACAACTGTGAGATTTGAAGGAAAGATTTCCTTATGCAAATGAAAGAGTGATAATCTGCATACAAAGGGATTTTAGAGCAAATTTGGACCAACTGCTTCTGAAAATCCCTGTGAGAGGAGAGGAATCCTACTGCCTTCCACTGCCTTTGAAATCTGCCCCATGTCCTGTACAAAGGAATGAACAAAAGGTAAAATTCGATGAAAATCTCAAATTGGAGATCTACCCAATTACCCCAACATCACAGGATGTATAGGGGCTCTAATTAAAAAAAACTAACTTCTATTAGCCAAATCTTAAGACATGATCAAGCTTGTTGGTCATTACTTGCTGTTCATGAGGCTAAATAAGGCTCATTCACAAATTCATGCTTACCGTTTCTGAAAATTTTTAAACAAAAAATTAAGTGTAATAGCATGCTTCACAGTAATTTAAGAGTTCAATGGAAATTACTGAATTTAGGTATTAACACCAACAACAGCTTTTAGGCTTTTTTCTTTCCAAATTCAGGTTAGCTCTGATTATATGAATGCAAACTTTTCATGAAGACTCTGAAACCTGTTGGCTTGTGCTTTCCATATTATTTCTTTTTTTCCCCTCAAATTTTTGTTTTGTATTACCATCCCTGATATTTGTAATCATATAAAAACCGAGAAAGTGAAACCACTGCCGTAGTAAAACCAGGAAATACATCCACTGTAGAGCAGCTTTTTGGTGATTATTGGACTCTGCAGATGAAGACTTGAAAGAGAGTTCTTAATTTTAAAATCACATTTGTGAATTTAATTTCTTTTCTGTACTTTTTTTTCCATTCCTTCATGCTAAACTTATGTTATTTAGTAGAGGAGAGTCTGGGGTTTTTTTCCTCTTGAATTTTATGATCATTTTAGATTGTCTCCCTTATTGTGTACAAGGGGTACTGAAACAGAGATTGAAGGCAAAAGTACCTTTTTTAGAAAAAAATAATCTCTAGAATATTTCATATATCTGGAGGGCTATAGCTTGCAATAATAAATGCAAACCAAGTATTTTTTGGAAGAAGTTCCTTCTCATGGGAAAACCAAAAATAATGTGATCAATATCAATGCTTTCTTACTCCCTAGTCTGCAGCTGTGAAGACAGTGGCATAGGGACACCTGCTTTACTAACTCCCATTTATAGATCTGAGGTGACATCAATGTAAAGTGCTTCAGCCTTGCCTTTACACTGACAGCAGCAGGAGGGTGATAAAAACTGACCATATTGGCCTTTAGATCCACCTGCTAAGGGAGTACCCATTAGATTTGTGTTCGGAGCAGATGAACAAAGCATTCAAAAAGATCCAAAGTGTAGACATTGCATGCCTCTCATATGAAGCTTTACAAAATGCCAGGAATGGCATCTCAATGCCCTCGTCACACTGAGCAGCACCCTGACCTGCTCATGCTAACACAACAGCTCCTCCTTGCACCATCCACACTGGCCTTCAGTCATTAGGAGACAGCAGCTAAGGGTTTTTCTGTCTATAAGGAGCACTAAAATAACCAAATATGGTTGTGGTTTATGGAAATTGATATTTCTGTTTAAGTGCCACGTTTGAGTGCAAAGAATTGCTTCTTGTAGTATGCAGACCACATTGGCCAATGGAAATGCTGGAATGGCCAAAATGGATTAAAACATTGATTAAATTAATTCAGAAGAAGAAAAATCAGTACCAAAAATGAAGAGTAAAGATGCAGGTTTGACCTTAGACTTAGGGGCCTCCTCAGTCAGGAACTGCTAGGAGCTGGCTGTCATACTGGAGAAGCAGCTCTGTGTACCTGTGCAGTTCTTGTCCCTCAGAGAGTGTACTAAGCTAGAGAAACCACTGGTTTGACACATTCTAGCTGATGGGGTTTTTTTATGCTTATTTTTAACTCTAGCTGTTTTCCCCCCTCTTATTTTGCAATTATGTAACTGTTCATTGACTATGTGGGCAAATACAATTTTAGATATTACTGTGAGTTTTTATAGGCATTGGAACTATCCCCCTGAGCTTGCTGTATCAGTATCTGGTAGCTTTCTCCGTTGCTGTTTATTGCCTAGAGGATTTAAAGTTTTAATCTGAGGCCAAGTTTGCTGAGTAGAAATAGTTGTAGAGCACAAGGTTAAATGTTTGCTGAAATGGTATTCCACTGTCTGTATACACACATAATCCTTCCTAGATTATTAGAGGTATAACTAACAGTTTTTAATATGTAACCCAATTTCAAAATTCCAGAGCAACAGTAAATTTGCAGGATAATACTCCCTGTTCATGCAAAAAGCCTTGAAAAAGGGCTTTTCCTCACTTGTTTTGCTATATTCTGAACGTTCTCCATTGACTTTGTGTTGTCAAGGAAAAGCTTGCAGGATCAGGTACTTCGTTCAGCGTTTGGGCTGAAGTGTTTAGTGACCTTCTGCACCCGTAGATTTGTTTTGCAAGGGCTGACATGGATTTTACTTATCTTGATGTGCAGATTAAGGTGTTCTTTGCTTCATCACCCATGAGAAGTAGCATCCTGAGCAAAGGATATTGACTCAGCTATTTTAAGGGCATTGGAGGACTTAGTATCAACATAAATTTTGCTACAGTTTTATTGGGTTATTGAGGATGTCAGAGCGAGTAAGGCAGTAACATGAGGCAGAGAGGGAACCGTTTTGTTATGAAATAGTTTACTGTAGCCACTTTGCAGGATCTTTATCTGTCTGGATTTGGCTACTATAAAGAATATGTTATAATACAAACTATTATTTATATGTATAGAAATATATAATAAAGAGAAAAAGTTGTTTATCAACTTTGACAAAAACACCCTTAACCAATGCGAAGTCTTGATGTTTGAAAGCCAAGAGCCTGGAAATAAGCAGAATTTATAGGTAACACTGGTTTTATACTCATATACTTGTAGAGTGGTTATGTTTTTATTTGGAGTGGGGGTTAGGAGATTTTTTTAAAAATATATATATACTGCTGTTAAATCTTAGCTCTTTTGCTTAAGCCGCTACATAACAGGTTGGGGTTTTTTTTAACTATGGATAGGATTTTGGTATGACCTTACC
This sequence comes from Eurystomus gularis, assembly GCA_013400335.1. NCBI lineage: Eukaryota > Metazoa > Chordata > Aves > Coraciiformes > Coraciidae > Eurystomus > Eurystomus gularis. Next base: position 72,336 of record VZZY01003537.1, on the reverse strand, counting down.
ACTCAGCATACGGCAATACAGATGGAGAATGAAGTCACACATGAGTGACAATGAGGAAAAGACTGGGAATGAGCAAAGCCTTTAATATTCAGAGAAGGGAGAAGAAAACAATCTGTTTTAACAGTTTTCTGATGGACTCTGTTGCAAGCTGTGTATTAGAAATGGCTTTCTAAAATTGCTGAGAACAATTTTATTTCCTCCTGGTTCTTTATTATACTAAAATGTTAACCAAGTATCCATAGCAGGAAGGATTCTGCCGTCCTAATTTAGTCATCTTCTGGTTAGACTTGCAGTATAAACTATAACAGCCAGACAGTAGGGAGCAATGACCATCTCCATAATGTGACTTACTCCTAAAATACATATTTAAGGTGAGTCATGTACCTGAAGGTACCTGTATTTCTGTGTTGGTTATAGACGCTTACATTAAGGTTAGGTAAAAGCCACTCTTACTTGGGCTGAAAGAAATGCAGAAGATGTGGTTTCAGGATCTGTAGCTTTATCTGAAAATTTCATGTCTGTGGAATTGTTTATCCAGGATGCAGGCACTGATAGGTATTTAGGTTGTTCTTTTGTGGTTTGGTTTTTGGTTGGTTTGTTGGTTTTTTTTTTTTGTGGCTGTTTAGTTTTTGTACAGAGAACAACATTTTCAAGAGTGGTTAAATACAGCTGTGATCTTACATGAATTAATGCTTTTAGGAAGAGAAATCCAACAAATACTTGTACAATAACATGATGTTGTATTGAAATTAAATTGTTTACTGAGGATATGCATAGACTTAATTTGAATGACAGGTTTATAGTGTCTCAGCAATCTGTAAAGCTGTTGCTGGAGCTCACAGATTGGGACTGGGATGTGGAAGATGCAAGAATTTGTACTTTATTTTCCTATATCCCAGGAACATTTTTTTGTGCTGTTGGGGGCAAGAGGATAAATTTCATCAGAAGGTGGAGTTGATTTATTTCTAACAGATGTTGGAAGTCCAAGAGCTATATGGCAAAATGAGATTGGCTTTATACTCTGATCAGCTTTGTTTACTAGCTAAGACATGAGAATGCATTCTCAACAATTGGACAGCTACTTTGTATTGTTACTGCCTCCCAAATGCTAAATACAAACTTCTTCCTTCATAGCTGCCAAAATGTCCTACTTCCCTCCACCACAGCCTGTGATATTTTCAAAGTACAGTATTCTGCAGCTTTGAGTGTATCTGAAATGTAGATGTACTGTCAAATTAACTGCATGTAGTAATGTCTAGTGGCATAATGCAAGGACTAGTTACTGGTTCTTTGAAAGCATTCTTACTCATTGGAGTAAGCATCTCTCTGAGATGTCAGCTTCTGCCAAGTGCTGCTCCATCATTTCAAGTTGGACTTTTTGTAGAAGAATGGGTACTGGTTGTACTCATTGCAGAAGATGGCTGTTTCTCTTACTATGTTAATTCTCTTCTTTGTCAGCAGTTTCCATTTAATTTTCTTATTCTGTGTTCTTTTCCTTTTTACTCTGTTCTTTCCATACTGCTGTATTCCGCCTATGAGATCTCTCTGCATATGAGACATTCATCTCATTATTTGTCCCAAATAAAAGGCCTTATCTGCAATACTCCTGGGAAATAAAAGTAAAAACTAAGCACAGTTCATTTTGTGCTTATCTTTTGCTTTTCCAAGGGAGTATAAACTGCATGACTGCATGAGTAGGAATGCTGCAGGAAGGGGCCAAACTTTCCACCATTCTTCTACCACCTGTGCAAAGGATGGACCTCAGCTGAGAACTGGCCTTGCAGTGGATCTTGCCCCCTCTCCTTTGATATATAGGACAGACCAGGCTTCTATCACATGATACCAGAGTTCTGAAGCAAACTATTACAAGCACTTTCACTGCCATACAAATAAATTTCTTTTCACTGCTTTGTATCATCTTCAATTTATCCTTAATCTCTGACTTTCTGCTCTCTCTGCTTTAAGTTTTAGATTTTTAAATTTGTTTACTGAAATAAGGTATCCTGAATGGTGCCAAGAAGAATTACCAAGTTCTGAAAGAGAATCATGAATCATACAGAAAGGAAGAAAAAAAGGGAAGAAAGAGCAGAACTTTTCCTTTATATTTTTAATGTCATCATGCTGACTCTTGAATATAGCAGCTAATAGATGTAGTTCACAGTGGTTCATATAATATATAGAAAACTAGCAATGAGTGTGAAATAAATAAAAGATTGATGAGAAATGTCAACATAGATTCAATAGGTCAGATTCTCAGCTGATGTAAAATGAAGCATTGTAGATTTCCACCTCTTTAAGGTCAGGCCTAATATATTTGCAAATGGCTATATTTTATACAGCTGCATATATTTCTGGTCTGCTTTTTATTCCATTCCAAATCTTCCTCAATTGATGCACATCTAAAAATCTATTAAAGATTAGCAGTGGAACAATATAAAAGCTTCACTAACATTAAAGGAGACCTCATTGCTCTCTACAACTACCTAAAAGGAGGTTGTAGTGAGGCTGGTGCTGGTCTCTTCTCCCAGGTAACTAATGACAGGACAAGAGGTAATAGCCTCAAGTTGTGCCAGGGGAGGTGTAGATTGGATGTTAGGAAGTTCTTTACTGAAAGAGTGGTTAGCCATTGGAACAGGCTGCCCAGGGAAGTGGTGGAGTCACCATCCCTGGAGGCATTAAAAACCCAGGTAGATGTGGCACTTTGAGACATGGCCTAGGGGTTAGGGAGATGTTCAACAAAGGTTAGACTGGATGGGCCTAGAGGTCTTTTCCAACCTAAATAATTCTATGATTCCATTCTATGCTTCTATTATGGATTTAAATTAATTCTTCATATCAAGTTACTAAAAGAAAAAGAAGTCAAAAAAGTAATGCCCTCAGAGCTGTGGTTCTACCTTAACTTTATTCATGGAAAGTTTGCATATCACCTTTGTGTTATAGTTCTACCTAGAAGGCTGCAGGCATGCCATAAGATCCATAGGTTTTTTGGGATGTCTCCTCCATGTTCATTTTAAACAAATTTATCGGCCAAGTTGTTAATGTTGTAGAAATCAAAATTCCTTTTTTTTTTTTTTTTTCTATATGACTCTATAAGAACAGGAAACTTGTGGATTTTATACATTCAGATGTACACAAAATACAGACAGCTGGTAATCAGCCACATTTCCTTAAAACAAATTACAACTAAAAAAACCCTAAGAAACACACCCCAACCCCCTCAAACATCTCAAACTTGTGAACTGCAGGGCTCAACTGAATCTGTCTCCAAGTGATTATGTGTGGAAATAAGACTGACCCTTAGTTTGCTGAATAAACTGAAGGCTATTGTTTAAACGATCTTTAATGCCCTTCTAAATCTTTACTTTAGTAGCCTTCTGCTATGAATAACAACACTGACCTTCCTGACTTTTCTCATGGTATGAGGTGCTATCCAATATGCATAGGAGCAGCAGGAGTCTATCCTTAAAGGAGCCCCAGTAGGATGCTTTATTTCCCCCTTATTTTCCTTCTGCAGTTTAAAGTGGTAAAAAGCTCTTTTCTGAAGCATTATTCGTTGTGCTAGTGTAGGGTATGCCCCAACTGAAATGCTGGAAATCCTCTTGTGGCTGAGTACCCCCAATTTTGTGAAGTTTTAAACTGAATCTGTAGTATGTGGTGCACTTCCAATTAAAAAATAGTGTCAAAGGAGTCTGATAATACATTCAGGTTTCTATTAAATTTTCAGAAATTAACTCTATGACTTGTATCCAGTAATGTAGTACTCGATACTAAACTCATATTTTAAGGTATGTTTTGTTATTGCTAAGTTTTTATGTTCTCTGTAGCTATTTCTTCTCTTGTATTTCATTGCTTTTGAAATAGAATGATAAAATTTTAATCTAAATTTAATGTCAGAAATCTCAGCCATTGCTCCAGGGACTTGAGGTGCCTGCAGGAGGAGTCTTCACAAGGGCTCTTTCAGAGAAATACTGTTAAAGTATTTATCTAGGTGCTAAAGTGTTAGAATTTCCTTGCTTTGTTGTTTGGGTTTTTTTAGCTTTCTTTTATAAAGGTGACACTATTTGCATTCCTGTTAGTGATTTCTTTGTGTTGCACAGATCAGTCTTTGAGACTTCCATTCAAAAGCCAACAGTAGATCCTTCCTCTGTGTAATCTGTCTGTAGTAGGGCAGCTAAAGGCATATCCGAGGCTAGGAGGTTGTTCAATAATGTCAAATGAATCCCTGGAGCCCTGCTCTGTCATATTATTTTCTGCAAATGCTGACACAAATGAAGTGAATCATTTATTTATTTTCATATGCCTATTATTATGGTAATAGAATTGCTATTGTGGTATCAATATGAGAATTTAAATATATGGGGTGTAACTTTATGATACTTTTCTATGATTACTTCACCACTTTTTCCCAAAATTGAAATGGAAACTCAGATGGAGTTAAGAAATAGCGTAACTTGTTTTCTGCATGAGTAAGGAAGGTAACAGTTCAAGAGAATAAAATAGTTAATACCTTAGGTGAGGGCCTATACTTAACTGCTTCCTGCATCTATATAAGTGAAATATATCCAGTGTACAACAAGCTGTGTGACTACAAGGAATAACTTAGACTGCCAATGTGTTGTGAGGCAGAAGGAGAATACAAGTTCTCTTCACCCCCCAGAGAAAAGTGAGTATCCATTCTGAGCTCCATTTATTGAAGTGCATTATTGCACTCATAAAATGCTTTTTGGTTATGGTTCAAACAGAGGAGAGAATAATTTAACCCCTAGCTTGCAGAAACATCCAAGCACTTAAATTCCCATTTAAATTAAACATTAAAGCATATAAATTAGCACATTCACTTGTAAGTTTAGTTTTAATCACCTGGTTGACTGAAAAATGACTGGTTTGTGTTCTCAGCTCAGACCTTTTGCTGGGTCATGTATTGTATACATTTATATACATAGTTTCCATTGTTATATGTTAGTTGTGAACTTCTCTTTAGTTGTCTTTAAAAAACTGATTATAAAAATAAGTGGACACTAAATGGGTCTTTCTTTCAGTTGTAACTTTTGTCAAAAATTCTGAGGAAAAGTATTGTGTGTTTTAGAACTTCTAACTTACTGTTGTGCTGCTACTCTACTGGTAACTGCTGACTCCTATTTAGTCTTGCATATCCCTGGAATTAGATATGTCAAGTCTTTTAAATATAGCTAACTGCTGTAAATTTTCTTTCCCTTTTCACCTTTCCACTTCCCTACTTGTCCATTATGTTTAGAAGGATGGTATGAAAACATAGTTGCCATCTGGGGCTGCTAAATGCTATCCTTTCTAGATACCCTTTCTGTCCTTTCTTAATGATAGTTGATGTTTCTTGCTTCTAGACATTTGGCTGTCATACACCCTTCATTGCCTTAAGTGGTTGCTACCTCTTCCTCTTTTATGTTGTTTCTAGTCTTCCACATCTCTAGTGCATAAATATATAGTCACTTTGACAGTTTTCTGCCTTTTGATGGTGGCTTGGGGTTTATTTTTAACTCTCTAGTATATCCTGTGATTTTTATAGTTCTACAACATCCATTGCCTTAGGCTATGTTCAGTAAAATCCTGCAGGAGTTTGAGTCTTTAAGAGGTGTCAGCTTGTTAATAATGTTACAGGACTTCGAAAGCAAGGAGAAATCTGATATTTGTAGTAGTAGGAGTTCATTCACTGTGGTATTTTGGCAGATACGCTGATATATCGTTTCTTTGAACTGCATGCTTTGCTGTCAGGATGAGCTCGATACTTTTTCTTGTTCAGTCTCAGTACTCACAAATTCTACGTGCACGTGTGCAAGTGTGTGTGTATGTACACTTACAAAAAGGTAACTTTATATTAATCATTTGACTTTTACTCTTAAAATTATTTACATTCTGTATCTCAGCTATGTGGTAGAATGTAGGTGTTCTTTATTGCCTTTTACATTTTCCATCTTGTAACTAAGTCTCTAGGTAGCCAGCAATTGTTCTCACTCTGGTCATAAGTGTCTGAAAGAGAAGGATGAGTTGAAACTATCTTACTGGATAATCAAGAAAACACATACTTTTGACTTTTTTTTTTTTTCCAAGTAGATGTTTGGTGGGAAGCGAAAGGCTCAGGGGTGTTGCTAATGAGAGGATGAAAGATCATGGGAGAGAATATTTCACTCCTAGGTCACCGGTTCAAATGCAGTCTAGCTTAATAGTTAGTGTAGATTGTTACCATCTGACAGCTATTCCATAATCCATGAGAAATGGGAAAATTGTGACAATCTAGTTCCTCTGGCATCTAGACATCTAAATGTCAACATCTACAGACAATCATAATTTGCACAGGGTTATTAATCATTTGTTTTACCTGTGCGAACAGTGAAGTGGAATATTACAATACTGAATGTAAAGAACATTTGAACTTCCATTCTTAAAATACTGCTCTGTGGGACAAAGTTGAAGGATATTTGAAAGCCACTGTGAGACAGGGAGATGTACCACCTACCCCTGCCATTTGCAGTGCTGAGTTCCTTGCATAATTGGTTGAGGATAGCAAAGATGCTCAGCATCAGAAAACACAGACCTTTTCTTTAAAGAAGCTTTACTGGATGTTTTTAATGAGTAAATATAGAGTAATAATTCCAAATTGATTTGGGGAAAAAACCTACACATGGATTAAAAATTAAAAATTTGAAAAGCAAACAGAATTAATATGTTTCCTTTCAATTTATAACCTTGAGGTGATAGTATCTATTCCTAGCTGTGCCTTCTAAAACTCTTAGGTTACACCATTGTGTGTACTCATGAAAGTTAAGAACACCACACTTAAATAGGTATAGTATTTATATAGATACGTTGATCATAGTAACAAATTAATGCATTTTTACTTTGCAGTGCTCAACATAGTAAAATAAATGTGTCTATACTGTATATACATATCGGTTGAACACGGAAGACTAACTATATTGGGATTTATAGATTTAAATTTTAATAGCCAGAAAAGTTTAATACTTACTTGAAGGCACCAAATCCATAGGACTTGATTCTAGAAGACATATGATAAAAAGGAAAGATATGTCTGTGCTGTGAGAAAACAGTAGTATGCTGCATAATTATTATTATTAATTTTAATTTTTCCATCCAATGAAGTGCTACAGAAATATAAAAATAAAATATTACCCCAAGTGGGGAAAACCAAACCAAGGAACTAATTATCTGTCAGCAATTTTACAGTTCTGGTCCATTTTTTCATCTCTTATTTGGAAATACAATATTAACATTTCTATGGGCAGGATTAATTTTTAAAATACAAAATGAAAAATACTGTAATTTGTTCATGTCATCTTTGTTATCTGTCTGCTTTCTTGAAGTGTGTCTGTTCTGTCTTGAAGTGTCTCTGTTCCATTCCTCAAACCACAGCAATCACAGATATTAAATGGATTAAGATTTATTTTAAGGCTTCAGATTTGTTCTAGATTAGTCTACTTTATCAGTTTCTTAATGACCCAAGACCACAAGCCTTGTGGTTGGCACTGCTGAGCATCTGTACTTCCTTTTGTCTTCAACAGGCCTTGTAAGTGTTCAGTGCTTGTCACGTTCAGACTGGCACTCCACAAGGAATTTCATTTTCATCCACATAGATTCATTGTGCTCTTTGGTGCATCTTGTAAAGGCTCATCAGGTTAATGCAAACCCAACCCAGCTGCTAGGAATAGGGAAACACAATTTTGAAGAGGTTTTGGCTGTTACAAAACATAAATGATGCATGGTGTAGCTGCTTGTGTAAGGGAAAAGAATGCCTCCTGTCTCCAATGGTAGGGCACATCTGAGCAGCTGCTTTTTATATGTAATTGGAAGCCAGATGTGGTAGGAAGTTGGTCATTTAACAGTAGTTCACAACAGACATTAAAAACTTACTTCATTAAAATAAAAAACTTAGCCAATACCTTAACAGAACATGGAAATTAGTGAGCATAAACCAGATTTGATTTAGCTACATTGCCTTTTCTTAACCACATTTCCAAATTAGCAACTACATTTCTATAAATGTAAACAGCTATAGCCTGTGCCGTTTTTTGAACTACCATCATGAAATATTCATGTCAATGTATTATGTTTTTCTAAACATAATGGGAATTTTAGACTATCTCCACTCCTCAAATACTTTTTTTTTCTCTGGGTTTAACACTTTTGCATTTGGGTAATTTTTTTGTAGGTACGTATGCTTGGAAGGTTGTCCCGGTTACTGCCTCTGTCTTAAAAGACTAGATAATTATTTACCTTAAAAAATGATTACAGCTTTCAAACTGAATAGACACCTAGATTTTCAGTGTAGGTATGTAAGAATTAGTTGCTCACAATTGGTTAGTGCCCCAAGGCTGTTTCAAACAGGACCCAAAATGAAAATAGCTGGTAATCAGTAAGTAGAAGAGAGTCTCCTTTCCACACGCATTTCTACCCGAAGATGTGAAACAAAGCTGACAGACAAAACTCAGCATCAAAACTGCCTATTTAAAGTGGCCCTCTGTTTCTTACTGTTGATAAAATTTTCAAGATACAAGCTCAATTCTTTCTCATGTGATCACAGTCTGTGATGTGTAGCCAACTGATGGAATTGCAGAATTCTTGTTTACTGTAACTTGAAAACAGCACAAGGTACTGTGTGCTGTATAATTTTTAATTTATTCTCTTTTTTCCCCATTTTTATTGCCAGTGCAACTTTTCTTTTTAGCTCAAGCTTGTCAAAGAAAGAAAATAGCAAAAGAATGTATTTCAATTCTTTACTTGCAAAGTGAAGCAGTTTACAGGTACTTCAATTACTTTCAATAGCTACCAGTTGGGGGCGGAGTAGGGCACATTTTAGGTGTGCTACATTCCAGTTTGTTTTGCAGAAGTGAAATTTTTTTGGGATGTTCAGAGTTTCAGAACTCACAGATGATGTAATGAAGATGATAATGTTCCCTTAAATTATTTATTCTTTTTATCAGTTGTAAACTGGACATAGTTTTATACTTCATTCTTATATTTTGCTTAAAAATATTAGTAAGGAATTTATACTATTCAACATAGTCTGATATATACACAGCCTTGTGTATACATGTAAGTTTTGGGAAGTGGCATTAGTTAAATGATCTGGAGATATTAATTATCTATCACTAACATAATGCAAATTTGAAGCAGGTGATGACTTTAAAATATTTGTGCATTGAGGATACTACATAAACGTGATTTAAAGATAAATTTTAAATAACTTTTGCTACAATTTTTCACTCTTTCTCACTGTTTTCTGAACCAATTTTTTCCTGATGTTAAAAAATTAACTAGAAACTAATGGCAAATCTCTTCTTTATTCTCTTTCTGTAACTGTGTGACCAAATGGCATGGATATAATCATAAATAAAATGGAACTTTTGTGGGAACGTGTAAAGTCCTTCATTTTCAATTAAGTAAGCAAGGTTTAAAGTGTAACATGTTTCTCCACATAAGTTTTTCAATATACACACTCAAAAAATGAGTAGTGCAATGTAGGAGGTAAGTCAGATTTGTAGGGCAAATAGAGCAATGGGATTACAAATTTTTTTGAAGATAAATAACAGCTCGAAAAAAATACTGATTCAATGATATGCAGCAAATACATTTTTGGAATAATCTGTTTAAATAAAACCAACATCTGGCATCCATTACATATTTAAGAATTCTTGAAGTTTTTATTGTAAAGAACTTGATTACTGTAGTAATAGATGGTTACATAATTTTATTTGTGTCTCATTGCAGCTTCTTTGCAGAATTAAGGATCGTGGGAAAGGTGAATTGGTGGCTGCCACCAGTATAATAAAGTTCCTTTGAGAATATGACTTGCCTTTTTTTCCTTGGAAAACATGGGTTTTGGAGTTTTTGTAGGGAAATCAAGCACATTCTTTCAGTTTCTTTTCTCCTGTTGCAGCTCAGTCCTGACAGCTCCATCGCTACATATAGCCTCATCCTTCCGAAGTACTTGTACTTGCCTAACAGCTGCCCAGTCCAGCCTTCCTTACCTACAGTTTTGATGGCAGTTGTGGGTTGTCCTGAGCTCAGATGTGTTAATTAATTGGCTGGCCAGTGTAGGTGGGATGTTTGATCAGGAGAGCTCCTGCTGCTGGCTGCCCTTCAGTGAGAGCGCTAACGGACATCACTGTTCAGGTGCCCATTTCCACCATATGGAAATGTAGAGGTATACCTCTGAGACTCCACCTCTGAAGTTCAGATCTGCATACATGTGTTTAGAAAGCCAGCTGCAGATCCAGGATAGAGGGCTCTTTTGATAAATGCTGTGTTTCATTGAAATCTTCTCTTTTTATTTTGCATGTGAAGGTATCAGCATGCAGATAAAAGAAGGCAAGTTTGAGAAGAATGTGTGTCTAGTACTTTGCAATCAAATTAAAATGAGCGAAGCAGGCAGAGTGGCATGGTCTGGAAATTCAGTATTGTCTTATGCCTCCTGTATAAAACCTATGAGGAAGGTGAACTCTTTAATTGTTAAAATGCACTCTTTAAGAAATTGCTTGAGACCAAACATGTCTGAGGTGCAGTATGACACACATGTTCAACAGTATGTGCATGTAGGTGTGGCATTGTAATGGGTACTCACCAGGTCAGCCTTGTGTAGTCTACAACAGAAGCCTGCAAAAAATGATGTTATGCAAAATAGTAAAGCAGCCGATGGCTTATAAAGGCTTAGATGGCAAGAACAATGTGAGCAGAGGAGGAAACCTGACACCTTTCATGTAGAGAGGAAATTAAAGTGGTACTTGTGGTTATCAATGCTATTTGGATTGCCAAAGGCGCTTTAACAGTACAGAAAAGTCCATGAGCTGTGGAGCTCATTGAGATAACGTAGCATGTGGTATTTAAAAAAAAAAAAAGTTATGGTGGAAACTGTATAATAAAGGCATATTTTGGAATAATGTGTATCTATTATGCTGCATTCAAAATGGAATGGGCAAAGGCAGAGATTAGAGAATGCAGTTAAAACTACTGTCTAGGATATACTGGAAATCGAAAAGAATTTTATGCCTTGAATACTTGAAGGAAAGGTTTGTAAAAGAATGGAAGTGGCAGGCTGAAAAGAGAAGCGGAAAACAGGAAAAATTGATAACAGTTTTCACTTGCCTCAATTAAAGCATACAATGAATATTGCATTTCCTGATTGAAATTCAAGCTATTCTTTTCAATAGTTTGAGGCTTAATTTAATGAAAGGACTGGATAGGGTAGATTGGATAGTGCTTCTCCTTTTTTCTTGCATTCAACTTTTCTTTTGTAATTTATGAACTTACAGATAAAACAAAGATGGGAGTTTATAGCTTGCTATTGATTAAACTCCTTTTCCAGTTGATTTAATTAGGTCCTTTGCTCCTTGAAAATCTGATCTGAAGCTTAGATACAGATATATTGCTTCAGGCATTCAGGCTGAGGTGATGGAAGGAAGCAATGAGCCCATTGTGAACGGCTTGGAATGGGGAGCGGTTGGGGAAGCCAGGCAGTGATCAATCAGCACTGCTTGCTTTTAATAGAAAACTCTCTAGTGCCAAAGTTACTATTGGGAACAGAGAGATGCAAATGAAAGCATAGACAGCTGTATAACTGCAGACTGATAAAGAGGGAGATTCAGCAAATTCTGTATATTCCTGTATCCAGCTCATACAGGTTGAGGATTGTGGTGTGGTTTTAGTGGTGATAATATTTGGGTTGTTATTTTTTGAACGTGATTAAAAAGAGAAATAAAAGCAGGCTGGAAGGCCTGCCTTCTACCAGGACATGATTAAGTGAGCTTTACGTACCGTTATTTTAAATGGATGCAAGGACATTTGTGTGTGACCTATTGACCATCTAGCAAGAGAACAGTATTATAAAGCAAGATCCACTGATATTCAGTAAAAAGAATTCATTTCTATCTGACAGTAGTTATTTTTAGAAATATGACAAGTGATGAGACTACAGTTAATCTGGCTACTGCTGTCTAGCATCCTTTGTGGAGGCTGTCTCTCTCCAGTATTTAAGATACTAATTTTTCAACTCGTTAGTATTCTTATTCTTTCAAGAGCAAATATAAAACACTCTTTACAATCCCTAGCTATTTCCCCGTGAGCTAAGTAGCCACAACTCTATGTATTTACAGGCTGTAACCCTAGCTCTAGAATAGGAACTTATTACTGCATATTTAAATGAAGTCAAAATAAGGAAGGACAAAATAAGATTACCGTATTTCCTAAAAGAACTTTATTAGCTCAATAGGCTGTGTACTTGCAAGTTAACTGTGAGTTATTCAAATTCCAACTATCCCTATTAAAATGCTGGCATTTATATCATAGGATATAAATCTAATCTTGCTTAAGAACTGTGTGTACAGTAACAGAACTTTAGTCAGGCTTGGATGGAGCGTTATGAAGTGATATAAATGGTCTTAGCAGAATTGTGTTTGCTAATGCTATAGTGTAGAGTGCCTATTGAGGATCTTCCTTACTTCAGACATAGTAAAGTACAGGGCTATTTTCTTTCGTTTTTCAGACACTAGAGCTTGAAATGTGAAAACAAGTTAACATCTTCTTTTTGGTCAGGTGACAAGCAAGAGAATAGGGAATTAACGGCCTGCAACTGTGGGGGAAAGGGAGATTGTTTTCCCATGTCTTTGTAGTTGGAACATACACTTGTAAGTTCAAGTATGTTCAAACTTCAGTATTTGGCAGCTAGTTCAACCTCCTGCTGAAGGCAAGGCTAACTTCAGTGTTCACATTCTTGATATTTTGTTCTATTTCATAGATATTAAAATAAAGATCTGGAGTTAATCCTGAGGCAGATTTTCAGAATTCAGTAGGCAGGAGAGAAAGGTTTGCTTGTTGCTGATGCCTGGTACTGTACTAGCAAGACTCTATCCATTTCACCAAAAATATACCATACCCACATAAGAAATTGGAGGAGGGCAGAGAAAGGGAGAGAAGGTCCATCTGTCTTGTACTCTTTCAAGAAAAACATGAGACAAATGGATCCAACCGTTGTGGATGGGGCACATCTTTCTATGGGCACAGGGAGGTCCAGATCTTTAAAACTATTTCTTCAAGTCTTGTCTTCCTCCTGTGCTAAGCATAGTAATGTACATACCAATATGAATCCCAGGAGAGGGGAGTGGTTGTTGCTCCCTGGAAAAGGAAATGCAGAGTGTGGGCTGGAGTCCTTGGTTAGGAACATCCCCACCAGCCCTAAAGTATGACATGGTTGTGGTTGCATGCATGAATTTTTGTCTATTAACTGTCTCAGCTCTTAGCTACCTGGCAATCTTTTCCCCATACACAATAAACTCTAAACAAAGAGAGAAAGAACACTGTACAGGCATGAAACAACAGCAGTTTTTTCTATGCCTGACCTTAAACATGGGGACCAGTGGTGATGCAAGGTGTGCCTTGGAACCTGTCCCTGCAGGTGTCCAATAGGTGACATTACAAAACATAAATAACCAGAAATTATTATGATATTATTTTACTTGACATTTTTTCTGTTTGACTGAATTACGTATAGCTGACGTATAAATATACAAATAAATAAGCAACTTTTACCAATACTAGCCTTTGAGTTCTATCTTGAAGATGCTGCTTTGCTTCCTCTGACTAGTCATAGAATCTTATAAAATACCTCGAGATAGTTCATTAATGTGTTCGTCTTTTGCTACTCTTACCACCAGACAATCTCAGTAAGGATTAACCATTTCACTAAGGAAAGACAGATAAGTATGTGAGCATGGTGAGGGGAAAAAAACTGATTAATTCCTGACAGAATTTGCAAGTAATTTAATATTGTCGATGCCAATTATAATTGGAAAACAAACTTAATTTTTCTAGGGAACTTCTAAAACTTTTTCCTAGAGTCAATTGCTGTAGTCTCTTCCCCACTCCCCAAAAAAACAGCAAAACCAAGCAAAAACCCACCTCAAAACAAAAACTAAAAAAACCGCAAACTAACTCAAAAAGCATATTTTTTCAGGGCTGGATTTTGTGTTCTCAATTCTACTCTTAATGCTTCAGAGACCATGTCACCTTCTATTAGCCTTGCAGGTCACTGATGTTTCAATGCTGATTGGTGGGTATACTTCTGACTTGAATTTTGCCCCATATCATGTAGAAAGCATTTCAAATTTTCTCAGAAGATAAATCTTGGTTGTAGGTCTCTATTTTATTGCCAAAATATCCATGATAAGACAAAAACTCAATGCCTTTTTTGTTTCCTTTTCAATTCAGGATATCTAGAACAAGAGCAATGTATTTTAGAGATTGATTCAGTATTTGGCATATCTTTTGGAAAACAAATAGATCTTTTAAGATGAGACAACATGTCTCAATAACATTTCACTGTTGCTATAATTTGTATTACGGATCTGTACAGGTCTGATATATGGATTCAGTATTCCTAACTACTCTTACTGCCTTTGTGGTTCAGGTTGAATCACTCCCTCTTTTGTTCTGGGCACCTGTGCCCTGAATCATCTTTACTCCATGGTACCATATCATCTCCTGACCCCTGCGTGATACAGCACAAGCATCCCTAGACAGGACTCAGTGGTTGCTGAGCAGTTATAGATGTGCTATATGCAAATGTACTAAAGATGCCTATGAGTGAGTATTTGTGGTACAGGTACCAAGGCACAGATCACTTTGAATGCCATGTGGTGTGAGTGCAAGCAGGCAACTCTAAGCAGAGCTTGCGAAGAACAGTATGCAAAGAACAGAGTTATGGCCAAGATAAACTCACTGGAAGACCTGGCAAAGCAGTTTTGGTTGTATATTGTTACAGCCTTAATCCTCAAGTCTCTACACCACTCACATGCTGTTTCAGCTAGCAACAATTAAAGGGAGAGGAGTACATGCCGTTATACAAAAGATAATATCAGATGATTACTACATGTGCTGGCCATTTTATTCCATCATTGAAAATGTGCTGAATTAACACTTCTGCCAGAAAATTTTGTAGTGCTTCTTCCCAAAACATCTCATGTGAATAATTTTTAGCTTCAGTACTGGAGTTTTTTGTACAGGGTACTTAATAATACATATTGAAAAGGGTAATTCATATTTCTCTGATAACTACAGTTTTGGATGCAGTGCTTTGTTTTTTCTTTAACTTCAGGCTGTAGGTAATGCATGATTTAATAAAATTATTTGAGCATTCCCTTCTGAGCACTGATCATGATAGAATAATACAAATGATTGATGTTCACTTCCTTTACGGTAAGCCAAAAAACCTGATCATGATATCGTAAAAAAGAAATAGCATTTTATAGCAGCAATCAAAGTTGAATGAAAGCTAATGAATTAAAGGAGGAAGCTTTAGTACCTCTTTGCAGGAAAAATCCCAAATATTTTATGGGATGCATTTATATAGGCTTTAACGTAAGATTCTTTTTTATAGAATAGGTATGATACTTTTTGCTGTCACATTTAGAGTTTGTCAAAAACATTCTAAAAGCACCAATAAAAAAAGCAATGGGATTTACTAAATAACAGGCTCTGATGTTTTGATAAGAATTAAATATAGCTTTATTTTATAGTTGTGAAATGAATATGTAAATGAAAGAACATGTATTTTCTATTGTGGATAGAAAAGAACTCTGCAGTTTTTCTTAAGTAATTTCATTATGTATAAAGCTTACCTGTGAAGACTGTTGAATACCTTCTCCCTGGGGTTTTGTTGTGCTGTGCTCCTTCGTTTAGGTACAGCTTAAATATCTATCCATAAGGTAGAGATTTATTATTGAGAATCTCTGACAACTTGTCATTTTGGTCGTGGTCTAAAGCCATGGTCACGTAGTTTGGCATAAGTGTGAGCTGCTACCTGCAGAAGCAATTTCCCCTTCCTATTCCATAGTCATGTCTACCTACTCTTACCATGCCCTTCATGCTCCCTGTAGCATTTTTGAAGCTAAACCATATATTGAGTGAAAAACTTATCCAATAAAAAGACAGTGTCTGGCTTGCTGGGTGCCTACAGTAATTATAGCATCACCAGAACTGAGCAAACAGCTAGGTGAATGCTCCTTTTTAAAGGGACAGAAACCTTGACATATTGAAGATAAAACCTTTTAATACTGCTAGTTAGGGGCATAGGGAACAGGACAGTCCACCAAACAGAGAAGAAATTGCCGTTGTCATTTTGATTTCACAGGTGGTTTGTGTTAATTTGGACTCCAAGGACAGAAATTCCTATTTAACAAAGCATCTAATCACACTGTTCGCAGGGAGGCAATCCTTTCACCCTTCCGTGTCCCTGGGATTGGAAGTCAACAAATGCTGGCTGAGGGCCATGGCCCACTGACTGCTCTTCCTGTCATCTCGTACCATTTCAGAATGATGCAAGGACAGGTGTTTTTCCCAGATCATAAATGTCCCTCTGTGACATTAAACACATATTAAATTTAGTTCAGAACAGACCAATAGAGTATCAACAGGTAGTTCACTTTGAGTGAGTTGTGAACCGCTGTTTTTAATTTACTGCTGCCTCGGGGTACACTGCATGATCCACATGCATTGTCTCTGGCCAAGAGCCTAAAAATATTTTTCTCTAGTTTGGCACTTTTTATTTTGTTCATTTACTCTTGAAAACTTAGATTTTGAATACTTAATTTGGCAAAATTGTAATGTGATACAGGAGAGAGGGGAGTCCTAGGCAGAAACAATCAGGAAAGAATAAACATTGTTTATTTATATTTATGTATGGTTGGCTTTAAAATTGTGATGTCAAGTGTTTGATAATTTTCTACATAGTCTTGAGTTATTATAAGCTATGGTTTTAATATATAATGATAGATGATTTATAGTTCCCATTCATCCCACTCAATCTCATTGTAAGACACACAAATGGCATAGATTGGAATGTAAAATCAAGAGAGAGTGTCAGTAAAATCAGAAGAGTGTCAATATGCAATCAGATATATATTGTTTATATTTACCTACATGCATATACCCACTTTATATTAATAGTTATTTGCTTTGTTACTACTGTAGCATTAAGCATCTTAATCTTAGCTGGCACTAGCGAACAACTTCTTAGAGCTTGGTGTACTGTCAAGGAGGAAGTTCACAGAGGATGTTTTAGGCCAAAGGCATGAAGTGAAATAGAGTTTTAGACATTGATGGGAGAAAATGGCAAAGCTGTATATAAAACAGGTGGTAGCAGAAGTAGAATTTAAAAAGCCAAGAGAGAAGAAGAGGCAAAATAGAACAAAGTTAAGAAATTATATGAAAAAATTGTTGCATGAAACACAACAAGGTGATGGAAGGATTATGAGAGTGGATGAGTGTGTAAAATTGTCCAATTTCCAAGATACTTAGGAGCTGATGTGCCATTGTCAGAGAGAGAAGCTGTTGTAGATGTTCATGTGCTAATAATAATCTGCATCTTTAGCTGCATGAGTGCTTACAAAAAAGACCCATATCCATTTAGAATCCTAAATGGATTCAAGGATCTTGGTTTTTAGGCTATTTTATGCTTTTGGAATTGTTATCTGTTGTGATGAAACCTAAATGGAGATAAAACTAAAAACTGCATTTAGAATGGGCTGAAAGGGAATGGTTGATACGATGTAATGGAGCTTGAGAATAAATGAATCAAAATGAGAACCAAAAGCGTAAGTGAGCATTTAGCTGTGCAGGCAAAAAAGAAGAAAATTATCTTTAATGTGTAGAAGAAGCAGCAGAAAGATTTATTTATGATTTAGATTAGGAAGGCTAGGGAAAGGTGAAACAAAAATGACATTTCTATTACAGGCTTGAGTGACGGGGGGGATGCTGGTGATGCAGTGCTTGGGTGGGAAGACAAAGAGGTCAATTTTGGCCATTTTAAGCCGATGGCATGCCAGTTAGGTGAGGTATCAGTGAGACAGCTGAGGTGGGAGATCGGATAGAAGAAAGTTCAAGAGTGGAGAGGTTAATCTGAGGTTTGTCAGTAAAGCTGCTTATGTATTCAGTTTAGTAAATAGTTTTATTAAGCCCATACTAGAATCACAAAAAAACCCTCCAAAGGCCATTGACGGTGACTAGATATTTTTAATAAAGGGTACATTTATTGCAGGTTTCTTGACTTGAAGACAGATCTGCTAACAGAAGAAGTTATTCTCATACCTTCTATTATCATAACACTGGGTTTGATTTATGTTTGAATGGAGACAGTGATCCATTAAAATAAATTGCTTGTATGTTTGCCCAGCAGATCAGATTGACTTCCCTATGTGGAATTTAGATGTTGAGACTTAGACTGACAGTTGCACTAAATGGAAGAGCAGTAAAACTATATTGTGTTACTCCTGCACTGTTTTCTTACTTCCCTTCTAATACTGTATTCTGAATCTGCTGTGTCACACTGAACATGCAATTTGGTTTACTCCACTTCAGATACTCAGAGAAGACATAAATTTTCTATAAGACGTATTCTATATTATGGAAAACTAAAACAGAGGCTTTGCCAAGTACAGGGTAAATAAACTGCTTAAAGAACATGATGATGTAGTTAGTTTAATTTATATGTAAATGTGAGCAATGCTATTTTAGATTAGTGCAGCAAATTGCTAAAAGAGGAGTCTCATAAATATCGGCTTTTGAAGATTGGACTCTGAATATTTAAACAGGAAAAGTTTTGCAGGGAAATTTGATTTTCTGAATGCCATTTGAAAAGCAGGGTTTTTTTTCTTACCAAGGACTGTTGGTTTTCAAAGTGCTCTTCAGAAGCTTTGTATTCTCTTATTTTTCACTGTAATCAAACCTGCTGTAATTTCTATTCATGCACTACATTCTTATTTGTCTTACTTTTCCTTACCTGCAGTGGTAAAGCAACATCTATTGCTTTGAAGAATGTCAACAGTTTGTCAGTCATTAATTATCTTGCTTTTATGTTTTATCTGTGAGAGTATTTTTAAGCTGATGTTACTGGTGGAGGGGAGCAGAGAGTTATTTTTTGTAGGCATTCGTAGGGGCAAAATTGTTCTCAGTGTACTGACGAAGGTGCTGTCTTCCAAAACAAAGTATAGCGTGCTCCAGTGTGTATCTTTGTTGGTCCACTGCTGAGCATAGAGCATAATGTAGCATGCTCTTTCTCCCTGACTTCAATTTAACTTTCTTGTTTCATCAAAGGCAATTTCAGACAGGAACTTTTAAATTTTGAAAGAGATAGTGTTTGTTTTATTAAAATTAGATTCTGATTTGTCATCTGCTGGCACTTCCGCTCACGGCTCTTGAGCTATTTGAGTGTTCTGCGTAAGCAGAGTCTGTGGAACTAGGAGGCACCTTAAGGAACAGAGAAACAGTTTCTCATGGCAGCATCGCTTCAGCCAGGAGAGAAAAACCATGTTATTGTAATTGTTACACATGTGCTTGGAAGGAACTATTTATAAAAATAAAACATGTTGTGCAAAGAATAAGATGGTTGTAGATTTCATGCTTACGAATACATCACCCCATGGTAATGACTTTAGTAAAGACTCAATCAGCACAGTTTGACCAAATGTTAGCATGCTATTATTTGTGACAGAGGTATTAGTAAAAGTATGCATGTGGGATGACATAAAAGAAATAGAAAGAGTACTAGGGAATAATTAAACTATTTTGTTTCAGATACCAAGATTCTTGAATTGCTTTGTCATTATGTAAAAGGAGGTTTGTTGGTATTATTAATTTATTAATTATGATCATGTATTGTTAAAGGTTTCTATTTTAGTGCTTGCTGTGCCAAGTACAGTCTTATACTATGAGTGCATGCAAGTATGCTAGTGCATACTCATTTCCCTGGGAAAATACTATTAACTGTTACTTCTTTCCAGTTAAAAAGTTTAGGAATATGTTGTACTCTATAAAGCATGCTCTTTGTCAGTACATACTGGAGATCTCCAAGGTAGATTGAAAACAAATTAAGTATCCGTTTTTCAGGAAATGAATTGAAAGTGGGTTGTGATATGGTTTGACGCAGATGAGAGCGAGGTTTTAAAATAAATTGATTTCCCTCTCACTAACAGGAAAAGAACTGGAGAAGAGTAGCACTGAATCAGTTTAATGTGTGCAAGGAACATGACTTTGAGGTGTGTTATGAACCTCTTCATTAATACTGATTAGTTCATCTGACTATATGATAAATCATATGCCCAAAATCTGAGTGAATTCATATTGCAGCCATATGAACATCTAATCCACTACTTTTTTTCTCACTGGTTTTAACATTAGAGTGCTGCAAAGAACCTATCTATGTGGACCCAGGTCTCCAGGCTTATCTGATAGGAAAGGAGGGGAACAAAGGGGAGTAGAAAGGCAAGTTAATGGTGATATTAGAACAAAATTATTCTTTTGAGAAGGAGTAAATAGGGCAAAAGTATATTGAGTCAGTTATTTACAGTGTCTTCCTTTCACTAAGTTAATATTGTCTTTTTTGGAGTCCTAGAAAACCAAATTGCTTTCTGAAAGTGTCGGTAGCACAAGCCAACATCTGCATAATTTTCTCTAACATCTAATTAACTTTCTTGATTTCATTTTACAGTTCAGAGAGAAAGTATATGATATTGTTGTCTTGCTCCACTGGTATCTTACTGCTGATAGCATAAGACATGTTAGAAAAATGAATGTCACTTCATTTCAGGTATTTCCATAGAGACAGCTGCTTGAATCTAAACAAAAACCAAAACCCAAACCTTCTAAAGTCAAAGACATAAATGTTTCTCTTGAGTTACTCTTAGCCTTTTAAAAATTATACTGCCACAATGCCTGTGTGGTTATTCAGTCCTCTAGTAGTCTCTGATTAAGGAAACTTAATATGCAGAGATACAGCTGATTATTAAGTCATGAATACACAATTCCTGTGGATTCAGCCTTTTTTCCTATCCCTCCCTAATTATTCATCCATTTCAAGTTAGTTTGTCATTATGGTTTACTGCTAGGCAATCAGTTGTCCACCTCTATAAATTTCCAATTATCTGTTTCTGTCCAGTTCAGGAATGTTTAAGCTTTAGTCTCTGAAGGTTTAGGAGCTAGCAGTTTAGTTCTTTGGTCCATGTTTTCAAATTCCTGCTGATGTGACTGAATTCAGTGATTCAAGATGTTTTATTTTCTTGCCCACCTGAGAGTGATTATACAGCAGTTCCTCTATTAGAAAAGGTCACACCAGTTATGCCAAGCACATCCATAACTTTTAAAATATGTTTATAGCTGGTGTCTGTTGTAGTTACAGGGAGTGTGATACATGTGTGAGCATATGATTGAGCATCTCACAGATACAAAATGCATGAGAATCCATGCTAGAAACTGAGGACCTATCAAAATACTAGCCAGTTAATCTGAACTTTTAGTGTATTAGATGTTCTGAAGGGAACAGGACCCTTTTGTTTGGGATTTGAATTCAGCTGAATGTTTTCTCTCAATAAAGTTCATTGCATTGATAAGAGAAAATATGAGTGAAAATTATTGCCAGGCTTTGGTTTACTGTGCTGTCTGGGTAGCTGAAACTAGAGTTTGTTACTGAGAGATGTGGGTTTTTATGTTTGTTCTTGTATGTAAATGCTATTTCAAGTTTTGCATCAGAATTTCTAAGTTTGGATAGCCTTTCTGATACATAAAACCTTCATTCTCTTTTGCGTATCTGTTCTGATGCCTGGTCAGGACATTTTTAGGAGCTCTATCCTTTCTATTTATCTACAGTAATACTTAGAAACAAAACTTGAAATGCACACTCTTGTTTACTTCATATACTAATGGACACTAACAGCTTTTCTGGTAATAGATGGGAACGGTGGTCTGGGATCATTATAATTTTCCAGCCTCTACCTATCAATTTGAGTTCTCTTCTACTGTTAGCTCTATAAGAGGTAACTTCAGAATTTAAATTGTGTTCCAGAACTGATGAGATTATTAAAACTATGCTGTGAGGGATTTTCTTAAAAGGAGAAACCAAGGAGGAAGGGGGGACAAAAAGGGATGATAATCTTTTTAGGAGTGATCTGCATTTTCAAATTAATGTTCAGATTATGAAGGAAAATTGTTTTGCATATCCTGCTCTTGATAAAATTTAGTCCAGTTTTAAAATATATTTTGTCTGAAATTTCATTTCCATACAAATATGAAATTTCTGGTCTTCCCTCAAATTCTCTATTCTATCCTACAGAGAGCCCATCACAGTCTGAGAAGACCTTGCTGGTGATACTTTGATTTTTCATAGGTTGTTGACACCACACCAAAGAAATCCCTTTCATAAAGCTTACTCAAGAGAGTTTATCAGAGTTTACAGAACAGAACTTCCTTGCATGTAGTCTGTGGTCCCTTCACCCCTGTTGGCTCTTCTGCTCATAGGAAACTGGAACAGAAATAGCAGGACCAGAAGGACTTGAGTTCTGAAAGATCTATGTCCTGCATCCACTAAACTTTCTCTCTGAAATAATTCCAGATCTCCTTTTTTATTCCTTTCTATGTAATTTAAGGCCCACCACTGCACTGCCTTGCACCTCACTCCCCTGAAGCTCATGAGGATTGGGGCATGAGCCCATCAGCCAGACAGAAGAGGTGATGGTTACATCCTCCTTGTGTTCCTCTTGGGACTGGGAGGGGTGACATTATGATCTTTCCTTTGACCGAGTGATTTACAGTCTCAGGACCTGTGGAAATGCAATGACTTTAAATCTTTGTGTTTCTCTTCATGTTGGACTCCTGGTTTAGGAGCTAGTGGGAGCAAAATTGACAGTGAGCAGCGAAGTCTGCTTTAGGTATGAAACATGGCAAAAAGCTACTAGCTTTGGTCCAAGAAAGGCGAGGAGGCAGCAGTACTCCTCTCACTTAGAGGGAGAAGCTCTTATGCCTGCTGGGAC
Source organism: Eurystomus gularis (assembly GCA_013400335.1). Lineage (NCBI taxonomy): Eukaryota > Metazoa > Chordata > Aves > Coraciiformes > Coraciidae > Eurystomus > Eurystomus gularis. The sequence goes on along the minus strand of VZZY01003537.1, from coordinate 49,498 downwards.
AGGGCTTTCCAGAGGCGCAGCCAGTCCCCAGTGCCCCCTTGCAACTACAGCTTGGCTGCTGGCTGTCCCAAACTGCAGCTAAATGCCATCACCTCATGTAAGGAAGCAGAGGGAAGGGTTGCTATTAACAACCTTATCAGATCGATCTCAGTTTTAAAGGGATTCTGCCACTCTTCGAGTGTCTTCATGAAAGCTGGCATCTTCTTCTTTCCCCAAAGGAGTTAGCATTTCACACAAGTTTATTTAACCAAGAAACAGACAAGGTTGAAAGTCCTTGTATTGTTTAAGCTTCACTGGTGACCCCAGAAGGATGAATGCACTCTAGGGGAGAGCTGAAAATTCTTTGGATCCTGATGTAAATTTCTGTCTTAGAAAAGGCACCTTGGTGAGGCAGGATCTGCAAATCCTTTTTAATTGCTCCTGTTCTTATTAAGGGCAAAAGCCAAGCTATTTTTCTTTCCCCCGAAGTTGAATCTCAAGAGGAAAAGAATTCTGGCAAGCCTTTTTGCCTCCAGAAACTGCAGTCTGCAATCCCAAAATGCTTATTATTTCATAGCTTTGCAGTAGAGAGCATCCCTGTTTTGCTTTGTGCACAGAGACTTTGTCTGGTATTCCCTTTTTATATTTCACAGAGTTTAAAATTTATGAGGGGGCATTTACTGCCTCTGTCTCTCATGATAGATAGAAGCCTAAGAAGCTTGGAGGCTAAATGAACACGACGCTCTCACCGTACACTGAAGTGGAGTTTGGGCTTTTCTTTGCATTGAGTGACTAGCATATAGGGCTCTCCTTGCTAAATTGTAGCTGGGGAGAGAATTATCTGGGAATTTTACTTCCATATTTAAACACACTTTCATAACACCAGTTATGCCAAAGCTGTGATCTCGGGTCAAATCTTAACTTTCAGACAAGCAAAACCCCAGGACTTTTTCCTGCCTGCCCCACTGAATATGTGTGCCTGACTTGTAGACCCTAATTGGTAGCAGAATGTCAGCTTTTCTTGGGCAGCTTTAATTTATTTTTATTTGCAAAGTGAATAATGATGCATACAGAAATTCTGTCACTTAATACCTGAGTCTGGAAGGAACAGGTTTTAAAATTGTTTGTTCTTGACTCTGTTCCACTCCAGAGTAAAGGCAATTAGCTTAGTCTAAATCTTTGTCCCCACACTGTACTCAAAAGCCATAGATGCACCTCTCAGCTCTGTATATGTAACATTTTTTGTGTCCTTAACTTTATATTATAGAAGTGCATAGATCCATCCTGCTTCATTGCACTTGCAAAATTCTGATCAATTTACTCCAATCTGGGAGCAGAGTAAGGTCAGAAATGTGTACTTGTGAAATTACCACCCCAGATCTGTTGCATTTTTCACAAAGCAAACACTTATTTCGTACAGCTTGAGGAATATATAACTTGGTCAATTTAATATTGTTGAAGCATTATCAATAATCTTCTGCTTCTCATCTGTGATTCTCAACTTTGCATCATTATGTTGATATTTCATGCTCTCCACTCCATTAACACTTAGGATACATAGTAGGGGCCAACACTTCTCCAAGCACAAGATCAAGCAAGTCTACAGGATTGACTTTTACAATGTACATTTTAAAAAGATTCACTGAAATCTGACATGCTACATATACCTGTGCGAGTCTTTTGGGGTTTTGCATTGGTGGAGATAATTAAAAAGTGAAGCAACAATGTATTTTTGGAAAGGATTTCTGGATTACCTTTTTTTTCTTTTTTCAAGAAGTGTGAGATAATTCTTGAATATTGAAATTTTTTAATTCTTTCTAGTTTGACAATTAAAATAATTGTTTAACACCAGAATGCTTTTTAAAGTTTGCAACAAGCTTGCAATATAAATTACCATAAAGCAAATTTCTTATTATACAGCGTCATATATCAACACAAGACAGGGATAGACTGAGTAGTGTACAAATGCTTTCCGGAAAATTGTGTCAGTTTCAGGACTTGAATATTTACACTCATGGATTTGGGAATGTCACTGTTCTTGTAGCACACAATCCTGTTTTATTTGAAAATTAGTATTTTACTTCTCTGGATAAATACTGATTGTTTACTATTTCAATATTTTTTGAAAATGTTGGTTTCTCCTGGGAGTTCTAAGTATCTTATCAGCTGAATAAATGAAGTAATTCACAAACCAACTGCCTCTTGCTCTTGATGGTTTTAGCAGACCTTGTCATTCCCTGTAGCCTTTTCTCAGGCCCAGCTGTGTGGCTCTGAAATCACTTCACTGGTAATTAGGTATTTATCAGATTGTTTCTGAAAAGGGATGAGACGTTATCTGACACAATTATCTTTGAAAATTGAATCCCTCTTTTCTGGTCCTGCTGAGGACAGGCAAAGGTACTGTGAATGTTTAAAGATAAACGCCTTTGAAAAACCCTTGCTTTTTTAGATCAGGTATAACAGAGAAGTCAAAATGCAGTCAATGGATTTCTTTTTAACCTTTCAGGCACTGGAATTTCTTTCTGTCAAATGTTTCTTTTCCATGTGACTCTGTTTGACAACAACTACTTCTTCAAATGTACACTACTTAACAATGTTTGAACATTGACACTATTTCTTACGAATTAAGAAATTACTGACTGCATCAAGGCATTACTAATGATATTTTTTGCCTGTTCAAAAAGTGATGAGCATGTAGTTCTAGAAAAGTAATTTGTAAACATGGTATTTCATACTAGGAAATCTGCAACAGGTACCGTACCCAGTTCTGGGGGTACGTTCCCTTGAAACTCATTTTCAAATTTGAAAAAAAAAGATGTGGGTTTTTTATTTAATGTGCCAAAGGGCAAAAAGAGGTAATGCATCAGTGATATAAAATATGAGAAAGTTCTTGCTTTACTTAGATCATTCCTTGTTTGTATTTTCAAAAAGCCCAAACTTTTTAACATTTAGGCAGCTCTTAAGTTTTGTCTATTGCAAAGCACAGGGCTCATTCCACTGTTACTGAATTTGTCATAAATTTAGATTAGCGAGTGAGCGTATTATTATATTTTTGAGGAGATAGCATTGCTTTTAACAAGTTCAGACCTCTTTGAGGGAACCTATGTACGTTTTAATAGAAGATACTTAATTCTTGCATCACTTAATATGCAAAAGGAGCTTATAGAAATGAAAGGTGGAAGTATCTGATGTAATAGGACTAGAGTCCCACTTTATTTCTTTCTTCCTGATGTTCACAAGTAGGAGTATCCCTAAAGGGAGCTTTCCTTTTATATTTTTGTCACACTGTTTTCCAGATTTGAGAAATGATGAGAAAATTATTTTATATCATACATGTTGCTTTCTTCTCAGTAGGTATAAACTAGTATCTTATGCTTAGCAACCTTTTAATTTGGGTTCAGAGTCATGTTGAAGTTTTGTTTCTTGGTTGGTGAATCACAGTCAGAAAAAGAAAATCTTGCTGAAACGGGGCAAAGAATTTAAAAGGTAGCAACCTCAGGGATAATCCATGAATTTTGTTATTTTTATTCTCATGACTACATGCAAGTTCATTGCAGAAATTCTACCTCCAGTCAGTGATCCAACAATGCTGGTTTTTGTTTATTTTTTCTTTTCCCTCCCTGGTTTATACCTAGTTTTGTATACGGTACCGCATCAAAATCCAACTCTGAATTCTATTAATTTTCCCATAGCTTTTTCTGTAGTGCTGTTACTACAGGATTTGCTTCACATTTGCTTGCTTGCCTGTATTAAGAGATGGTCCCTTATTATGCAAAAAGAGAGGCCCGGGTTGATTAAAGGGGATACAGTTCTGAAAAATATGAAATTGCATTTTTTAAGAAAAAACAAAAACAAACCCAAACAGCTGTTTCCAAAGTCCTGTGCTTTAGAGTTCCATGGAGTGAGTGAGTTGAACCTCCTGGAGACGCTAGTTTTGATCCTTTGGCAGACTTATTTAATTATAGAAAAATTTGCTGTTCTGTGAGCGAGAGTTATGCCAGGCAGCCTGGCTACAACTGGGAAGAACAAACAAAAAGCATCACTTTCCTCTAGGTTTGACGAGCAAGTAAATTTTAGTGGATTAGAGATCTCTTTAAAGCTACATTGCCTCTTCCTCTCACACACATGCTTGTGTGTGTGCAACCTAAGACCTTAAGATCTTCTCTTCTTACTCTCTTTATATGACTTCTCGAGATCGATGATACAAATATCTTCACTTCTCCTCTCTCTTCCCACAGCTTTTAGCTATATCAGCTGTTTCAACAAAAAAGGCTAATTAACAGAACGAAATCGGCTTCCAGATTTGAGGAAACTTTTGTCCAATGAATTCACTGGTGACTTACCAATTACCTTTGGCCTCTGATTGCTCCCCTGAGAGTGACTGAATGTAAAATAGAGCATAAAACCTGCAATACTGCAGGTCTGTGCAAAATAATAGTTTGCGAGTTAGAATTGATTTTTGCATTCCAGGGGAATAATCAGCCTGAACACAGCAAGTACTGTGATGACAGGCAATGGCTTACAATGCTCCATAGTATATTTAAGCTTTAGTCTATATGGATGTTCTGCTTACCTGTGGGATCATAAGGTTATTCCCCCAAAAATGTCATCACAAACCTCCTCAACTTTCCATTTTTCACTATGCATAGAGGACTTTTCACAGGATAAGCAATTTTTTAGTAGTCATAGCTTTTTAAAAATCTTTTTTCTTTTAATCCCTAAAAGATATGTTGAATTCACTATCTCCATCCAGTCTCTATCCAGGACAACTTGATGCTGCTCACTTTTCTATTCACTCTGCACTACAGCTTCTGAGCATTTTGTGACTAGTTTTTTGAGAGGTGGCCTTCCCTCATTCTGTGATAGAAACTTCATAATGCATTTCCTGAAACAGTATATGAATTGGTGCTGTGATTCCCAAACAGTGAAGCAGGATAATCACAGCTGAGTCAGGGAGGACTGCTCAGAGCAGAGTCAACCAGGGCAGATTGCCCAGCACTGTATTTTACCAGGTTTTACATTTAAGGATAGAGTCTCCACATTTATCTGGGCTACCAATACCACTGTCCCATCACCCTCTCAGTAGAAAAGTGTTGTTGTTTTTTTTCTTTAAGTGGAATTTCCAGTGTTTCAATATGTGCCTTTTGTCCTGTAATTGGGCACAACTGACAAGACCCTGACTGCCTCTTTTTCATTCCCTCCCGGTAGGTATTTATCCACATGGATCAGGTCCCCTTTGAGTCCTCCCTTCTCCCTTCTCCTCCCTTCTCCCTACTGAACAGTCCCCTCCTCTCCCCATATGACAGATGTTTCCACTCCTTAATCATCTTTGTGCTACTTTGCTGAATTTGCTCGACTGTCAGACTTGTACTGGGAAGCCCAGCACTGGGCTCATCACTCCAAATGTGGCCTCACCAGTGCTCAGGAGAGGGCGAGGGTCATCTCCCTTGACCTTCTGTCAAGGCTATTCCCTGAGTAGCTCATCACTCCTTTGGCCTTCTTTGCTGCAAGGACACATTGCTGACTCAACTTCTTGCCCAGCATGAGCCCCAGCTCCTTAGTGGCAGAGCAGCTTTCCAGCCAGTTGGCCTCTAGTGTGTACTGGTGCCTTGGGTTATTCCTCATCAGGTGCAGCACTTGGGATTTCCATTGTTGAACTTCATGACATTGTCCAGCCTGCAGAGGTCCCTCTGCATAGTGGCACAACCATCTGATGTATCAGTCATTCCTTCCAGTTCTATGTCATCTACAAACTTGCTGAGGTTGTACTCAGTCTCACTGCCCAAGTCACTAGTAAAGATGTTAAACAGTACTGGACCCAGTAGCAACCTCTGGAGTATACCAGAAGGGACTGGTGTCCAGCTGGACTTTGACACTGGTAGCAAAGCTTTAAAGGTTCAGCCAGTTTTCAGTCCACTTCACCCTATGCTTATCCTCCATCAGCTTTTTTGTGAAGATCTTATGGAAGACAGTGTCAAAGGCCTTCTTAAAGTCAATATAAACATCCACCAGTCTCCTGTTATCTAGCAAGCCAGCCATCTCATTGTAGAAAGCTTTCAGGTTGGTGAAACATGATTTCCTCTTTTTCACTACTCCCGATCACCTTCTTGTACTTCTGTGCATATGCAGATGGTCTCCAGAATAGGTTCATCCATCACCTTCTCAGGCATCAAGAAGACATTGATGGGCCTGCTCTTCCCTGCATCCTTCATCCTGAAGACAGGGGTGACATTTGCATTCTTCTAGTCCTCAAGAACCTCTCCTGATCATCACAACCTTCCAAAGCTAATCAAAAGTGGTCTTGAAACGATATTGGCCAGCTCCTCAGCATTCCTGAGTGCATCCTGTCAGGTCCCAGGGACTGGTATGTGCATTCAGTTACAGTGCTCCCTAATTTGATCCTCCTCCACTGTGAGCAAGTTTTCCTTAGTCCAGACTTACCATCTGGTTTCAGGGGCCAGAGATTCCTGAAGGCTGGTCTTTCCAACAAAAACTTGAGATAAAAGGTGGCATCAAATATCTCAGCCTTTTCCATGTCCTTTGTCCCCAGGGCCCTCACCTCATTTTTTGCTGGTCTTCTTTTGTTGCTTATGTACTTGCAGAAGTCCCTCTTGTTGCCCTTCCCATACCTTGTCAGACTGACGTCCAGGCAGGCTTTGGTTTTCTTAACTTCAGCCCTGCACAATCAGACAGTGTCTCTATATTGCTTCTGGCACAACAGGCAAAAACTGTAGAGAACAGTAAGTGCTCAGTAACCTAATTTGTCTCCTTGAGAGAGAACCAACAGCATGGGGGTCAGGCAGAACAGAAGCCTTCAGAGCACTATCCGTTTTCTCAAGTAGACTCAATTCACAGAAAAATTGGAAATCACTGTTTCACAGTTAATTGGATTGTTTGGGGTTTTGGTGTTTGGAGTTGTTTTTTTTCTTCCCTTTCCCTTTATGCTTCTTAACATTCAACTTCAGGCTTCATACCTTGCATGGCACTTTTATTGCTTTATAAATATATTGCTTTCTTATGTAGAAATCATGTTCTGTTGCTCGCTGTCTCACTTATGTACTACTCCCTGAGGAAAACTTCTTTGTTAAAGTTGTCCCTTATTCAAAACTAATTTCAGCTTATATAGCCAGACACATGAAGGAAACGTTAGAGATAAGCAAAAGTTCTGATAGAGATTGTTTATGAGGCTGAGACTGGTGGGAGAAAAGATGGTTCTTTTATCATAAGCTTGGCTCCTCACACTGAGCTTTCATATGTAGGCAGCATAGTAGAGGGTATTTAGGGTTTAGGCTACATATTATGTCACATACAACAGTTTGTCAGGCTGATGCTGCTGTTCAGGTTTCTGCTGAAGTTTTTCAGTATGAGTGGATGACCATGGACCTTTTTATTTTCTTTTTTTTCCTTTCTTTGAATTATACTAGGTGACCTATTTCTATGGTACTGCTTAGGCAATAAATATACCATACAGAGGATCAGGTCAGTTTAAATCTAGATAAAACTGTTTTACATGTAAGTTTCTTACCTGCCAACTTAATAATGGATTGAATGTGCTCAATTTATATTTTTATTATTATTTATTTTACTCTTGTTTTTCTAGTGCATTTAAAAAGAAAAAAAAAAAACAACAATAACCCACACCTTAAAATAAGTGAAGTATAAATCTTGCACCATAATTGTTAAAATTGACCTAACAATTGGTTCTAAAATAGTGAATGTTTTGGAATACTAAAAGATTAAATATGATGACCTTCATGAAAGTCTACTGAAACTTACTGAAAAAATCACAGTCCAGATCCATAGATGCTCTATACAGATAACTGCTCTGGTTTAAAGAAAAAATTGTGGTTTTTTAGCTGCTTTGATCTTAGTAGAGTTGATTTACTTTAGAATAGAAAAGCTGCTGGCCAGACTTTTTTCCCTTAGTTCATCAAGCCTCTGTCATTTTTGCTCCTAAGTGGCAACAGTTGAGACAATGTATGGCAGCACTTCCTTCTTACCCTCCTGGAACTCCAAATAAATTTAGTTTAACAAAGACAGGATGTTTAAATAGTAGAGGGAAGTTCTTAATTTCAGTGATATATAACTTTACTGATGATAATGCACAGGAGGGATAAGTTCAGAAGTAGTGTTAGTCTAAACAGAGATGACCAGATCCGACTAATAGACACTACGACTTTATAATGAAACAATTAAAAGTACAGGAAGGTTCATCCAATATAAGCAGGCTTAACAAAGCATGCCATGCTAAATGAGTTAACATCACTTCAAAAGGAAGATTTTATATTTTTTCTGCTTTCAGTGAAATTTTGCCAGTTCACTCCAAAATGGCCTTTGGGTACATGGCAAATCAAAATTCTGTCTCATCCTGTAGGTAACCACTCTTCTTTAGCATAATATTTACCAAAGCGCATACATTTTACAAGGGGAACTTATTCTTACAAGTTAGAATATTAATTACCAAGCCTTTGTGTCCTTTTTCTCTATTCAACATACTGTCAAAATCTAGTCTTACCAAGCTGGTTACCATTTCTGAGAGAAGCAACAATATTAATCAAATTATTAAAAAACAAAACAAAAAAAAACAGCATTGATTTTGATCTTGTCTCAGTGTCTTGCTTCTGCTGCTGAATGCTGCACTGGCTGTAGTGATGAATAGCAGTATACTTGGGCAGTGGAATAAAATAATTGATGAGACTCTTTTCCTGCATTTACAATAGTGTTTCTTTCCCCTCTGGGTTTGTGCAGTTTAATTTGCCATTGATTCTTTAATGATTATAATGTCATAGAGGAGCCAGTGTTTGTCTTCATTGTGCACTCTGGACAGCGCATTGGACCTGAATCTTTTCTTGCACAGTCTGGTGTAGATCTGCAGTCATTTGATAAAGTGAAGTTAGGTGAAGTCTCAGACTATCTGAAGCTTATATGGTGAGTACGTCCTTCTGTCACTGGAAACATCTAATTAGTACCAATCCTTATTTTGCAGTATTACTTTTGTATTTCAGATGCTGAAAGACCAGTTGCAGAGAAGGACCAAACACAGAAACATTTAGCTCAATTATTATAATAAAAAAGTTACAAGTTATGAGACTGAGAAATCTGTATACGGATAGAAGTTCTAAGCCCATGTGGCAGATACTTCATGGGCTTTTAGTAAGTACAAAGGGAAGCAGCGTTTTAAATTGCAAGCTGAATCCCTTTGCTTGTGGTACATTTCTCTGGGCTTCTTCCACTATAATGTAGTACTTGAATTGCAGGACTGGAGCAGCAGACTATGATAAGCAAGATCTTACTTCTCTTCTGCTGAACTCAACTTCTATCTGAAAACCGTTTTCCATTCTGATGACATATTTGTCTGCTTCATCTTTCTTTGTGATCAGAGCTACTATTTTGGAAGAAAGCACTATACTCTGAAAACAGAGAATTAGCCTCCTATTTAGGATTGTTTTCAAGGAATATACACAAGAACTGTTTTTAAACTGTAGAGTAAAAAGCTTTCTTTTCATATTGAAGTTACTTGGCTCCATTAAAACTATCTTCACCGAAATTTTCTGTAAGAATAATGTTTTTAATAACACTGAAAGATTTTCGGGTTTTAGAATTAAATATTATATTTCAAACTTAAACCACAAGCAGAATTAGAGGACAGAAAAGGTTTTAACAAACAAGCCAGGCAGCCATGATCTGAGCTCCCTATGGAGCTGTGTCACATACAAAGAGATTAAAAAGAAATAATAGTCTACTGATAAAGTAAATAAAAGAAAGAGGTATGGAAAATACAAACTTTGGATTCATGAATGGGATTCCTTCACAGACAGGGCAAGTTCCATAAAGTATGTTGCTGGGATTCATC
>VZZY01003537.1:0-29750 GCA_013400335.1 Eurystomus gularis | reverse complement strand
CCCCCCCCCCCCCGACATTTCCTCCTCCCTGGGAGGATGACAAAGGTTTGTAAGTCCTATCAGTAGAACTGTTGTGCCTTGAAAGAGGACATATATTAAGAGGGGAAAAAAAGTCCCTGCACGTGCCTTGCTTTCCAGGGATTGTCACTATGTACACTGAGGTCTTAATAAATAAAAAGATTGCCAGCTGTACTTCAATTCACAGTCTTTTGATTAGCCTTTAAAAAGAAATAAATAAAGCATGGCGCTTTATTTAATTGTCTGAATAGATGGAGACAAACCAAGAGGCACAGTCAGCTGCAAGACACTTAATGAAGAAATCCCTATTTTTAATCTAGCTGCAGAAGACACAACTCTTCTGCTCTGATGGTGTGGCCTTTGTGATGAACCCAGTTGGAAAACCACACGTGCTGCACCATATTCCTAATTAAGTCATTAAAATGCACCGGAGCAAACTGAGTGACTTGCGCAGATCAGTATGAGTAAATTTAGTTCCTCTATTGCTTGGTTAATAGAAAGTGGCATCATTCTAGATTATGACTGATAGGGGTTAGATGCTACAGCTGCTATTATTGCGCCTGTAGGTAGGTTTTAAGCTGTTTCTGTGTTTGTGTGTAAGAAGGCACGCTTTGCTTTGTTTCTTTTTCTTTTCTCTTGCTTTTTGAGGATGTCATCCTAGAGGCATTTCCTCCATATTTGTTTTTTTCTCTAGAAGCCTCTGCCTGTGATTTTCCTCAAAACATACAGATATTCTAAGTGTTTTGGATGCGATAACAGAGCATTTACCAAAATTGATCTCAAAAGTAAGCTTTTGGTAAGGCTGCCCACTGAAATAAATTAAAAGATAAACAGGAAGGAAAAAAATCAACAATAACAACTATGGTCATGCAAAAAAGTTTGAGTGTTTGTAATGAGGCAGCAGTCAGTTTTTCTGATATGGGCTTGACCGACCACAGCTGAAGATTTTGTAAATGTGTAGACCAGATTCTGGAGTTTTTATTGGTAAAATTGTTGGTAAATACTCATTTCCTGCTTCACAAATAGTCTTACTTGAAGCTCTAAGCTTCTTGGAGACAAAAATACACTGATTATGAGAATGATGTAATCATAGAATCAAAGAATGTTTCAGGCTGGAAGGGACCTCTAGAGGTCATCCAGTCCAACCTCCCTACACAAGTAGGGACATCTACCTAGGTCAGGTTACTCAGACCCTCATCGAGCCTGACCTTGAATGACTCCAAGGATGGGGCCTCCACCACCTCTCTGGGCAGCCTGTTCCAGTGCTCTATGAACCTCATGCTAAAGAACTTTTTTCTAATATCCAACCTCAATCTGTCTTTTCCTAGCTTGAAGCCATTACTCCTTGTCCTATCACTACGAACTCTTGTGAATAGACCTTCCCCTGCCTTCCTGTAGGCCTCCTTCCAGATCTTGAGTATCTATCATAGGCATTATAAACCTACGCTGAAAATTTTTCCTAGTTTACATAGCTATGTGACACTCCAAAGTTGATAGGAAGGTTACTGTATAGGCATTTGCATACAATAATCTAAGAATACATTTGCTTGAATTTTTCTATAAAGATTCTGTTTCATATGGTTGGTGGAGAACCTGACATAAATGCTATGTATGTATTTACAGATAATATAAATAGAATTTTCACCGTAAGTTGTTCTACCTATAATAAAATTAACAAGAATAAATGTTTCTTTATGCAATTCAATTATCTTGAGCATATTCAGTTACAAAAGTAGAGCACAAAATGACATAGTCTCTATTGAGTCTAATATTTATTTAGATTATGAATCTGTTAGAGCTCCAAAGCAATTTAATGTCTTTGACATCAATTATAAAACTAATTTCAGTCATATCAGTGAAAGAATGTAACAATTTACAAGGGTGTTTTCACATTTTGACTACTCTAGGGCTTACGGTCGATATATCTACACTTGCTAATTTATGTTCAATGCTGTGAAACAGAGTGACTAGAGATGCTTTACTAAATATTTTAATAAGTGTTGAACATACTTGCACAATTTCTGCCTTGACAAAGGGTGATTTATATGCACCTGTATGTGCATATGCAGAAAACATAGCCTTTTGTCAGGGATTGCTATCTTATTTTTGCACAAACTAAACAGGAAATTACTGCCTTTTGTCTAATCTGAATTTTAAATCAAAGTGGAACTGGTGAAAGCAAACAAGTCTTATATTTTTAAACTTTTTCCTCAACCTTAACTGTTGAGTTAGATTGACCATAACATTATTCTAAGTATTTATCCATTATGGTGTTATCATGGATAGCAATATGTAACTAACTAGTTGCTGTGTTTTCTTTATTCTGACCTTTTTTAATAGCATTTTATAAACATTTATGAAAATAATTTACTTTTCTCTGTGGTTTAAAAATCAACACCTATTATTTTGATCCAGAGAGAAATATTCATATATTCAGGCCCATATTCAGAGGAATTGATATTTTATATTTGATAAATTGAACAGTATAAGGTTGCAGGTACCATTACTTTCTGTGAGTTTCTATTTTTGTTAATACAGCTTAAATATTTTTTCTACATTAATTTAATTATTGTGCACTAATTGCCTAAATAAGATGTCAAATATTCTATGTATGCTACTACTAAACCAGTCAACTCTCCCTCCTCTGTTATATGAAAACACAGAAACACCTATCCTTTATAAGTGGTTTTTGCTCTAGGCGTTGTTACAGGCTACCATGAAGATAAAAGAAACCTTAAAGGTGCTGTGAACCACATCTGGTTAGACATTTACTGTTAAGTTTCCATGTTTAGACATTTCCCTAATTACATTTTGGGTGTGTTTTTTCTTTGTCTTTTTCTTTTTTCTCTCCAACATTACCCTAAGGGTAAAATTTAATGATATTTTTTAGAACTAGTTTTTTAAATCAGATCGTAAACAATTGAGGTTTTAAGCCTACTTCATTTTGACAATGCAGCTGAGGCAACCTCCAAGGTCACACTTTTAATATATGAAAATAAAAAGGCAGTTAATAATATTCAACAAAAGGATGTGATTTTTGTCTTATTTTTCTCTTTCCTGTCATTGCAAAACGAATCAGTTATGCCCTTCAGGATTTTATTCACTTGCAGTGCTCCCTACTCACAGCAAGATTAAACAATTTCCAGTTCACTTTACATCCATCTGATACTTAAAAGTATAGGTGCAAAATTAAAGGTTCTGTTCATGACAGTACAATTTCAGAAAATATGCTTTGTTATATTCACTAACGCTCATCTAAAATCATGGCACCAAACTAGCATAGAATTGATCGCTTGCATTTTTAAAAAATTATTTAATGTCTAAGCATGTCTTCTTTTAAACATATGTTACCCTAAGATGTCTAGGATATCTTAATAGTTGAAATTGGGCATGCATTTAGACTTGTACCCTGATGAGGCCTGTAAGACATAAATAAGCATTGTAATTTTGGAAGGTGCAGTGCCCGTGGCCACTTCTCTTTATCAGTTCGCACCGTCTCCTTTTACCATGTCTCTTCAGTACATGTTTGCTTATGGATGGTAGCTGATAAACTGGATTTTATTTGGCTACGAAATCAGGGCTAATTTGGAATCGAAGTTAGCAGAGAGATTAGAGCCTGTGGATGTTCACGGCTGCATCTTCCACTGAGGAAGATTGGGAAAGAATTTACAGATGGTTAAGTAAGAGTTAAATCACCTCTTGGTTGCCTGTGTTCAGTTGTGTCTCTAATCTGGTCTCTCCTAACTTACACACGTATCTATTATTCTCCATTCTCATTGGTTTATTTCCTATATTTTGTAAATTTATTTGCTTTTATCTGTTGTTTATCACATCACAGAATTTAATCCTTCTGTTTTAAATTTGTTAATAACCTGAAATACATTTCATTAGCTTTACTGCAAACTTTAGGTTTACTTGAGCCACCTTGTTTTTAAATTTCAGCCTTTTGGTGGCCTGCTTCTGATATAGCACTCATGAAGGATTTCTGATTTTAGGTTGGAGCTGTTGCAGGAGGAAAACCTACTTAGGCACTAACTTTGTTTTGGCATTTGAGTTGAATGAGACAGTTTGGCTTGGTCTCGTAAGTTAATCATGGCATTCCGATACACAGATCACAACTGCTGTTTGAATTTGATGGTACTCTGTCCTAAATTTTCAAAATATACAGAAAATGCTGAATTTGAACTAAAATGCATGACTGGGAAGAAGACAGTGATTACTGCCTACCTTATTTTCCATTCCTTTAAAACATATCTTTTTCAAAATTTCTCTGTCCTTGGAAATGCTTGCTACATAGAGAGGTCAAAATGTTAACTAAAGTTCAGCTCTTTCTAGCATTCACAGGGCTTACCCGAGCTCCCTGCTGTCATGGCCAGATTACTTCTGGGACCTGAGCTAGCTTATTTAAATCTAGCCTGGGACCTTGACTTTACATTACGGTCTGCTGTTCTTTCAACTGTCTGCTGTTTTTATTTCATAGCACTGCTTTTATTGTGAGACTTCACAGTGTTTTGTCCTATTGTAGACATTGTAAAAATTGTAATATAGCTTGTAAATGAAATGGCTTCTAATTCCATTTTTTTTCATAAATTTTCCATTTTTAAGGGTTTCTGTCTCCCCTGGTTTCTGAGAGGCTGTGCAGAGAGGTTTTTAAACATTATAAGAAAAAGTTGTGTGCGCTTTAGCAGGAAAGCCTGAATCACCTAGTATCAAAGGAATTAAGTACAGTGAGAAAAAGGATGGTCTGAGGTCAGATGTAGCTTATGAAGGTATTCAGTCAGTGTCAGGTCTGGCTTTGAGCTCTAGTTCAAAATATTTAACCTTTCTATTACTGCAGAAATTCCAATCAATCAATGTTACAATCACCTTGCAAGAAATAAGTGAAATCCCTTGGTCAGCATTTGAAGAACAGTCCATTTTGCTAATTCAGTGAGACCGACAGAATGTTGATACTAGAAATAAACCAACTAGTTTATCCTCTTTTCAAAAAAACTACTAAAAGCATATATGATATATATGGATACATTAATAACATGTTTAAAATTCATAAAAGCACATTTTTCCACATTTTTTGAAACTGAAGCTGCTCCATTCTAGGCCAAATGTATAAAATCCTTGTTCTGATAGTTGATGTGCTATGCAGTCATGTAAATAACAAAGCATAAGCAAAGTCTTAATACTATAGTGCTGAAGTGCAAATTCCATTAAGGGGCTACAGGACACTCACAGTCATCAGTAAAACTTGTAAATTAATTTACTTCTGTCAAAGCAGAGAGTTAAGTGATCTGAGTCTTCTCCTATTGAATCCTTTGTCTTACTTCCTATTTTAATCTTTAATATATGTCTTCTTTCAGTCTCATAGACATACATCATGTTTCAGTCCCCTGCTGTAAAAGACTAGTTTGCAGCCTTTTCTGGGCAGAATTCTTCATTCCTACCTCATAGATATTTCTGTATGTTTTCTTTTGTCTACAGAAAGTTAGTTGGTTAGTTTTTTTTTTTAAATCCTGTTTATGTAAGCAAGTAAAATATGCAGAAGTAGCATGACATTTTTATACTTCTGCAGTTATCTTTTAATTTCTTTTTTTTTTTTCTTGTTTAGTTCGGTTCCAACCATACAGCAAACTTTTCCATCACTTGGAAAGTTTATTTCGATCTTCAGTAGTGATAAAGCAATGAACTTAACTATATGATTAATAGTTCCCATTATTGCGACATAGCAAAGAACTAAGACTACCTTAATCATTTGGATTGCAACTTTTGATATTTCCAGGTGAAGCAAATTCATATGTTTGCTTAATGTAAGAGAAATGATTCAGAGGGATTTTTTTGTTTGTTTGTTTGAAAGAAAAGGTCAGATAAAAGGACTCACTTTTGCCCTTACTAGTACATGCTTAACATTTCTTAGCAAGAACTTGAAATTGGCAATGGCACTTGCCTGGCATGTTTTTTGTCTTTGAGAACTTTACTCAAATGTGCTTCAGTTGTATAAGCCCATTAAATCTCATATTCAGTGGCTGATGTGGTATTTGACATATTGATGGAATTTGAAAAAAATTTAAAAAATCTTTCAATATTCATAGATTAGAAAGAATGAGCAAGCCTTTCCCTGTGATCATTGCTCCTGAAGAATAGGAGGTGGACTTCATAAAGCGATCAGGAAGATTACCAATCCATTGTTCTCTAAGGGTGATACCAAATAAATTTCCAGGAGAATTTCCAGAAGGGAGCTGCTGACCAGAAGAGCCAGTCTGGTGAAAATCATGTGAGAAAAGAGTCAGAGCATGATTGTATTAAGGAACTAGGAAAATAAAGAGATTGTGCTGTGGAATTTGACTTGATAGGGTACAAAATAGAGTGGGACAAGGACAGGAAGTAGAGGAAGGAGAACAGAGAGGGATTAGTGCAGAATGACTATTACTGTAGGCAGACCAGTCCTAAGAGCCTGAAAACAAATGTGAGAAGTCTGAGACTCATCCTTCACTACCTTGTGCTTTTCTCTATTAGATCATATGAAGAGGTCTCCATCTCTGCCTTCTTCCAACTACAAGGTAGAGAGAAACTCCTAAAAAGGAGTTGCTGTGTTGTCATTCGTATTGGGCTAACTGTGGAGACCCGCCAGATGTTGTTTAGGAGTTAGGAAGCACCCCTGGACTGCATACTTTGATTCTGAGGCTGTGTAGTTCCTCACGATGAGGGATAGAAGGCGGGTTAGCCAAGGAAATGCCACACAATGAATTACAATAAAAGGACATTGGAGTCACAAAGTTAAATGCTTAGGTTATCAAGGATTCATCACCAGTATTTAAGAGAAATGAATGGACATTTTCTGAGTCAGTTGCTTAGTTGCGCATATCCATGCTCATCACCTGTTTACTTCATATTATTATCCTGTTTAGTATCGTATGAGATGGCATTTCATGCTAGCAGCTCTATGTCCATACTGTCAAAACTCCTGTTGCAGACATGCTAGTGTCCTGTAATATTCTGTATGTATACTAGAACTCTTTTTGCACATACAGTATTACCTTCTTTTTAACATGATTTAGCTTATCTGAAGAAGTGTATGTCTGCATGTCAATAAATTCAGCCACTCTTCTCTTTTTTTTTTTTTTTTAAATCCTCCTTCCTTCACTAGTCTTGGAATCCATTGACCAGTTTTTTGGGATGTAACAGGAGAAAAGAATTCAGAGAGATGTGAAATTCCTGTGAGAACTGGACTTCGTAGAGAAAGACCCAAATCAGTACACCCAAACATCTATTGCCCATCAGCACATAGTGGAGCTCAGAATGAACCCAGGAGCATGTTGGGGTTTGGGTATATACAACTAGGGGCATGGAGGGTAGAGGAGGAAGGAAGAAAGGAAGGAAAAGAAATGCAGAAGGGTGTAGAGGGACTGGAGGAGAAATGAAGTCACTGCTGAAAGGATTTCACAGGGTATTTCATAAAGACCTGGGATTATAGTGGTGGGAGAATTGAAAAGAGGGGGCTGTGCTTTGTTAGATTTACTGCTTATGAAACAAATTCTATAATATCCCCTGTCTTTGAGTGCATAGTACTTCTGAACTGTGATCAGGGTAATATTGTAAAGAACTGCTGGTTTGATATCATCTGTCTTGTTTACTGTGCAGCCACAAAGAACTGGAGTTATCTGTGCATATGCCACAGGTTTCTTAAGTGCTGCAGCACAGGAGTCTTCAAACAAACTGCCAACAGGTGGACATTAATAAGTCCACACCTTGTTTCATGATCTGTCTAATTTGTTTCCAAGACCACATTTTCTAGCAAGTCTGAGTATTCACCATTAGAAGGAAACATAATCACATTTTTCACCACAAAAAAAGATTATTAAGGTGTGAAATAGGCTTAAAAAATGAGACTTACCATGTCTCAGTTTATCTGTACAGTACTGGTGGAAACTCTAGGTATTATGAATGGTAGTCCTCGATTTTTTCGATCTGCATAAGGGAAGAAATATTACCTTACATGGGGAAAATTATATTTTCTAGTTATGAAGTTCAGATGCTCTGAGAGTATAGTGTGCTGTGATGATATTAAGATAATACAACAGAAAATTCTTTTACACTGTTTTATATTCCAGCATACCTACTGATTCATAGGCTTGGTTTTGTTTACAGGATTTGGGGGAAAAATCAACAGGAGTTTACCAACAATTCAGTTTCAGTACCACTGTATGCAGAACTCTGTAACTGTTCAGAAACAGCAGCCTAACTGCACTGTAACTTTTATAAAAAAACTTAAGAAACTCCCAAATATTTACAAACAAAAGAAGCAATATTTTTGAAAAACATATTGAAACAAAAAATCTTGGATTTCCTTATACAGACTTTCCCTTGTGTTTTCTAGCACAGTGTACAGTGGCAGAACATTACCTGGACCCATTGAATAGGTGGATTTTTCATCTCTGTGCTGAGACTTGGTGTTCTTCAGCCATCCAACTAGCATCATACATGCATATACCTAATGTTGTAGATACTTGGATCTGAGCTGATTACTAAGGATCTAAATACATAAAGTATTTATGAAGTATTTATAAAGTCAATAAAGAAAGACAGTTCAGAGTATAGTCGATGTGTCCTAGGTCTGTTTTTGGGGTTGCCCTTGGTAGTTGCCTGTGTTCTCCCTTTACTAAAGAAAGAGTATGGATTTACATTTGGTCAGGTAAATCCCATCCTTGCTGTCTATTAATTATCTTCTGACAGCTAGGCCGTCTCCAGACTAAACACTGGATATGCTGTTGTTTATCTTGCACCTGTTCATCCTATAATTATCCAGACTGAGGAACATGGCAAAGTGTACTGTGGCTGTCTTGTAGCTCATGTGTTCCTGTTTTTGTTCCAGGAAAACCAAAGCCTGGGGTAAAGGCCCTTGGCACTTGCCTAGCGTATGGGTCTGGCTAAGCTGGTACTTCTAAACCCAGTAATTTAAGTGTAGCATAGAAATCTGCATCAGATCTTAAATGTATCACCTGTTCTGTTGTCAAGCTGATGAGGGGCCTAAGAATGAGATATTACAGGAGAAGTACTTTTCTCAACCTATTCTGACAGCAGCTCCAAATTATGCAGAAGAAAGGCTTGTAGTTCTAGTGCACAGAGGAAGTATTTGGGGTTCATCGGTATTTTCAAAAGTAGGTGAAGCTATGGGAACACATGATATATTTCATGGCATTGTTTGGACATTGTGCTGTCAGAAATGAGGAATTTTGAAAGCCTTTGTGATGTCTTCAGCATCCTCGCATGCTCTTGGAAGGGGCTCTGGAGTGAGCCTGCTGAAAAGCTTGATGTATGAGTCATGCTTCAGCAGCTGGGCCAGAACATATCAGGTCTCAGAAGGGGAAAAAGAGTTATGCCTAGAGCTTTAACTTTCAGGCATGGTGCCTGAAAACTAACCAGTCTCGGGAAACATAAAATCTCAACCATGTAAAGTCCAAGGAAATAAATCAGAGAGTAGTTATGAGGGTCTGAATTCATTCCAGCTTATGTTAAGTGGAGACACCTGAGGTAGGCCCTGCTGCAGCCAAGGTTGAAGTGGGCTGAGTTATTCATTGACTTCCTATGTCTCACCAGTGACTAAAGAAGGAACCAATAGTTTGTACCTCATGAGTGTCTGGTGTTGGATCAAATGTATTGAGTCCTTTTTTTTTTTTATCTTCTAGATACTAATGAGCCTTCCTAGCAAATGATCCAGGTACACTCTCCAGGCTAATAACTGCATTCCAATTTTCTATTGAGACAAGAAACTTGCATGCTATTTAAGAAATAATACCAACATTGTGAAGCAGCCTTGACATCACTTACTCTAGTATGAATACAGAGAAATTTTTTCACACTCCTCAGACCCCTGAGCTTCTCCAGCTCTCAGACTCTCAGGACAATTCTGAATTGCCTTATTCTACTTTTGTCCTAGAATATGTATATAGTGAAAGAATGTTTGATTAAATTGCAAACTATTTCTTTTTGTGATTACTTTTCTCCTCTTCCTGAGGTTACAAAAAAAAAAAAAAGATGATGCGTAGGAATGTAGTTTAAGGAAATAACATAGGAGCCACCAGAGGAAGCAATTTATTACCACTCTTTACCTTGAATAATAAATAAAACATTGAATCACAGTTTTAAAGATGACAACAAAATGAAATACTGCAGCTAGGTGTTGTGACCCGTGTTGAGCCTATGCACTGAAAGAGGTGTTCTACCGTGTAAATAAGTTTTACAGTATTACATATACAGAAGAAAATAATAGGAAGAAATTAAGGTTTTACAAAGAATGACTTTACTGATATTTCCCAAATGTTGAGTTTCACTTTATAATTTGCTCTTCAAATTAAAAAAAAAACCCAAAGCACACCACAAGCCCATGTATAATATCCTAGTTTTGCAGAAAGCCAGCAAATAAATAATAAAATAGTAGTAATAATAAATAAACAGTAACAAAAATGTGGATGAAAATCCAGCCTTCTTTAGAGTAAGTTTGCGTACTTTGATTTCTTCTACTGAAATAATTAAGCTCTTCCTGAAGGTATGGTCCCATGTATTTCAACGAGTTCCTACCCCACATACTTGTTTCTGCATGAACTTCAGTTGTGCCAATATCTCTATTTGTGATGTTAGAGTAAACTAGATCAGTAATATGATTAGTCTACATGGTAGCCCTGAGACTGGTTGCACCTTTATAATGGGTGGATTTTTTTTCTGTATGGTGGTTAGAAAAGATAATCAGAATCTTTCATTTTCAAATGGCATTTTAAATTCTGTTTTGTGCTACATTTTTTAAAATCAGACTGGTATTTTAAGGTTGTAATAAATATACATAAACATAGGTTTGGGTATGCCTGGTCATATCAAGACTGTTGCTTCAGGGAAGGACTTCAAAAAAGGTATGGAAAAATAGGGTTTCTAATAATTAGAAGTAACATAACTATTCTAAAACTGTTTAATTGATCTACTTTAAATTTATATTGAGAAGGAATACATAGGAAGTACTTCATTTTACATGCTGCTTGAAATTCAAATATCAATCCACTCATTTCACAACATGAAAGTAAACCTTCATATTCCCATTTTACAAGCATATCCCAATTCCCTAATTTAGCGGACATGCTGATAACAGTTGAATTATTTTACATATAGGTATTTTATTCTCACAAAATTGTTTCATTTCTTGATGCTGTGCTTTTTAATCTTTCCCCTACACTCCCAATAAAACTTAAAAATGTTTAGATCTTCTCAAAGTTGCTCATGATTTCTCACATGAATTATCAAAGGCCTGGGATATTTATGAAATCCAGAGTGGCTCACTGAATGAAATGGAATTTAGAAATCTGATGTTTTCCATACTTGTTCTCATAAATATTTGGTGTCCTTTGGAGTCTAAAAATATTCAGGGACTTACCCTTGGAATTATTGTGGGACCAACAGTGGTCAGAATCCTTTACAATTAATGGCTACTCATAAATTGATCTTATCTTCTCACAACTCAACATGTTGATGTTAGTGTTTTATTGCTCCTGCATTATTACATACTTTATGAACTATAGATGTAGTTATCACCTAATATTGCAAGTGTAGTAAAAATATACATTATTGTGTACAGTATTATTGCTGCTTCTGAGGCATGGACTTCTGCATGAGTGATTTTATTTCTCTATTATTAAAAGCCTCTTTAATTTGTCCATACAAAAGTCATTGCCTCAGTATGGTTCAGATGTAATCTCCATGTTAGGGCTGTAATTCGGTGTAGTTATTTGCTGTAGAAGTGAGCATCCATACGTAAGGATAGAAAATGCCAAATTACTTACTGATTTCTGAAAATTATATTGCACAATTGAGTCAGCAAATTTTAAACTGACATTTAAGGGAGAAATTACCTCAGTTTACATGCTGATAAAGCAAAGAAGATGGATGGTTTTCCCTACAGCCAACCTGCCATTTTTTATCTCTCAGTTGCTATTTTTCTATAACAGTTTTGGGGTTTGAGTTTTGGTTTTGGGGTACTGAATGTTGCTTCTGCTGAGCTGTTATTAATGGAGCTGCGTAAGACTGAAATTTGTACAGCTGCAGGAAGTCCATTGGGTAATATTTAATTTTTATTATGGGCTAAGTAGATTTTGGAAGAGAAATGTTTCTGTTCTGTGAAATAGTTGTGTCCAAGTCTTTCATGTAGCATTCATTGAAAGGAAGAGCAGATTACTCATACTGGGGAACCCCACTCTTGGAACATAGCAGGGACAAAGAGAGCACAAAACACCTGCATTCTGGGGCTTACTAGTTAGGGGAAAGGGAAATTGCTAGATAAATAGCTGAGAGGTGTTTACTAAACACATCTGTGAAATTAATTAAAGAAATGCAATAACAGAGAGGAGAGAGGATAAATGATGGAAGTCCTGCAACTTGTATCCTTAAAGCAGCATTTGTGGCACATGCTCACTAGCTGTTAAAGAGAAATTTTAGAGGCCGGTGAGCAGTTCCAATATCAGAATTAGAGCTGTAGCCCAAAGGCAAGAGAAAAGGAGAAAGGTGCCCCAGGAATAATACACTTACTTTCTAAGAGAAAAATGAAGTAAAAAGAACTTTAACTAAAGAGTTCAGTTTTGTGTGGTGACGTGTCCGGTGACAGGAATTAACCTCCCATGTGCCACTCAAGGAGACTTTTTAGTGCTCACAGTGCAGTTCAAACATGTCAGCCAGCCATTGAGTCTTTCTCATAAGTCTCTAAAGTTACTGTATCTTTTTAATACTTCTATATCAGAAGGCATCAGTAGCTCAGAAAACTACTGTACATTCAGATAAGTGTGTAAGAAACAATTGTATTAATGAGTTTATCTGAGTCTCAATTATTGCAGTGATAAGGAGCAGAGAAGTTTAAATAAATATCATAAAGAACTAGGGGTTAATAATTACTATTGAATGTACACAGCTGTAATACAAGGCCAGCTCAAGGGGAAGCAAGATGGTGAATGGATATTACTGTGCTTTATCCCTGTAAAAGAAGACCTATGAATTCCGTACCAGGGTCTGGCAAAGAGAAGCTCATCTCCTAATCAAAGGATTGTTACTTAGGATAAATAGATAAACTGATTGGTGGCAAGAAAGCCACTGATTCAAAATTATTTCAAAATTATTATCATTTCAAAATTATTCCCTTTGTGTTTTATTTCTTGGCTGACAGATTGTGTAGACTGTACAGTACAGTTTCAAATAAATTCTAGAGGAAGATAGGTAATGGCCTGATGGTTACCAGCCTTGCAGGAAAATACATGTTAGGGTGCTTCACATGTAGAATGCTGCAGGGTAAGGATAAACTTTCCTTTTGCTTGGAATTTTGAATTTTAGGGGATTTATTTTAATTTTAAACCAATTTTTATAACATTGAACTACAATTACTTTTCTTCATGCAGTTCACAGGCAGTTTAACAGGAATCCTTGGCAGGTTAAGAGAAAGAATAAGTGATCTCTGCACAGGAATGTGTAACAGATAATATTGCCAAAGTACCTAAGCTATGTATTACCACATTGTATTAGTAATGAAACAACATATGCACACGGCTTTTCATTTGGAGAATAGATGTTGATTGGAAGCGAGTACTCAAATATATGAAATGAGCAATCTGTTATAGTTTTAAATTGTAGCTTTTATTTTATCTTCTCCAAAAGAACCATTTCTTTGCTTCTCCCTAATTTATGGATCTCTTTCACATGCAGTTATGCTACCTTTATATTCCATTTTTCTGGTTTATACATTTACTGTTCTTTGAGGAGGTCTTTGCTTAGATTGAATTGTATTTGGAAAATTTAACACAAGATGTGGGTACAACACAAAACTCATACTGACTATATTAAAATTTGACTTTTTTAACCACATAAAAATAACTTATGTCAGAAAATGAGTAAAATAAGAATCCAGCATAAGTACAACCCTGTATTCAAAGTCATGCACATTGAAATCCATTGTCTCCAATGAAGAGCCTCACTAAATGTGAGATTCCATTTCCCCCAGCCAAGTTCCTATCAGATTATACCAAGGTTGACTTCCAAGATAGGTCAGGATTTTACAGCATGACTCAGCAGGACACTGTTGTGAGGTCAAGCTTGAGAACACTTTTTCCTGAGCTTTTCTGATAAATCACAACTGTATAAGACTCTGAAACCAAGAGCAAACCTCAGTAAAGACCTCACTCTAAAAGATACTGGACTATAGAATGAGTGCTTTTTGTTTTCATGGAATACAGTAGCAAAAAGGAATGGCTTCAGATTGGGAAGTTGCCAGATGTGATTGTATGTATCAATGGAGAAAGTACTCTCTCCACTTGCTTGCTTGTAAATGCAGTGAGGGATAAAGAAGAGGCAGGAAAAATTAAAGAAAGGTCTTTCATCTGGACACTTAACAACAGTGGAGGAAGCACAATACAGTGGTAAGGTATAAAACACTGATTCAGAGAAGGTAGCAGTGAAGTGCTAGGTAGTAACAAAGTCATATTGAACATTCAAGCTAAAAGCAGGAAAGACTTGGGTATGGCAAGAAGATCTGTGAAAAATGTGAGAGCCTACCATCAATTACTTTTATATATCTATTTCTAACATTTTCACTGATACATATTCTACATAGTTGTTTTTAAAAAAATGTGTTTTATCACAAATCTGAGGAGTCAGAATGCATCCCATTATGATTCCTGTTAATCATGTGACACACATTTCTCACAATCAGATAACTAATCCCAGTCTGTAGACTAAGCTACCTAATTACGTTGGTTAAAGCTGGGGGAGAATTGGCATATTTATAAGTGTTACCTGCCATACAGTTTCACAGTCCTACCCTTGTATTCTTTCAGTACACTGAATCAGTGTGAAGCCTACAAATGAAAGCAAATCTCCTTCCAAAATATATTAATGCATTATTCATTATCTTAATATTGGTATTTTTTCCCCCAGAAGACATCAAAACACGGTAAAATGACAAGACATTTATAGGCAGTCTTTCTGTTCAAGTTAAATTATATATTCTTCAATATGCATGTAACATAAATTAGAACATGGTACCCAGTGTATGATTTTCAGGAAATTGTGGTTGCATGAGGTATCATTAAGGTAGAGAGTGTGTTGTGTGTACGTATATGTGTGCACAGATGCACACACGCGTGTGTCAGCGCTTCTGGGGACCCAAAAGTTGAGTTGTTTTTTGCAAGGAAACTCTAGATGGGCACTCGATCATATAACTAGCTTGTAGACAGTGTGGATGGTCATGAGACTGTAGAATAGTTCAGGTTGGAGCAGTGTTGGGGCGTCACTAGTGCAGCCTCCTGTTAAAAACAGGGTCAGCCCAGGCTGTTTGTGTTTGTGTCATCACTTCTTGGAAATCTCTGAAGACTGAGTTTGCACAGTCCATCTGGGCAACCTTCTCCCATGCTTGACTGTCCTGAAGGGGAAAAGTTTTTTTTTCGTATATCCAGTCCAAACCTCTTTCCTTTCAATCTGTGTTGGTTATCTCTCATTTTCAAGCTGCTATAAAGGGCTCGCCTCCTTCTTAATGGATCCTGATTTTTTTTTGCGTACCAGCATGATAATGTAGATTCGTCTCTAGTGTCAGGAAAAAAAAATGTTCTCTAGCTTTTACAACAGCAAGAAGAATCAACCAAATACCTTTACTGAGAATTATTTTTAATGTTTAAGCATAAACTTGTTACATGGCCTATTAAAATACGATTAATGGTCGTATACAGTCTTTCCAAAATGGGACTCATTTATTAGAATGAAAAGGATACTTTGATAGTGATTAAACCATATTTTAAATAGAAGACATGTACCGTATGTTTGGATGCTGGTCATATTGTGAAGTCATGAATGATGTCAATTAATGTTATTTTTTCATTAAAATAAATGAAGAGAATGCAGAATTACTGCTCAGCTACCATGACCCACTTTCTTATATTCCTGCTGTGAAATTAATTGGGTGAAATACTTCCTCTTTCAGTTTGCCTACTGTGGCCATTCTAATATAGAGGGTGTGGAAAAGCTGATGGGACAAGCTTTTTCATCTGTTCCTTTTAATTCTGTGATTTAAAGGGAGATTTCAAGTGAAAGGCAAATGTACTCACTCACAGGATTGGGGCTGTCTGTGAATGGAAAAGAAATTTCTTTTATGGTTTTTCTGCCATGTCAGGTGCTTGGACATTGTGTTGTGAATTTTATTATAGTCATTTTAATGTTTTGGTTTTTATAAAGTTGACCTTTAAATAATTATTTTGGATTCCATGTAGCTATGTTTAATACATATTAAGCTGCTACCAGTTCTATTTCCTGTGATAGTTTATGAACAGCGAAGAGAGATGGATCTTCATGTGACTATTTGTACTACAATCTTCATTGTCTCTGCTTTTACTCAGTGTATGTAGTGATTTGGACTCCAGCTTTATGCATGGATAGTTAAGGAGTAATGAAAGATTGCTAGCAAAATCTATTTAAGAGATTAGCAAGAAAACTGTGGAAATGTTTACATATTCTTTTGGGGATGGATTCAGGTGTTCAAAATTACTGGTGTGGGTAAAGCATCTAGGAAAATTCATAAAATTGCTGGGATGAATGATTTGTGCGTCTCTCTACAAGTATGAGATGTATATATAAGATGTCATATTAGATTTCTTCGAACTGTCAAATGCAAGTTAGTTCAGCACTCTGTTTTTAATGAGTTTTGAAAAGCAAGCAAATGAGGGTGTTAATAGTGGAATAAAGAAAACATTATAGAAAGTACTTCACAAATGACATCCAAAGCCTATTCGTATATGCCTATAACTAAGAACCTCAAGTGCTCAATAGGGTGAAAATAACCAATGGATATAATGCATTTTGGAAGTGCGTGTTACATTTATTAAAATTTTTTTAAAAATAGTATTCTTCCATTCAAAGGGACGTGGGATTTATTTTTTTTGTTTCTGTGGTGGTGTTTTTTTTAAAATCACCACAATGAACAGAGAAGGTATGTGTCATCCTGGTCTAAGGTTTATTTATATCAGCGTACTTGTAAACCATAGTGTTAGAGTTAACATATGGAAACAGTAAGGTAGATTGCACAGGTCTAGAGCTTTACTGATCTCAGAGTGAAACAGAATAACACTGTAGGCAAAATGTACCCTTTTTCCTGATTCTTCTTGTAAGAGGAGAAGGAGAGCAAAAGGAAGCAGTGAAGATGGGAGTAGCAGTACTTTACGCCTTCCAATGAAGCCATCTAATGCCTGCAGTACATGTAAGTTAATTAAATAGACTGCTTTGCAAAGAAGCAAACTCCCTTGCTTACTACCTATGTACTTGCTTGCAGGTAGCAATTATTGGCTGAGAAGCCCCAGATACCTTCATTCTAGTGTTAGAGCCAGCATCTGAGCAGGGAAATAGGAAAAATAGTCTCCATAGTTATCCCATTGCACTTGCTGTATCAATGTCAATAGAAAGTCTCATGGATATCCAAGTAAAACCCAAAGGAGGGGGAAATAAATTTCGTAGTAGATAAATACTGTGAACATTTTATGATGAAAGGACCAGCCATATATTAGTATTTACACAAACTTGAACTTTGGTGTGAAATTATTTTAAATGGTTTTAATAACCGTGTATCAAAGCTGGAGTTAGTCACATTTTATGTACACATTTTAAAGGTGTACAAATGGAATATGATCAACATTCACCGTAACTCTTTTTAAGGAGTTGGCAAGGCATTAAGGGAGGGAAAATAAGTATGATCTGCATTGACACATCTCATAGCTCTTCACAGAGTAAGTATCCCAAATCTTTAATGCAGTGAATTGCAGCTTGTGGCAGTAATTTCTGGGCTCATTACTGCTGATATGGAGATTTCCTTTTTACATAGTTGATAGATATAAAATGTTTAGGGTTTTTATGTGTGAGCTTGTTGGATTTTTTGCCCCATAATTGTTATGAGAAAATACATACAACAATACCTGCTTATTTGTATTTGATATTAAGGTTTGTTATATATACCAGAATGAGCAGTACCAATGCTCCTTCTGTCCAGGAGTTACCTACTTCAGCTGTTGTTTTTGTTGTGGAAGACATCTAGATAACAGTGTAGAATATTATATGATGGCATTGAAGAAATTTTTGCAAAAGAATGAAAAAAAAGGGAAGGGAAAGAGCTGAAGAATAAAGGCAGAATTCTAGCCTCCAAGCAGAGAAAAGTCAGTCAGGAAACAAAAGTTAGGAATAAAAGGTTGCTCTTGAGAGAGGAAGGAAGTCATCAGCGAGTAACACTTGCCTGAGTTGTCCAACATTTTCATTACTACTGAAAAAAAGGGGGGGTGTATGAGTAGACAGAATTTACTAAAGACACAAATATTTTCAAGATTAAAAAAAACACAAAGGCTGACTATGATGAGCTGAGGGAAGATATTACTGTAGTGACTGCAGCAAAATAACAGATGAAATGCAATCTAGATAAATTTGAAGTGATGCACATGGGAAAATACAATTCTAACTTTATGTATGCAATGATGGATTCCTAGCTCTTATCACATGGAAATGGGATCTTGGAGTTATTATTGACAGTTCTATGAAAATGTCAGTTCAGTGCTCAATAACAGTCAAGAAAAAGGCAAATCAAATTTTAGGAAAGGCTTATAGAATAAGACAAATAATATTAATATGCATATGTAAAAATCTCTAGTGTACTAACATTTTGAATACTATCTCAAGTTAGTTCTAGTTCTACCATCTCTAAAGCATGTAATAGAGCTGGAAAACCTCTGAAGAAAAACAGTGGATATGACTGCTGCACAGCCAGAGTGACCCATCAGACTGGGACTTTTCAGCCCTCGAGAGGGATGGATGAAGGTAGTTAGGATGGAGATTTAGAAACTATGCTTGTAATGGAGGAACTGAGTTTGGAATGATTGGCCCTTAGCTTTTCAGATTCAAGAACTGGAAACATTCAGTAGCATTAACAGGAGAAAAACTGGGGCGGGGGGAAGGCAACAAAAACAAATGAGTTAGCTTGTTCTGCTTTTATGTTACATTTAGTCAGACTGAGGAACTCCTTACCACCAGATATCATGTTAGAAATTGACTGGAAAAATTAATGGAAGAAAAAACACTATTACATACCAATTTACACTTTTAGCACTTAAAAGTCCATGACCGATAATTGCTGGATATAGGAAAGCATATTGAGTAAGGAGCACTGTACCCTTGCCCCAGTAATGCACGCTGTGACTGGCATTGACCACTGGCTGCCGTTGGAGGCCAGAGCTAGATAGAACTTGGCAGAGCCATTATATGTAAGATACAATTTTAGGCAAGACCAATATAAACCCACATCCCTATTTATTTATGGCGCATCTTTTTTTCTTTCACTAGGTACACAGCTAAATGCAAAGTTTTGGAGTTATACTTTAAGAATAAGGCATTTTTATGTTAATACTGTTTTTTGCTTAAGAAGTAATATATATATATTTCTCTCACATTTGTCAGATACTATGCATTACAGTGATATCTTTAAAATACTGGTTCTCTAAACTGCCAAGTCTGCCTTTGGTTGTGATATATATATATATAGCTAGCCAAATACCTGATTTATTTGTTCCCTTTTTTTCTCTGCCAAATTTTATGCTTAGAAAAATAAAATGCATTAAAACAATTATTTTAAGCTACATACTTAAATTTGAGCTCTTATCATAACCAAGGCACAAAAATAATTTCTTTGCTGTTCAGAAGCACAGCCTTTCTGAATATTTCAGAGAGCGCAGACTTGCTCATGAAGTTATAAAAGTTTAACCTTTCCAGGGCTCACTCTACATATTCCTTTGAGTTTTCCCTTCCTTGCTGTCATGTCACCTATTCCCATACTAATTCTATTTTGCATTTATATTAACACATGCACCTGCATTTGATTCTGTTCAACTGAAGTCAATAGATATTTCACTTTTGACTTCAGTCGAAGCAGAAACGAGCCACAAGCAACAAACACGACAATACCTGCTTTTCAACTTGGGAATTGACTATTTCCTTCATCTACTACATAGGCTGTAATTGCTAATGAGAGACTTGCAAGTCACTGCAGCTTAATAGTTTAAGAAGTCTTCAGAGCTTGTACATGCTTCTAAGAAGAGAATTATAAAGCCAGTACATTTCTTTCACATTTATATTTCTTCCTACCCCAAACTTAAAAACAACAAAGAAATCAAGCTCTTTAGTTAAGCTAAATATTTCTTCTGTTTTCGGTTATGCTAGATTTGTTTTGTGCAAAAAGTATTGTATTGATTAAGAAAAACAAACAAACAAACCAGAACTTGCGCAATATGCCTTTTAGATACACTAGGAATGTGCCTTAGCAGTTTTACAGTGTATATAACCAATTGACAAGTAAATACATATGTTAGAGTGTAGTGTAGTCTTTCTGGAAAAAAAAAATAGTGAGGTTAAAGCATATGAACTAAAAGGTTTTACCTGAGATCACAGAAAAAATGAAATAATTTTTATTTTCTTCATGCTGCACATGCTAAGACAAAGAGGAACATATGAGCAGTAACACAAATTAGTATCTTTATAACCCCTGTGTACGGTTTCTGACACCTGAAAGATACATGTAAGGGCCTTTTTCACATCAAAAGTATTCACTCTAGTCATACAGGACTAGAACATTCTTGCTCAGCTGCAGACTGTAAGCAATGCAGCAGCAGCATGAGCCACCTTCGTTTGTCACTCCTTCAGGTTGCTCAGGATGCATCTGAATGCGCATATTCTCTTGTAGCTCTATTTCATTCTTTTAATGAAGATATGAATGTATATCTCTTAATATTACTCTGTGCTTCTTCTTGGAAGATACTTGTACATTGAGTCTTCACTAGGTGAGTTTAAGCCATGATGGTGGTTCTACAGGTGGTTCCTGCCCAGGTGAGATGGCCAGGGCAGTGGCCAGATGGCATGCTGAGAGTCTAGGCAGTAGGATGCTCACACAGCTTGGGGGTACTAGTCTCTGCCTAGCAAGTATTCTTTCATTAAATAAACGCATGTCTTCTGCCTCCTGACTGAGTAGTCTCAGGTAGTTGAATTGAACTGTATTAGAGTCCTGACTGGAGGCAGTTCTGTGCATTTTTGGAAGCATAGTTCCAGATACCAGGGGAACATCAAAGCCAAACAGAGAAGGAGCTTCGTTTCTTCTACTCTTGGAAGAAAAGAACAGATTTTCATCACCTCAGTTCTGCTTATCTTAGTATAGGTCCCTAAAATTTTTACTAGGCAGATACCTTTGCCTGACTTTGACATCTGAAAAGCAGGACTGTACTGTACTTCTTGACAGGTGTATTACGAAGATAAATATATAAAGCAGTAGTGAGATAGCTTAGGTACTGTGCTTATCCTGGACGATGGCTGTGCTACATTACCCTGAGGTGGGTTCTTGGGGAAAGTCTAGGTAGCATCTTCTTCAACACAAGGGAGGAAAACTAAGTAGACATCGGCTTTATACATCTGTAAGAAAATGTGTTTCCTTGATAGACTTCTGTATATTGCATTTTACTTTTCAAAAATGTATTCTAGAACTCAAATTATAATTATTCCTTCTACAAAAGCAAACTAACAAAAAAACCTCAGAGCAACAGGTAGACAAGATAAAACTGATGTTTTTATTCAAAAGATATTATTTTCCTACTAACCATTAAATATCAGTGCATCTCAGATCTATTTCTCATCTTTCTGTCATAAAATCAATGGGTAAGGAACACAAATCAATTTTAGTCTCAGAAAATAAGTTGTCAGGACTTCAGGAATTGGTTTATCATTAGCTGCAATGTGTTTTAGAAAGAACAACAGTGTTTGTGACCCACAGTTTTACATTTTGTGTCCTTTTAAAAAGGGATATGGTGTCATTCAAAATGTCACATATAATTCAGGAGCAAGTTCTCAGCTGGTGTTTTATAAAGGCAACTTAAAAACATCTGATCATTTTAAGATTGTGTGCAGCTTGTGTTTGATCTAGTTCTTTCTTTTTGTTTTAGGTTTTGTATTACAGAAAAAGACAAAATATCATATTACATAGTTAATAGTTGTACTGCTATCAGATGTTAATATGACCTAATAGTCGCTATGGGGTTGTAAACCAAAGTCTTCTGAAGTTATCGCAACCTGTTGAGCACTTAGACCTTTTATAGAGTTGTACCTTCCTTTAAGTAGGAATTTAAGAGCCTTAAATTAAGAGACTTATTACATTTTAAAGTAAAATTGAAGATGCTCCCCACAACTCTTACCAATCTGTTAGCATATACTAGCTGCATAGCAGTTTCAAGAATGATATTCCGGATTGGTAGGAGAACACTACGCTGAGAAATCATTTAGTATATTATATTCAATGGGAGAATACTCTCAGTTTCTGAATGTCAAAGCTCAATTTAGGGTTTTACAAACTAGATATCCTGAAATGGAGATACAAATCACATGTCACATCTGAAAATTTTGGCTTAATGGTAGTACTGGAAATTACACAGGTAAGGATGTACCTATCCTGCTAGATTAAAGATTCTTGTGAGAACATTCCTGGCCACTAAAACCTGGTAGTTTTCACTGATAAATACCTGGACTGGCCCATAGCATGGATGTTGGCCTGGGCCAGCCAGAAGCCCAGATGGACCTCAGGCAATACTGAGTAGTTAAATTCAGCCAGAGAACAGTCACTGCAGCTCTCCATCCTTTGGAGAGTAAACCAGTTTGCTAGCACAGGTAAAGGTTGCACCATGTCGAAGGACCTCAGTGGCGTGTTTAATTCACTATTGGAGCCACATAAAATGTTTTCATAATTGTTTGATTCTTAAAAGAAGAAATCTGAACCTTAGAAATATCTAAAAGACACCTTTTAAATATCAATTTTAATGTTAGCTATGTAGTTTCCTAAAGCTGATACCAGGCATGAGCATCAGCTTTGTGCTCATGCACATAGGTGCACCGTAGATTTCTGGGAGTGTTTTCTGATCAAGGTCATTACCGTGGCAAGTGGTAAAACACTTAGATGTTTGCTAATTTCCATTGGTGCAGAATGCTAATTTGTAACACCCAGGATTTCTTACTAAAGATGAGATTTAACAGAGTTCTGTATGCCTATGTCATCTGCCATGCTGTGAACAATGAGACAACCAGGGAAAGACAACATTGCACCAGAAAAACTACTGCCACCTTAAGTAAACTAGTCCCATAATACCTAGAGGCAGCAAAACCATCAGCCAATGTTTAATTATGAAACCATTCTTTCTTTTTTTTTTGGTGTTGCTTAAAAGAAAAGAAAAAATGCAA
This sequence comes from Eurystomus gularis, assembly GCA_013400335.1. Lineage (NCBI taxonomy): Eukaryota > Metazoa > Chordata > Aves > Coraciiformes > Coraciidae > Eurystomus > Eurystomus gularis. The sequence continues at coordinate 6,434 of VZZY01003537.1, read as the reverse complement.
CCGAGTAGTTTTCTGATTTTAAAAAGTTTCAGATAAACATTGTAGATTTCAATTATATTTTATACATGTTCAGTATGATTCATTCTAATATGTCAATATTGCTAGGGACTTTACATTTTTGTTTCACTTGATTGTATTTGATCTTTTAATATAAATTTTAATTAAAAATAAACTCAGTTTGTTAACAATAAAATTTAATAAAATATGTTAGTGTTAGCATATCAGGGCTATCAATATGATATGTCATGTTAACATATGATGCTGCATCTAATAAAAGTTTTCCTAGAGGCCCTAAAGTAAAGAGCACCATGTTTAAAGTTTCTGAACCCTTCTGTTGAAGTGGTATTGCTGAAGGAGAGCTGGAAAAGGACCAGAGGATAGTTGAGGTATTCCTCTGCCCTTCGCAGCCAAAACTCCCTTTCTGCAAAATATTTATGCAGCCCTACTGTCGGGAGAAATAGATTTTCTTAGAATAGTTAAAACAAGGCTAAGAAATCAGATCTTTGCTTTTGAATGGACTGAAAACAAAAAGGTTTGGGAAATTGTATCTAAGTTTATTTTATTAAGCCAGTATTTTACGTTTTTCAGGGGTGAAATGATTAATTAAAGAGCAATAGAAGTATTTTTTTAGAAACAAGCTTAAAAAGTGTGTTGTACTGAAGAAATGTTTCCCCTCGTACTGGCAAGTGTTACTGAACACTCCTCTGATGTACAGGTAATGTCTCCCAGAGGAAGTATCAGTAAATGCTCATGGGTAAAGCACACAGTGATTAGTGTTCTTTCCTTGGCCTTTGTGTAGCCTGCTTGTGCAGCTTAATTGAGTTCATTTAATACTGCTGTGTTATTTTCAGTTATTCTGTAAAGTTAGATAGTAACACTTCCTGAATCCTAGGTATATGTGAGAATAAACATAGTAGTAACGAAAAAGATACTACCGTGATTATATATTTCTGCATACCTAGAACAGATTTTAAACTCGTAACATTAAGAATACTCTATATTAAGCTCAGCAAAATGCTCAGTGGAAAGTCAGTTTATATAAATCAGTAACCAAATGACTATTTCTTTATGTTCTTCCTTATGCTTCCTTATAGTGACATTTAAACTTAATTTTCTTAGGAAGAGAAATGGATCTGTGAATTAGACAAACCGTGATTGATAACTTTGACATATAGTGCAGTAGAGACAGTACAAGGATCAAAAGGTAGCCATATGCTGCAACTTCCAAGTCTGTTAGAAATATTTATCTTCAGCCTGCAAAGAGTAAAAAGGATTGATTTCACACTTATCAATTCACTGCTTATTTTTCAGCTCAACAGAAAGGCTTTTAATAAGTGAAAGGAAATCAATTGATAGCAGTTCCCTCTCTAGTCTGTTTAGAGATTATCTAACCATGGAAACTAATCCCAAGAAAATATAGCTGGACCTTAAAAATTAGGGTGGTTTGACTTCATTAATTAATCTGACATGATATTTATTTCGTAATAGCTACATGTGATAGTAGATTAAATTAAGCACGTTCCAAGTTTAAGCTCAAAGCCTGGAAAATATGTAATTAAAGCAAACCAACAAATATGTAGGCTTCAGGGGCTGTATCAGGATACTAGAGAAGAAATGAAAGAAATTACTCCTGGGACTTGAACATACTCTGAAAGGAAGAGTAGGTATACTCACATAATGTTTAGAGTAAGGAATTGCACAAAGTCGTCTGTGGTGGCTTCTCAGCACTTCTGGATCAATGTGTCATTTTGGACAAGTATTATAATAATTCTTTTCCATTTATGTAATGAAAATATTCCTGTTCATATGAACTGCTCATAGACCTGTGAAATTTTCTTCTTTTGATACTAATTGAACAGACTAAGCATACTGTTTTTTTTCCAATAATATATTTTTCACAGTTTAAGATTTTACTTTCAAAAACAGCTACTGAGAAGAATTATTTTCATTATACGTAATGAATCAGTAATTCTCATTACAGATTGTCTACTGTAACCATTGTTCAAATTTCTATTAATCATCACACATAGTCTTCTCTATCTGGATACAGAGTTCTTAAGTTCTTTCTTGTTACATGAGTGTCTACATATGCATGTTTACATTTTAATGAATATATATTACATATACCATGTGTAAATATGTATGCAAATAGAGGGCTGTGTTTTAATTACAGACACATATGTGTGTATTTGAAGCTGCCTTCTATGTTATTTAAGATGTTGAAGTGCATCATTGAATGAAGCATTCAGAAATGTGATAAAGGAAAGAAATAGATGCTGTTTTAATCCAGTGAGAGGTAATAATATGAATATCTGTGTCAGAATTACTGAGCTTGAAATCTGATCAAAGGTGGGAATTATTGAAAGCTAGTGTTTTAGAAGTGGAAATTCTTCTTTGACAAGGCAAGACAAGACTGCAATAACCTTGACTTAGACGTGGAATCAGAACGATTAGAGTCAGTGCAAATTTCAGACCCACTCTCTGACAATAAATAAATGGCAGTGTCGAGTCTCATTTCAATCACCTTCAGTAATGACCTTGAATGCATGCAAATGTGAAATTTGCTCAATGGGGACTCTGTGGCAACTCTGTGATTCAACTGTGAAATTAGAGTAGCTTGTACTTAAACTGGAATTTCACACCTGCTGAACTAGCAGTCACTTTCTGACTTAAAACAGGAAGGAAACCTTTTACAAAGCCATATTTCCATTTGCTTGTTTGAAAGAATTTATTTTTTCTCAGTTATGATTAAATAGGCTAAAAATAATTTTAAAACTCAGCTGAGGGAACCTGAGACAAAGTAACTTTTGTGGATTTTATTTGAAAGCTATAGCTGTACTTTTGAAACATTTTTCACTGTTGGAACAAATATTAGAGTCTTTGTAGATGCTGTATGAATAAAGAGTTAAAACACAAAAAATGTTCTGGTTCTTAAAAAGGAAAAATCTTCAACCAGTGTGTTTGATACATTAAATAATAGAATTGTTAGCACTACTGAAGTTGAGATTAATATATGTATACTTGATTTCACAGGTGAGTCTGCTTATTTATTTCTTGACCTTGCTGTAGAGACAATGTTTTTTAGAGTGGAATGGAATATGCATTAATTGAAGAGTGGTATAGTGCCAATCACACCCTAACCCAACCTCTTTCCAGAGCAATCAGTCTAATATTGTCGATGTAGCCAAACAGTGCTTTCACAGCAGGGAATCTCAAATAGAATTGCATATTACAGTGGGGTTTTTTGTGAGGCAGGATTGACAGTTTCTGATTATATACATTCTCTGGAATTGCAAGACAGTGTTCTTTCCTGTCTTGGCCACCAGCTGGAAAGAGGGAGCTGGTACATCCATTGCCTAGTTCCTATCCATCAAGGATTTTTACAAGCTAACTAAGTTACTATAAACACAAATAGTGAATTATCAAAAATTTAACTGAAAAGGGGAATAATTTGTAATAGGATGTATATTCTTTTTCAAAAGATGTAATGGTTAGCTACTTAAATGTGTCCAACAAATTAACCTAAGTCATGTTAAGAAGAGTTTTCTTCCATATGGATAGTTGTTTTTGGTGAGCAATGTTCTGTGTAATTTCTACAAACACATTTTATTGTTGAAATGAACTGAAAACTAACAAAATAGCAGATGTTTCTATATATTTTCAAATTATAGCTGTGTGATACTGTGCAAAGAAGAAGAATCTCCTTTACATCTCAGAATGTCTCCTGTATGCAGTAGAGTGGAAATGTCTATGATCTGGAGAATATATACATTTTAGAAGGCACTTTTTGTCTAATCTGATGGTTAGGACATTTTCCCAATCTTTGGACTTCAGCTCTGCTCCTCTTTAAATAGGTTGTATTGAGAACATGTCCAGTCCGTATCTTTTCCTACCACCATTAGTACTTCAAACGTGTCACTTCCCTGAGATAAAATCTCATATGTTGAAACTGCTTACACAGAGAAGAAACTGAAACATTTGGAGGGACTTTAATGCTCTAGATATCAGACTGTTAGAAGAAGAGAAGACAACGATCACCACAGCTTCCTCCATAATGATTCAAATGCTGAGTCACTAAGCCACTGGGTGAAGTTAACCCTTATTGTTTAATTTTATTACAATTTTTTTAATTCCAATTGCCAAAGGGAAAAAAAAAACACTTCAAGTGAAAATGCAATGTAACATTGCATTGTATTATTGAATACTATTAGAAAACACAAAAAAGCATTTTAATGCATTCACAGCTGCTCAAATTTTCTCATTTATTATGCCCTAAAAAAGGAATTCTATGAATATATGTCTGCTATTGTTCAGTGAGTCCTACCTGGGCTCATTCTCTGACAAGGTTACCTCTTAGCTGGAAAAGAATTTGTTTTTCTTTTTCATCTTTGTCTGTGGCATTCCAGAGCAATAGCACAGATTTTCTATTGCACTTTTTTCCATAATGAGTTTGCTATTCTTAGGCACTTGTTTGTAGGTGCATTTTACATTAATTGTCTATCTCTCCACTTAATGAACATGCAATTGATCAAGGTTATTTATACAACACCTTGTCTGTTCATTCTTCTTAGTGAAGCCATGTCTGAAAATGTATCACCAGCTGGCAATTCAGTAGTGAAGGGACTGTCAGCTATCACACCCAGATATGCCTACTCCTAAAGGCACTATTTGTTCTCTAAGCTGTATCTTTAATGTAAAACATAATTACCAATATGATTTACTCCCTAATTTTCAGCACATGTCTCTATTGATATCCAGAGACAATGCTAGTGGTCTTATCACTATCCTAATAGACATTTTTTTGTTTGTTTGTTTAGGAAATTTCTTTTGTTCTAAAAAGCTGAAGCAAAAGTTAAATGCTGAGAGAATGGCTATGTTTAAATTTGGTTCAACCACCATGGAAAGATTTTTTTTTCAATAGTTATATATGCCTCTAAGAGGCACAAATTATATTAAAAAAAAAAGGTTGCAAAATGCATCCTCTCTTTTTGTGATTAGAGATCAGAGATCTCTTATTTAGCTGCCTTGAAAATTTTACAGATCATGCTGCATGTAACAGTGATAGAAACACAAGCATTTGCATTTCACCAAAGCCTTTTAGAGTACACTTTAACAGATAGTATTTTAATTATTAGTTAAATATATAATTATTGAGAGGCAAATGTGTTATGTTTCAGTGTAGTTGCACAGAATCCATAGGCCATGGTCTAGAAAATGCCTTAGGCAGATGCTTATCTTTAGACTGATGAGGTCTGTTAACTTTGATAAAACTAAACTTACGCTCTAAGTGGTTTGCTGGATTGGGGCCACACACTGTAATTGAGTTGGATTATTATCTTCAGTCCTTCATCCATTTGTTAAAAATTTTGATGAATTTTGTTCTTTTACACAGAATTATCTTTGTTTAATGCTACTGGTTTCCTAATGTAATTATCTTCCAGGCTTCATTAATCATGTTTAAAGTACTTTCAGATATTCATGCATAATTTCTGCATGTTAATTTAACTTGGTTATTTGAATTTATTTAATGCTCTTACATATCACAGGATACACATCTGTATGTGTGTTCTGGTTAATAGACTGATCAGTTTCTCAAAATTTAAGCACACTTATATTTCTGTAAGGCTTAGCTATAATGAACAGAGAGTCACTTTTGGCAATGTTTTGTGTCGTAACTGCAGTGCATACACTTCCTTCGTAAAATAGGTCTACTGAAACCTGTACTTTTTCCAAAGTAACTGCTCGTAGAGGCTATTCTCTTTTTACTGTGAATATTAATTTGCATTAGAATCTATTTCAGTGGTGTTATTGGTGAGAAACCAATGAAAAGCAGACCAAATAGAATCTGCCAATGTAAAATATATTAAAGGGTAGAAAACATATTATTTATGCATACTGTTGTTTTTGTAAGCCCAAGGATTTGCTATTGAACCCTCTGACTGTCTTCATTTTCTCCTTGTTTGTTTTATAATAACTTTGTTGTTCCTTTCATGGAATGTCAAAGTTTTCAGACATGGATCACTTAAGATATATGTAAGCTTGTATAGTATCTATTGTAATGATTCTAATTAATGTCTACAATGCCTACCTTTAAACAAATAATTATAATCATATAAGAAAATGGATACACTTTTCCAGTCTTAGGAATTGGTAACAATTGAAAATTTATTAACAAGTTTTGAGATAATGTACCTTGAAATATATTTTCATTATCTCATACTTCTTTACATTGAAAATTTTCAGAATTTGCTTAGAGAATATTTAAACAATTTACCACCATTACTTTTTATTGTATAATATAGTTCTGTTGTTTTCTAACATATTCCTTCTAAATTTTAATTAGTCTGTTTTTTCCTCTACCAGTATACTTGGCGATGCTCCATATCCTTACTGGTTCACACTATTACAGATTAATGGGATAACTGTAGTTAATA
>VZZY01003536.1:0-45781 GCA_013400335.1 Eurystomus gularis | reverse complement strand
TCCTTTCCAATCACAGTGATTCTATGATTCTGGGTAACTGCACACCTACAGCACTGCTTCTGTGCTTTGTCTGAGATCAGATCATTTTGTAATGTAAGATTGTCTTGTGTAAACGTAAAACATGCCTATCTTTTCTATTTGGAGTACACAAATGGGTTGTTTAAAACTATTTCTGTGCAGAATAGATTCTACAAACCAGGGTAGTGGTTATAGGTCATCATGACAAATAATTGTAACATATGTTTTCCAATACAAGTTGTACCTGAGAACCTCTCATGAACTTTCAAAACACTAGCCTTGAGACAATGTTACAATTGCCTGTGAAAAACATGCTTAAAATAGCAGATAATTTCCATACAGTCTGTGCTGAAATAGTATTTGAGAGTTTAATATTTGAGTTTGTGACTGATTATTTGGTAGATATCCATAGCACACCTGCCGTATGTGTTTCAGCACAGCAATACGAGGTCAGTTCAGACATCACAAGGCATGGTTCTGTTTACTTTGCCAGTTTGAGGGTGTCTCTTGCTGGTTTTGGCCCCCTCCCTGGGCTAAGCAAGTCCGACTCCCCCAACACCACCTTGCAGGGCTGCTGCTCCTTCTCTGACTATCCTGGGTGTTGCGTGGGCTCATTCTCATTTGTCCATGTCTCTCCACTTCTGGAGACCTGTATTGTGTTTGTGTGGTAAAGATTTGGTAGCGAGGGAGCTACAGTGGTGGCTTCTGTGAGAAGCTGCTAGAAGCTTCCTCTCTGTCCAATAGAGCCAATGCCAGCCATCTCCAAGATGGACCTGCCACTGGCCAAAGCCAAGCCCATCAGCAATGGTGGTAGCGCCTCTCTAATAATGTATTTAAGAAGGAGGGAAAAATCCTGCGCAACTGTAAGTGAGAGAGAGGAGTGAGAATATGTAAGAGAAACACCAAGGTCAGTGAAGGAGGAGGTGCTCCAGGCACCAGAGCAGAGATTCCCCTGCAGCCTGTGGTGAAGACCATGGTGAGGCAGGCTGCAGCCCATGGACGTTAATGGTGGAAGAGATATCCCACATCAGAGCTGGCGGATGTGTCCCAAAGGAGGCTATGACCCCAGGGTAAGCCTGCACTGGAGGAGACTTCTGGCGGGACCTATGACCCTGTGGAGAGAGGAGCCCATGCTGGAGCAGGTTTTCTGGCAGGACTTGTGACCCTGCAGGGGACACATGCTAGAGTTCTTAATAAAGAAGTGCATCCCATGGGAAGTACTCACATTGAAGGAGTTTATGAGGGACTGTCTCCCATGGGAGGGATGCAACACTGGAGCAGAGGAAGAGTGTGAAGAGTTCTCCCCCTGAGGAGGAAGGAGTGGCAGAAACAGTGTGTGATGAACCGACCATAACCCCCATTCCACATTCCTGTGCACTGCTGGGAGGGAGGAGGTAGAGAAAACCAGGAGTGAAGTTGAGCCCAGGAAGAAGGGAGGGGTGGGTGAAGAGTCTTTTAAGATTTGTGCTTTTTTGTCATTACCCTGCTCTGATTTGATTGGTAATAAATTAATTTCCCTGAGTCAAGTCTGTTTTGCCCATGATGATAATTGCTGAGTGATCTTCCTGTCCTGATCCCGACCCACAAGCCATTCATTGTGTTTTTCTCTCCCCCAGTCCAGCTGAAGCAGGGAATGATAGAGAGGCTTTGGTGAGCACCTGGTGTTCAGCCAGGGTCAACCCACTGCAAGGCCCCAGATACCGGTCTAACGAGCACTGAATGAAGGAATAAGATGCGGGGCTCAGGAAGTAGTTTCTTACCATAAAAGCATAGGTCCAGCCACCTTGCTCAAATTCGATTTTGCAATGCAAAAATCAAAACAGCATATTACAGACTCATAATAAGTTGTTGTGTAATAGCACAATGAGGGGACAAGGCATTTGGTCCCTATAAACTGAGCCAACCAAAACGCAGCATGAGAGGATCAGCACATTCCCCTCCTTCATTGTTTTTCCCTCTAGCCAAGGGGTGGACAAGTGCTGTGCCCTTATAATTGCTGTGCTGGCACAGGTGACCAGAAAGATGGGGTTATAGATGTGGAGCAGGGCAGGGCAGGGGAAAGACTTTCCAGGTATCACCTTGCTATACACACCTGTGTGTGTATCCCATGCAGTACAACGTTTTGGAAAAAGAAAAATACTGTGAGAAGCCTTTGTGTTTTCAGGGGTCATTTTCTGCAATTTCCACATTTCAGGCAGACTTGCTTTTTATTTTTTTCTCTGCATTTAGACATTCAGGATGCACTTTTAAACTGAATCGTCAACAACCGTTCTGTAGAACATGATGCAGAGCTGAATGAAGACTTATAGTCTCTAATGTCCGATACAGCCTTTGCCTCAACAGAGCTGCTGCTGTCTCATTTTCCAATTAGAGTGGCCCTGTCTGTTCTGACATCTCGGCAGGAGAAAACGGATTGATTCATCAGTAGTTGATTTCTGAGCCTGTAAATCCAGCAAGTCTGAGGAAAGTGCTGTATTAAAAACAAATAGCATATCATACCCGTCCTTTAGAGTGCAAAGTTATTTTATGTTCAAGCTTCTCAATAGTTGAAAGAACTTCGTTTCTTTCAGTTTTCGTAGGGTAATGACCAAGAGACTCACTTTTGTCAGGGTGAAATAATAATTCCATTTACTATTCAGTAATACATTGATTTTGGGAGGAGAGACGACTACAACATGCAGATTATTCCAATGCAAATATATGGATTTGGAAATCCTATACTTCAGTGACTGGATGATAGAGAAAAAGTGCTCTGGGAGATCTTAATTTCTAAGGTTCTATTTCTATTTATAAATTCTGTGAGGATGGCACAGCCTAAGCAGAAAGACAAATTCAAATCACACTTTTTATGTAATAGTGCTCATTTCTCTAAGGATCTGAAATGTCCCATTCATCAGTTCTGTTATCTCTTGGCTTGATGAGCACTTAAAGCTGAAACATGTAGCTATCTTAATCTACTTTGAGATAGAACGTTTTTGGATACGTAAATTAGAACCTGCACTAAGGCAACTGCATAATTTCTTACACTGGCACAAAGCAGCCCTGACAAGGCTAGACTTTTTTTCTGGCTCATATTAAGCTAATTAATTTTTGAAACCCCACCTGTTGCTGGTTCTTATTGTTTTTTTCTCTCCCCATGCATTCTGAAGGGAAAAAAAACCCAAACTACCCCAGAAGGTTTTACCTGCTGAATTGGACATGATAATCAATTTTGCCTGTTTAGCAGGTGTTGCAAATGGATGAGAGAGTGATATTAATGGTAAGATCGTGTTGGAACTGAACAAATCACAAGTGCAATCAATCTCACTTCTGTCTTTAGGGAGGAGTGTACCGCAGGGTTTAGCATGAACATGACAGCTTGACAACTCAAGGTTACTTCACTTTGAGAAGTCATGGACAGCTTGTGGTGACAAGATCATAGCATGGAGGGATAATTGGGGTGAGCTGGGCCCTGGGGGTCTTGGTCGGTGGCTGCGCAGGGCTGGGTGCTGTGGGGGCTCGCACCTGGAGAGCCCGCAGCCTTGTGGGTCAGCCCCCAGGGATGCTCCTCCTGCAATCCAGTCTGAGCCTCCCGTGTGTCTTTTTATGCTCCCTGTCCATTGCCCCTCCCACAATGCACCACCAGTTCAATATACTCAACTTTGATCTTAAGGGTCAGAAGAGTAACATATGGGAATATTTGGGAAGAAAGTTGGAAACAAAGTTGGAAGTAAAAAAACTGCTTAGTTAATACATCTTTGATAAAAGTAGTTACAGCTTGCACTACATGCATTGTTTTATTCAGGGTATTTGCACCTGTGCTAAGGTGTATTTGTTTTCGTCAAAAATGGTGAGGTGCAACAGATGTAGGAGGAAGATTAAATAACAACAAAAAGCAAGCAAACAAAAGCCTTGTCTTAAAGTACATTTTTACATATGAAACAAAAACTTTGTTGGGAGAAAAAAGCCTCTCCTCTACTACTGCTTGAAAACATTTATCACTGCTTTTTGTTTATAATGTCATGCATTTAAGCACCTGTTAAAGCTGATGTAAATAAGATTTTCTGGAAAGTGAAGTCAGGAGAAAGCTGACACCTCTCCCAGGCTACCCAGGAGATGCAGCTCAGGAACAGGAGGGTCAAGTCAATCCCTTCCCCTCAAGGTCCTGCTGCCCATCCCAGCTGGGAGGACCCAGCTGACCCATGGCTTTTACTGGTGCCCAGGGCAAATGTGGTCAGTGGCAGTCAGAGACGAAGGCAATGTGATACCTAGCATGGTGATTTTCAGAGGATTGAGGTGTTGGATTAAAATGATGAGCTGCAGAGATGTACCAAACAGCAGCCTGTTGTGAAACCAAGTGACAGCAACTTTGGACATCCAGGGAAGTCACTGCTGAAATGGTTTCAGATCTGACTGAAGTTGTTTGGATCCTGGTCTTGGCTGAGTTTGTTGACTTGAATGTAAGGTCCCTGAGGTTTAGGCCCTGCATTAATCAGGAGGGCTTAGCCTGATGCTTCTTGTTACAGTTTTACAGATGACAAGCTGACACTCCCACTCTGCATGGCTGCATGTTGGTTTTTTTTTAAATCATCTCTATGGCTTATCAATTTATTTCAAGAAACAGTAGCAGCTTCCACTCATCTTTTATAGAAAAATAAGATGAAACCTGGTTTCGTAAACAGAAAATTTAAGTCCAGCATAAACGTGAGCATAACTTGAACTCTACAATTTTAAGAGCATGAAGACAATAATCTGTAAAGCATTAGCTGCATCTGCAAGCAATTAATTACTTTAAATTGAAAAATGAACCACTTCTTGTAGCTGTACCTGATTTGTGAACAAATTGATTAAGTCAGTTGTATTAATGAGGTCAGCCTGTTGTGGGATATTTCTAGTTCTAGAATTAGCGAGGTCTGAAGTTGTTGAATTAGGAGCTGCCATTCTCTACTCAGAGGTTATAAAAGCCTTATTAAGGCACCTGTAATTTGAAGGGCTGTAAGATTTTTAGCACAACACTTCAGCCTTTGACAGCATAGCACAATGGGCACCTGTGAAGTGAGCAAAATGCAGTAATAATAAGACCAGTTTCTGGTAACAGTTGGAGGATTTAACTGGTTGCTGTAATTGGAGAAGGTTGAGGTATTTTGAGGCAATTTCTTTTTTTTTTAATGTACCTGTTATTTTCTGAAGCTCCTACTACTGTGAATATGTGACCAGTCTGCATGTGAAAGGGAAGGAGTAAAAAAAGCTCTCCATCTATAAGAAGCTGTAAAATAGTGCAAACTGGTAGTATGTTGGTTTACCTTACTGTTTGCCTTAACTTTTAAAGATCATTTTCAGATGAACATAGAATCTAAAGGAACCTGGCCAGGTTATAGAATTAGTACTTTTGTCTCCTCCAGGGAGGAAACAAAGCCAGAAAACGTTCATCACTAGTTTGCTAGTGGCTAAGTAGGAAGAGCTTGTGTTTCTATATAACCTTCTGAATTTTCTTTTGCTCCTTTCACATTACCCAAATAAAATTTGAGGGTTACACGTCCCCAGGCTGTAGGAAAAGGCACTATTAATTTTAGTAGTAGTAAAACCTTTTTGAACTGTACATTACGTACTATCTGAGAGAAGACAGCCTCTATGGGTATATGTCTTCGGTGCCTATCGGCTTATTTTAACAAATAATCTATTGATCTATCTACAGCTTCTTCGTAAAAGTTAAGTCTTGAGTAGTTAGTCTGTTCCAAACCTCTAGTACACTTAGGGGCTGTTTATTTGCATTTTATGGCCAAAAAAACCCAAGAACAAACACACCAAACCCCAAACCTATGTGTCTGTGGTTTTACCTGAAACTGATGTTGAGATAGCCATCTATGATCCTCTGATTGAAGGGATGTGTACATCCTTGTAATTAGGGTAACCTGGAGCTTTCAGGCTTTGCAGTTTCCATACAGGAGTTTTGTGTTGGAAAAATGGAAAAAAAAGGTACTTGAATAAAGACATACAATCTTTTTCTCTGTACATGGATGTAATTTGTACACATATAAGCACAGGGCAATTTTATTTCATTTCACTGTTATTAAAAAATATGTTCTAAATAACCTGACTGTAAATAAATGCATCTTCTTTGGCCTGGATCAGTTGACTAACGTGCTATCAACCCCCCGATGCATGTTTAGAGCTCTTCTTTTTTTAATATAAAAAAAAAACCCTGAAGTCCTAATACTTGACTTTGATCTTTTTTGTGTTATGAATAAAAGGTGGGAAATAATGTGAATATTGCTTTTATACCTGTAGGCTCTACCTCAGTGGCTAAACTGAACCACTTCACTTTAAAACACTGAGTCTGAAGCTGCTGTGCCAGGGGAAGCCTTACAAAGCAGGGATGATGGAGCTGACATTTGAAGAACTGGACTATTGTGTCACAAGTTAGGCCAATACATGTCAGTCTAAATCCTATGGAGAAAAGCAAACTAATGAGTTGGAGAAAGGTACTGGTGCTATATGTTTGCCCTCCAGACATGAAACATTTATTGGTCTCAGGGAAAGAGTAACTTCAAGAAACTCGACTTGGAATTTAATTTTAACTGTTTTCAAAGATTGTGATGTTTTAAGAGAAGATACTGCTTTTCAGTCATAGAAAACAAAAGTGTTGCAAGTATTGTCATGCCCGTAAGGAGCCCACTTCCCTCCTCCCGCCCCCAGGAAAGCCCAAAGAGTGCATGAAGAGAGCTAAATTACACGAAACTGTTTTGTACAGTCTGGCCTAATAAATGAGTCCTGTCACGCTAGCTGGAGATACCTTTTGAGGTGGCGCATTCATGCAATTTCTCTAATGATGCTCTCTGTCTCTTATACAAAAGAGAGATAAATAACAAAGGATAGGGGACAGCCGCATGAGACAGACAGTCCCTTCTGCCTGCCTGCCTCCAGGGTAAGGAGGTGGCAGTGAGGAAAGGGGCCAAGATCAGCAGCCCAGGAAGCCAAATTTGCAGGATGGGTCTGAATCATTGCCTTTCCCTGGTCATTACAGCCTCCTGTGGCCTGTCTCAGGATTTCCACTGACCGTGGACTCTGGCTGTGCATCCTCATCAAATGTATATGGGCTTGCCTGGAAATCGGCTGCCCTCCACAGCCAAGATTAAAACATATGGGGAAAACAGTGAAGAACCAAAATGAATATAGAATCATAGAATACCTGTGATTGGAAAGGACCTTAAAGATGATCTAGTTCCATCCCTCCTGCCATGGGCAGAGACCCTCCCACTACATCAGGTTGCTCAAAGCCCCATCCCCCCTAGTCTTGAACACATCCAGTGTTGGGGCATCCACAACCTCCCCGGGCAACCAGTTCCAGTGTCTCACCAACCTCAGCATGAAGAATTTCCTCCTAATTTCTAATCTAAATCTACCCTTTTCTAGTTTCAAACCATTACCCTTCATACTGTCACTACAGGCTTTTGTAAAAAGGCCCTTCCCAGACATTTTGCAGGCCATCTTCAGATACTATGAGGCCACAATAAGGTCTCCCCAGAGCCTTGTCTTATCCAGGCTGAACAAGCCCAACTCTCAGCCTGTCATCATAGGAGAGGTGTTCAAGCTCCCTGATCATTTTCATAGTCCTCCTCTGGACCCAGTTCAACAGGTCCATGTTCTCCTTGTGCTGGGTCCTCCAGAGCTGGATGCAGTACTCCAGGTGGGGTCTCACGAGAGTGGAGTAGAGGGGCAGAATCACCTATCTTGAACACAGTGCTGCTGATGTTCAGTATTGTATGCACTGTATAAACTAGGAACAGGGTTATATTCAAAACTTGCTATTTTAGGTAAGGTGGTTTTTGAGAGTTTTGGGGATTTTTTTTTTGTGGTACCCTACAAGTTAGGCAATTATCTGCTGAATCCTGTTATGGTTCTCAAGGGTTTTGTTTAGTTTTTTTAATACAGAAAACACTAACTGTAGATAACAGTTTCTGACCTAGCAGCCTTCTGTCTTGCTGAATCTCAGGGTGCCACAAAGCTGCGAAGGTATATTTGAGGATTACCACAATGAGTTTATTCCATTTCTAATGCGTCCATCTCTGAGATGTCCAGAGAGGGGGAGGGTGTTGGTTAGACTGACATGCAGTACACTGCAGCTCTGTCAGCCACCTATTCCAAGTTGGTTGCAGTGATTTAGGTTGGTGCTGGGTGGCTTTTATCAGGACTGGAGAAGAGAGCAGACTTCAGGCAGTTCCATCAGGATTCTAGGTTTGTTTTACTTCCATAAAACTAAACAATGATGCAAAATAAATGCCAGCAGTTGTGCAGGTACCAAAGTGCCACCTTTCTAAGAGTATCATGACAAGCCTGGGAATTTTAATTAAGTATTTTAATTTACTGGAAATGTCTGTCTCAGCACTAGCATATCTAAAATACATGCCATTTTACTTCTTTTGTAGGAGTGGTCAGAAGCAATAAATGGTTTCTAAATCAGAAAATGTTTACTAAGTAGGAGATGTAAATTTATATGATTTACAGAGGCATTGAAAGCCCATGATATTTCCAGGTATTTTTGAACGTGTCTTGAATGTGAACTTGTGCTTTTCTGATAGATTATGCTGAATCATTATAATACCTAATAGGTATTATGAACTTTTTAAAGAAAAGAATATATCTGTGGTAAATCCCCAGCAATATGTGAACTTTTCTTAATCAAAGGGCGGACATAGCTGGCAGCAGGGAAAAAGCAATGCTGAAAGAGGAGTTCTGAGGTGCCCTGATGAGGTTCTGGGTAGGGCTTTAATGATACCGGTATTTTCAGATTGATGTTAGAAATGCTAGCAAGCAGAACTGTCTGGAGCCAAAGGGGAAAAAAAAACCAAACACCTTTTTTTTAAAAAGCCAGTGTGAAAATATAAGAATTTTGAGTAAACATATAAGATCTGCTACTGTCATTGAAAATAGAAATCCCACTATATATATAGGGCTTTGGTTATGGTGTTCTCCACTGTTGCCTTGATTTTCTCTGGTGTCTTTTGATTCTTCAGATCTAGTTTTGAGTGCACTTCATTCTCAGGTGACTGGTAGCAAACACTTGTGCTTTACTTCAGAACTTGAAGACTTTAGCCTGCTTATATCATAGAATCGTAGAATGTTAGGGGCTGGAAGGGACCTCTGGACATCATCAAGTCCAACCCCGCTGCCAGAGCAGGACCATAGAATCTAGGGCAGGTTACACAGGAGTGCATCCAGATGGGTCTTGAAAGTCTCTAGTATCTGTGAAATAAATTATGTTGTGTGAAACATGATCACAGATCTTACAGAATTAGATGGCAGGATGACAGTGTGTTACTCATAGTTCAGATGACTGTAATAAAGAATGTAATGAGCCATAATGCTATTATTTTTCATGTTAGAATTTTAATATTGTGTTTTCTAGAGCTCTTAAAATATCATGCATTAAGAATGTTTCAGAAACCACGGTGAGTTAGGTATTCATAGTTTTATTAGAGGAAAAAAAGTTTGGCAGTGGCATGGAAAGATGAAAATCCATCCTACAGTCCCTCTCTACTCTCCTTCGTTGAAGTTGTTAAAAGGAAACATAGCAGCCTGGAAGGACCTCGCATTTAAAAGGTATTGTGGTCATACCTCAGAGGTAATGGTTTGATGCCTTGTGCCACCGGCTGGGTTACAGACATAGCCCACAGTGTCAGGACTGAAGCGTATGAGAAGATAGGTGGCTCTGCCCCTGCCTTAAGGGGAAATTATAGCAGGGAGATTCTTTTTTGTGTATGACTTTGACTACTTTGTGGGAGCCTAGGCAGAAAAGGGCAATTATGTTTGCCTTCTGGGAAAAGATAAAAAATAGGATTTTTGGAATCCTAGAACCATTTTTTCTGGGGAAAGGGAGAGTATTTTTGAGCCAGTAATGCTTCTGACTGCATATCTTTATCACAGATACCTCGAAGCTGTCATGCCAGAGAGCAGAGTGAAAATAGTGTCAACAAAAAAATAAAATGAGAAATTACTCTTCCATCAACCCATCCCCTGAAGTCATAGATAGTGTTGATTGTGTCTTATCTTAACAGCATATACTAGGGAGGTAAATTGCAGTAACAATAGGAGACAGCATATCTGATTCGATTGAGAAACAGTTTAAAAAACTACCATATCGCATTTATTTGGATTAAGTTTTTGAAAACTCTGAACAGTGAGGTGACCTTTTAGTAGATTAATCTGAAACTGGAGATTATTTTTCATGAAAGAGAAGCAGCAGTCTCAAAAAAAAGAAAAAATTGCCAGTCTGAATGCAGTCGTTTTCTAGGAGCTGATTTTATTGGAACCAGAAGAAGGAAAAATAAAACAAAAGAAATTGCTGTGGCACCTCACTTTATTGCTCTTTGCAGAGCCAGTTGTAGCCCTGATGGCAAAAGAAGGTGGCTGGGCTGCGTGGTGGAGCTTCACTCACCATGGTACCGGGTTGTAGTGAGAGAGAAGTCTCTGCTTCCCAGCCGTTGCACCTCAGCACAGATTCTCATTGGGGTCTTCCCTCTGGCACCGGGGGCTAGGGCCAGGGCACTGCCTGCCCAAGGGAAGGAATGGGAGGCCACCTCTAATGAAGGCCAAAATTGTCGCTTTGCTGTGACTTAATAGGGCTTTATCTTTTTATTAATGTGGTGCCACACTAGAACACTTTGTTCTCTGTGTTTGTTAAGAGGATTTTCCTGTTTTACAGTGTCAAAATCCTGAATAATTTCTGCCCAATTTTTATGGAGGCATAATCAGACTTCTTAACTCAGCTCTATCCCCGAAGACAGCTCTCTGCTGGTGTTCTCTTAAAATAAACCAGTTCTTTAATGAAACCTCCTGTAATGAACTTCACTGTCACTGTAATTTTGTTTATGAAAAAATATGAAAGGCATCAAGGGAACTACAGTGTACGTGTAATGTTATTATAAGAGGGCCTTCTGCCAACACTGGAAACCACGGTTCAGCTCTTTGAGAAGATGGAATATGTTTGTGTGCAATGGAATTACAGTTCAGTTTATATTTCTTGGAAACTTAGTACTTACATTTATTTTATGACAGCTCAGATCTCCTTAAATGTAAATTGAAATAGATCTGTGAGGCTGAGATAATGGAAGATGCTTTCTTTACAACATGTTATTTGGTTTTGGTTTCTTTATTGTCTTTTGGCTAGTAGGATTGTATTAACCGTTAGTGCTTGTCTTATTTTACAGGCTGAGCATTAACTTGATTGTAAATAAGGAGATCTAAATAAGAAATGTTTAGATTAGCAGAATTATATTATGATCTTACAAAGTTCATAAGAGCATTCTGGTGTATATCAATGATAATAAAGCTGAGTAGGGCTTACACTGAGCTACCATGGAACTAAGAATAAAGAAAAATGAAAACAAAGGATAAAAAAATAAAATAATGGTTTGAGTGAGGAAAAGCCATTTATAGACTCATTCTGCTGCCTTCTCTGATGTAAAACTTGTGTTTTATTTCCCTAAACTTTTTCCTTACTAGTGATTACACAATGAGGCTCTTATTTTAGTCGTTTCTCAAAAATGTTTCAGTGGGTCATAGGTGAAAAGAAGTCTTGCCATCATTTTGACCAAATGTCTGGGCTGAGATCTGCATAAATAATTCACTCAAATTTATGTACTGGCTATATCATGCAATAAAAATATATGAAGAAAGGTCAGGTTTTTAGCTCTGACTTTTTTCTTTTAATGCAAAGATCAGGAATTGACATCCTTTGAAAAGCTCCTTATGGAAAAGCTTTCCAATGATATAATTTCTCTAGCTTTGAAGTGTCATTTGGAAATTAAACGTGAAGATGCTTTATTTAGAAAACATCAAAACAATCTCTTTCAGGAAAAAAAACAGGTCCTGTGTTTAGAGCCATGAATCACAAAATTCAATGAAGCCCGTGCATATTGACAAACGACATTAGTATGTGGACTTTTTTGCCTTTTTTTCTGTTGTGTCTTTGAAGTTGCCAGTGTGTTCTGGGGTCTCTGCGACTGAGCACTTTTAATTCAGATGCCACTAATCATACCTGAGCGAGAAGCAGAAGACACTTCTGTGTCTGCTTTTTTTCTCCAGGATGGTGTGTGCTGGAGACAGATCATGTCTGCTGAGGGCTGTTACCTATTAAAATCACTGGAAGTCTTCCTATCGATTTCAGTGGGTTTGAGCTAGTATTTTAAGGAAGGATTAATGCTTTGCTCCTCCTGTTGTAGCCTCTGAGAACATGGAGAAAACTGAGGTAGGCTTTGGGGAAGGAGCTAGGTGAAAAGGGCACTTTGCTTTTCACAGTGTCTGGGGGGTTGTAGGAGTAAGGTAGAAAGAAAATCAGGGAATTCTTCTATTTTCTTCAATAGCTTTAGTGCTGTACACTTGAGGTAACTGCCCTGGACCCAGATGATAACCTTAGCTCTCCCTGCCACTGCTGAACTGTCATGTGTAACCTGTCCATAACCCAGAATGGACCACTCTTCCCAGTATCAAGGTTCACCAGCCCTGAGGGTGAGACAATAAAATTGCAAGATGAAGGGCAAAAAGACATATACAGTGTTTTCAGAACTTATTGCTAAAAGCAGCATAGTCCCTGAGCAGCTGAAGTCCATGAGGGAAGACTACGAGGCACAGGTCCTTCCAGAAGTGTCTAGGGAGAGGACAGCTGGAGGTGCTGTTGGGAAACAGGGAGGCAAGACCCTAATTTGGCACAGGGTCAGATGTGGTGTAACCTCAACGTAAAGCTTGTGCTAGAAGAAGGCCTATTAAAAAAAAAAGAAAAAAGGGAGAGAGAATAGAGTCTTGGCAGCCACCCCACTGATGCCTCTGAAGTGCAGTAGGACAAAACCCTTCTACAGTGCATCTTTATACATGTGGTGGCTGAGAAGTCAGTGAAACTACTGGAGTACTGACTACTTGCATGAATAAAAGGCACTAAATCAAGGTTGTAATTGTCATGCAAGTGGTTTACAATATGGTCAATGTTTTCCTTCTGGTTTTGGACATAGTATTTTTTAGTAGTTTTTGGCATAAACTTCAGTTTAGGAGCCAATGCTGAGGCTCACTGAAGAGTTGGATAAGCATCACCTGTTTATATTTGAAGGCACCTCTGCTCGTTTCCTCCACGTACAGACATGCTTTGTGGTTTCCATATGGATCTAGTATTTGCATCAGTGGGTTTCTTTTTCATGGTCAGTTATTAGCACTTTTTATTCAGGAAAAAAAAGCCCAACAGATTTTTTTTAAAGAACCATTAAAGTTGCCAAGTGGAGAAGGTGCCAGAAGTTTGTATGTGATGGTTTGTTCTGGCTGATTAGTATTTAACAAGAACTGAATTTGTACATTTAAATGAGATTCAGAACATGTTTTATTGTGCACATAATTATATGTCAGAAGAAATTTGTTGACTTTTCCACTGTTAAAGCATTTAAAGTCTATAGTATTGCTGACTGTTTAGCATAGAGAATCATAGAGGAGTACAAATGAAGTGGTATGTTGAAATGTGGTGTCAAAAATACATTTCTGTACAAGTAGTTACCTGGTACAATACTAAAACAAGCAATTCAAAATTGTTAATAAGGAAGCTACTGTTATTAAGGCTAAAAATCACCAAACATGACTTTTTAGTAATAAAAACACCAAGGAGAAAATTAAAATGAAATACAAGCACAATAAACTGGCACATTGTACTGTTAGTTTATTAATTTTGATCTCTGTAGCATATGGTAGTTTCATGCAGCTAGGGGCTATGGCCACCTGTTAATACTCTAGAGTACAAAAGAAGAAAGGATTTGTTTGTTCACTGATGAAAAATACAGTTACTTCCATATTATGATTAAAAGCAATTTTCTTCTGTTAATACTTAGTGTGTATTTTTTTCCACTATAAGTATTTTATGGTGGTTTATTTAGAGGAAATCCGAGTTGTTTTTCCCAGAACCCCCATCAAGGCTTTAGAGAATTTACATTGAAAAACTAGCTAGTAGCAACACTTTCCTATTGAAGGGAAGTGTACCAGGACTTTTTTTTTCCCTGCGTTTTAATAAAAAATATTTAATAAAGAGAATTTAATTTTAAAAAAATATTGTTTGCAATAGGTCTCCTAATACAAAATACTGAGGTAGCAGCATGTATATCCGTACTGTTAGAGGTTCCAGGAATGACTTCTAGTGCTTGTCCAGAGAAAAGTGCTGAGCCATTTCTCCCCAGCTGGCTGGTGGGTGGCTGGCAGGGAGGCAGCCCCTGGCCCACAGCAGGTGGGTCCTCGCCAGTGGCACAGGCTGGCTGGCACTGCTCAGCAATGGAAACGACAGGCTGCTTCTCTGCAACTGGGAGCAAGGTGCTGCCTCGCAGCAGCACCTGTGCCTCCTTACATGCCCTCCTTGACTTCTCTGAAGGATAGGGACCCAGTTTACATCAGGTGGAGGACATGAGGTGTAATGGTATAGTAAAGCCATGGCTGTCACATGTCATGCACAGGGTAGGAAGGAATTTCTCACTTACTGTATGGCCTGCCTTGTTGCATCTTGGTCTAAATTTGAAAGACATGTGGACTCACTGGAGCCAGTTGTTGTTGATCCATTGGTCATTCTCCTTTTTAAAAAGAAGCATTTTTTGGAAAATCCATGCATTTGGAAGCAGTTGTAGTCTCAGATGATGCTGTGTTGCAACTTTGCCCATAGAAAGCCTAGGAATCTGGAAAGGTTGATTTTTGGAATGGTATCACAAACTCAAGTGCAGAAGGAGTCTTGGCAGTGTTGTAGAATGGCATGCAGGGAGGGTGGGTGGATGAGAGTAGGACCCATTCTCACTGGCAAGCAGCTGGAGAGACAATGAAAGTGGGCAGCTTTGTGCATCTCAGTTGGTGGGGGTGGCCCAGGGGTGTAGGGGTCTTGGCCTATGGCTCAGTACTGCCAGGGTTTGTTGGCTACAGGTGGTGCTTTAAAAGTTTGCTGCCTGTTTCAAGTTAATTAAAACTTTGCAGCTGGAGCTCTTTCAGCTCAGAGCTTTGAAATGTTTATTTGTGGGGACCACGGGGCTGGCACTCAAGCTTGACCTGAGTGTGAATCAGAAGTGTTCTCCTGTAATCATTATACTTTTAAAACAGACCAGATAGCTTTATCTTGTATGGTGGCAGATGTGAAACATACTTTAATTTTGTGTGCTGAATTATTCAGATCACTGTGGACATGTCTGTGTATTATTCATCTACAGTTGACACCCTCCTTTCTCTTCCCTCTCCCTTTTTTTCTTTTTCTAAGTAGGCCTTCTTGTGGATTATTCCTTGAACCGGGGAGGTTTAGGGCACATTTCTTTTCATTTGTATTCAGCTTCCACCAACAAAAAGGAACAATTAGTGTTCCTTACAGTATGATCTCTTGTCCACTGTAAATGAAATCATAACCATCAGCTCATTCTGCACAGGCAACTGAACAGGCATCCTGCATTATTATATTAGCAGAAACAGTATTTTCCTGATACATTTGAGCATAAATAGGTAGATATTGTTCGATGCATGCAACTGGTTGATTGCAAAAGTTTGACTTGTGCTTACAGAAATCTGAATTTTGACCAGTGCTAACTGTGATAACTGAAATCTGACTGAAATTATGGTGCATTTTCATAGGGTGTTGGTGTTAAAGCTTCAGCTAACTGCTGAATTTTGGGGTGGACTCATCATAACAGATTATTAAAGTGATGGTAATGTATTCTTGGTAAGAGGTGCTGCAAAGGTTTTAGAGGCAGATGCCACTGACACCACAGTAGCAGAGCAAGGAGGGGCTACCTGTACAGGTGCCTCTCCCTTCAAACGAAAGGGCTTGTGTCCTAGACTGAGCCCATCATAACAGAAGCAGCTTTTGTTTCCTCTGACCCGTTCTATACTTGATTGGGGAAAGGTGTGATTTCCATTTAAAAACAGGAAGGCGTTTATGCCTCTCACTTCTTGTTATATAATCTCATACGTGCTCTGCCTACAGTCTTGATTTTTAAAAGAGAATGTGCCTGTGTTTGTTCATGCTTTTGTAAAAAATGTTTCAATTTCCAACTAGGGGAAATCTATTCTAAGACATTTTACAATGTTTCCATTAGTTAATTCTAAGCTAGAAAAATACTGCAAGTGGTACATACGATGTGTAAATATGTAGCATAAAAATTGGAAAGAATTACCAGAGACTGCAGATACTCCTTCCTGAGCCATATCAGAGGGTTTTTGTAGCGCAGTGTTGCCTGCTTGACAATTATCAGTGGAAAATCTTTCTGTTGGAAGTAATCTCTGGGCAGTACACACCCTTGTGACAAAGGAAGATCCCCAATGTGTACCCTACCTGTGCTCAAAGGATACATCAGGCTGGGGGCTGCACCAGGACTGGGCTGGAGCACTCTCCAGCCTAGTTATCAAGGTTATCGTCCTGGTTATCAAGGACCTTCTAAGCCAGCAGTACTCTTGTGCCTTAAATGACATCTTTGCTTTGCTTTCTCAGGTAAAAAGATCACAAAGAAAACAAGCAAAAAATTCCTTGTGTTATAGATCTGCTGATCAATAATTCCCCATTTCCACTGTTTCAGCCGATAAACCCTGTTCACTTCTCTGTGCTCTTCATTGATTTTTCTCTACGTTTGTGCCTGAGCTTAAAGCATTCTTGCCATATAGTAAGTGTTTTTCAGGCCCCACAGTCTTGGTGGCCAAGTGCAGGTTGTGTGGGTGCCCTGTGTGTGCAGGTTTTTCCAAGGACGGCTGCTGCAGAAGAGCAATGCAGCCCACCAGCTTCCCTGGGGGGCCAGGGCTGTGGCGTAGTGGGCAGGCTATGCTTCCCTCACCTCTCCCGTGGGAGTCCTGCTTAGTTGCTTTCAAACTTATTTCCTTTTTTGCCTCCAACATAAAGACTTCCAGTCTACTTTTATATTTTTTTCCTTATTGTGCAAATTGTTTCATACCTATACTCATCTTTTCCTCTCACATCTGTGCTTTTTTTACTGGGAGACACAGAATCAGAGTGTGCCATGGACAGGGGCACCTTTCACCATATCAGGTTGCTCAAAGCCTCATCCAATCTTGAAAACTTACAGAGATGAAGCATGCACAACTTCTCCCCTGTTACAGTGTCTCACCACTCTTGCTGTCAAAAATTTCTTCCTCTTGTCTAATCTAAACTTACCTCTTTGAGTTTAAAAATATTGTTCCTTGTACTGTCAGTACAGGCCATGGTAAAAAGTCTCTGTCATTGAATGAAGGATTTATTCCATAATCTGAATTGTCCTTTTCATTAGCACTCAGATTCCTTCTCTCACCCACTGCTAGAGCTGAGGAGAGGCAGCAGGCATGGGGGGAGGACGACAATGGTGGTAAGTCTTCTCATGAAATAGATACTTCAGAGAAAAGTGGAGAAGTTTTTACAAGAGAAGTCTTGGAAGGGTTTAAAGACAGTGCAAGAAGCAAGGCAGCAAGCTCTTGGTTTAGGTTCTATGGGTGTGCACATGGAAGAGTTTCAGTGGATGGACTGTTTTGTTAAATGCTGGCTCAGATTTATCAGCATCTTTACAAGTATGCTTTTGAGGTGAAGCATCGTCCTGTGAGTTCTGTTTGTATCAACAGATATGTTACTAACTGGGAGCTTGCTAGCTTCCCAAAGCACAGCTTAGTCCAAAGTCTCAGTACTTGAACTTGTTAAAAATCCTAGTGTTTTCCAGTCATAACTTTTTGCCTGTATTTCCCTTCCTCTTACAAACCGTTGCATGTATTACTTTTGCCTCAGTCATGTTTCTTTTCCAAAAGAACCTAGCAAATAAGTGGACCAAAACCAGTCAATTTATACAACATTTATTCAGTGTTCAGGGTATAAAACAGGGAAGTTAATGTAAAACTCTGTGCTGCAGGTAATTGCCCAGGTACTTGGATTCTGAACCTTACACCTTGAACCACATGATCTACTCATATATTCAAAATTAATAAACCCATTTATACACTCCTGCTCCTGCTGAATGAGCTGTAGACTAAATATTATTTTAATAATGCGGTGAATTAAATGTGAATAATTATAAGAATAACTTGTGCTAATCATAGAATGTTCATGAATAGAAAGAAGCAAAGCTGTCAACTTATTCCCTGCAAGTTAGTTGCCTTACTGTTATTAAGTTCAAGGCTTTGAATAAGTAGTTCTAAGTTGCTTCATTACATGGCAAAGTGTAGCTCTGACCCAACTTGGACACCTGAGCCACAGCATATGACTGAGATTCATCATCTGATAGTGCAAGCTCTAGCGTGCTTCCTCCTCTCTGAATAAATCTCTGCCTGATTACTGTAATTCACAGCAGGTACTTTATAACAAACGCAAATAACCTTCCAATTATATGATTGGAAGAAGAGAGAGAACTTCTACAATGCATGGCTCTTCGTGGTTTGGAAAAGAACATCTCACTTTTTTATTTCCCCATTTACATTTAGTTAGAAAATGAAGATGAGCTCTGTCTTCATTTCTGCATCATTAGGAGAGATCAGAGTTTTTTTAAGAGTCTTATTTCTTGTGTCTTTTACTGTTGCTTTACATTTGCTTACTTATGTTTTAAGGATAATCTTGCATATTTTTAAGTTATTGGTTGAAGTTTTGTTATGTTTCTGATAAGCCTCTCCCATTCATGGGCAGGGAGCCCAGCAGATATTAATGCACTTTTGTCTTTCCCTCCAGTTAAATCCCTAGTCCCTGCAGCTTGCCCTTACAGTTTTCTAGAGGTAACTTATTTTACTCATCTAGCATTTTTCAGATACCGGCAAAATCGTTGGTACTCTTTTCTAGACACTGAGGAAGTCACTGGTTTTTCTGTGACACTGGTCCTGTCAACTTTATTAGTGATAATGTAAATTTATTTGCACAATGTCATCTGTGTGCCTAGACACACAATAAAATTCAAGTTCCCATTCCTAAGATTAACCAGGCCAGTTTTCGTGACAAAATACTGCCTCAGATCAGCCCCCCCCTTTTTTTTTTTATGATGCATTGCTCTTATCTTCAACTGTAGAGCTTCTGTTTTGATCTGTCATATGTCCATAACAACTTTGTTGCGCTCAAGCTGCATATTGAATCCTCATCAGTTTGATACACTCTAAATGTTGCTGTCAGTGGAAGAAGCAGAGCTGCTAGGCAAACCTAGAATGTTTGGCTAGTCTAATTAAAATCCTGGAAGGCTAATCAAGGAATTTTTCATCCTGCTATTGACAGTTATTGATCATATTAGGTACAGTTAATAAGTATACACCAACTTCCTACTCTCCATCCTTTTATCTGGTGCTAGTGCACCTTTCTGCTACCCTTCTGTAACTCAAGGTGGAAAGTTTGAGCCTGGGGAGGGGGAATTCAGGGAGTCATTGACACCCTCCCCTCCCCCCCAAACCCCAAAGTGCTTTCCTGCAAGGAGGGTAATGTTGCTGTTAATGGTTTCTTCCTCCTTGCTCCAGGATGTGTGTGAGCTCAATTTGAAATATGTGCTGCTATGGTCTACACCTTGCTCTGTAATCCCATGTCAGAACTGAATTTGTTCTATGTGCCATATTTTTTAAATGCACTAGCTAGTGGCATTTTATTACCCTTAAAACTAGTTTTGCCCAGCCTGCACAGGTCTGATGATGAGGGGTTCTACTCCTGAGGAGTTTATAGCCCATGGACTATGGGCAGTCATCCTGCGCCCATGCTCTAGGGCTAAAGATAGTTCATTTTACACACAGTAACAACTAGGTTTTACTGTCTACCAGTCACAGAAGTGCATGTAACAAGAGCTCCGGCCCTGGGGACCTCCCCAGAGGATGCTACTCTGAAGATCCAGCCTCTGTAGATCCTGCCCACTGTGTAGCATTCAGTTCCCATCCTACCTTCACAAAGCCTCCAAAGTCTCCTAGGAGTCTTTATTATAAAGAGCCAAATCATAGGAGAGCAAGCCAGGAGCTGCCTATGTAATGAGGCTGGTGGGCAGCAGCCATGCACACTTCAACCTTCACTGGAGTCAGTCCTTGTGATTAAATTGCCCCAGTCTAAAAACACTGTTTCTGACAGTGTAACTGAGCAGAGCATCTCATATTATTCTCTCAACCCCTGGGAATACTTTTTAATGTTTTTGTTATTATCTGTTGTGTTTTTATTTGCTTTTTAAAGTTCGAGTAAGATGAACTCTTCCATGTCTCTCAGTACATTTGTAAACTGGTATCCCAGTTTCTCTGTGTGTGTGTGAATATATATGTAGGAGGGGTGAGGTCTCTCTTTTTTCACTACCGTGGCATCCTATCAAAGAGACAGTTTACATTTTTGATGGGCTTTGGTATATTATCCATCCAGAACACTTTTTTTTTTTAAAATTTAATTTAGACTTATGTTGTTTCTATGATACGTAATAAAAATTCTGAATTTTTTATTATTTCTGGAGCTTGAAGGATTTTTTTTACTCTCAGCTAATAAAAAACCCTTGCTTAATTAGAGGCACCTCTGTTAAAAATTGCCCCCATCATATTTTTTTCAGAGTTCTGAAATCTCTTGTCCCGTTTGTCTCAAGGATGTGTCTCTTTCAGGGAAGTTTTTATACTGCATTTGAATGAACTAACTGTTATTTGTACATAAGAGAATACATATTTGGCAATGCCTTACTTTTTGAGGGA
Source organism: Eurystomus gularis (assembly GCA_013400335.1). Taxonomy (NCBI): domain Eukaryota; kingdom Metazoa; phylum Chordata; class Aves; order Coraciiformes; family Coraciidae; genus Eurystomus; species Eurystomus gularis. The sequence goes on along the minus strand of VZZY01003536.1, from coordinate 25,150 downwards.
ATTATTTTTAAAAGATATCTTTAAGACACTGAAGTTTTACATCTGTTTTCTGAGAAATTTGTTTTGAAAAGAAATTGTTAGGATAGACTTTTGCAGACAGATCACACAATGAAACCAGGCTTAACCCATGACAACCTCAGCCTCTCTTGAACTTGAAACTTAAGATATTTTTGGTGGAGCCTATAAATCTTTACCTTACAATGGCAGGCTATTTATTTTTAAATAGCAGAGGTGAGGCTGAAGGAGAAAGCAGTTTAAGGACATAGAAAGAGAGATTATCTATAAGGGCATATCCACAAGTGGAGAAAGGCACACAAAACATTAATGTGGTTTTTACAGTGAAGTAATAGCTTAACTCTCATCTGACACTTTTTATTGAGCCCTTACTTTGCACAAAGTCCCAAATGTAGGCAACCGTCAAGGTAACTGGAATAGACCACGGGTTTCACTTGGAAAATGAGTACATACCCATCATCTCAGGCTGCCACAAGAATATTCTAATGATATCCATGCATATGAAAACAGCATTGAAGGGATTTAATTTTGAGATTGCTGCTGGCAAGAGCTTAGCACAAGAGCATACAGTGCAATTAATATCTTTCAAGCAATTGTGTATGTTTATAACATATCCTGTCATCAAATCATGGGTAGTAAAGCCCTGGAGGGGCCCATTAGTGAAATTTTCTGAACTATATTGAGCTCTGAGGCTTAATAGTCTAGGAATGATGTAGGGAACAGACGAAGTATTCCTAGAGTAATGCTATCATGCCTTCTCAATGTTTTCTTCTGTAGCAAGATATTAGCTATTGTGCAATAATTGATAAAGCTGATTATGCCAAGAGATATTTCCTGAGCAAGGATTAGATGCAGACAATTCAAAGACTGATAGATTAGCAGCTTCCCTAGAAAAGAAATTAAGAATTGTCACCACAAGGAGCACTTACAATGGTTCATGGCTTGCGTTATCCATCACTGAATTGTGACTAGGCTGATGGCTGTGCATTAAGAAGCTCCAAGTTGGTTTGTGCAGTTTGTCAACCAGGAAGGAGACATGTTTATCTCAGTGGAATAAACACTGGAGTAATTTGGTGAACTATAGCTACTTCAGAGACTTTAGTTGTCTTAAGCTTTCTCTTATTTCTAGATACATTTAAACTAAGGTACCTAGGAACCCATTCCAGCACTAGGTATAGCAATTACCCTATTTCTGTCAAACTCCATATTGCAACGAGTCCTGGACATTTACAGTTTTCTCCCATATTCCATATCTATATATCTACTCTAAAATGATATTATAGTTGTGTACGTTTGCATGTTGTAGCAAAAAGAGACTAGACTGCGAGGTTCAAGCAAATGATTTATTTGAGCCTCACTCACAGGTCTAATATGCCACAGGTTTTCATGCATACAATTGAAGAATTCACTATTACAACTTAAAAGGAAGAATATACTGTAACAACCTAGAAAGTGTGCTTAATATATGTGTGTTAATCACCCGCATTTGGAAACTTACAGCATGCTAAATATTCACTTACCCCTACCCAGAAAAATGACCTTGGGTGATGTCCTGACCAAGGGGGAACGGCCTCTATACAGACGAGATGTAGTGTTGGAGAGGCAACTCCCAATTCCAAATCTAAGGATTTTTATTCCCGAATTTACACAGCTATGGACAAGACTATGCCTAGTTGGATTATCCTGTCTGGATACACAAGGTTGTCAGCAGAAACGTACACTGAAACCCTCCAAGTTCCCTTTATTTTACTTTCTCAGGCAACTGAATAGTGGTTTGGATTGAGATTCAGGGCATATTATTTGTCAAGGAATTTCAAGGGTCAGCTTAGGTTTCTGCTCTTTGCATAGTGCAGCACTGCCCTGTTTGGTCTATGGCTTATGGACAACTTGAGGCTGAGCCATCTACACAGTTCCCCATGGGTCTTCTCTGCACAGATGGGGTCTTAGGGTGATCCAAGTCTGGGTTGCTTTTAAACCCCACCATGAGTCACCTGCATGCAACCAATACTACTTGTGAATTGCTGTTTTAATCCATAAATTCTCTGAAGTAATCAACAGGCTTCTGGTTCCTTGCAAGATTTTGGAAGTGTCAAATTAAGGATTTCTCTCTTACATATATCCCTACTGTTAGTATGTGTCTTTTCTCCTGAATGTAAAGGTATAAACCCAATATTCAAAATCAGTTACATTTTTGTCAACTCTGCATCATGTAGTGACGACTATATTGTTATGCTTTATAGAATTGGATCTTTGTGTTTCTTCTAAAACCGTGGAAAAGGTAAACTAATTTTATAATATCTCTTTTTTTAACAGACAGTTATCTTTTCTTGCTCATACTGTCATCAGTGGTTGTCACATTAATACATCCAGTTGCTTAACTTGAAACAGGAAAATCTCTCATACCAGGAAAAAAATTCAGAAAGTAGAAACTCCACAGAAGCCTTCTATTGACAGTTATAAAGATGACATACTGTTTTCCCTCTCACAGCTGAATTGCAAGGCTGTCTCCACACTGAGACTTTGAATGGTGATCTTCAGCTATGAGCATTTTCCCAGCTACATTATAAGCCCTTGAAAGCAGGATATATGGTAAAAAGGTGGAAAGCTCTTTAACTTTTTGTCATGCAAACACTGCTGTACTAAACCACCTAGCACTGTCAAATTCAGAAATGGCTTTAACTACAAAAGCTGAGAATAATACCAGTTATTTAACCTGTGTTGCACTGTTCCTATCAAAGCTTACCAGCAGCATTTTGCCAGAGAAGCACTGGGGCAGAGGAAATAAAGAAATGACTCCCTCTGTGAGGGTGAAAAAAGCTGGTGTGACATTGTCTGCAAAGTGTTGCTCAGTGCTTGAAGTGGAACACAGGCAGGTGATGTGTCCAATCCCTTTTTCCTTTAAGAAATGATTGAGTGTCTGAGAGGAGTGTCTGAGGAGACCTGCTGCGCATGCCAAGTTTCTGCTGGTGCCAGGGAGCAGGCTGGAGTGAAGGCTGAGCTCCCAGGGTAGCCAGGTGACATGAACCTTTGGCATCCACAACATCCAGTAGCAGAGTCCTATAATTTAGCTACATGTAGTGTGAAGAGGTACTTCTTTTGCTTGTTTTGAACCAGCCACCTGCTGATTTTCTTTCATTACTTGTCTCTGTTCTATCCAGCTCTTGTACTAAGAGAGACACTGAAAAATTGTTCTCTCTTCATCTTCTCTAACGACTCATGATTTAGTACACCTCTCTTATGTTCAGCTTCAGTCTTTACTTTTCCAGGTAACTTAAGTTCATACCAGATGTCCTGCTGGGTCAGACCAATGGTGCATCGAGCCCAGGATTATTTCTTCAGCAAATGGCAACAGGACATGTTAGTCAGGGAGACCACATCAGCCTGAACTCTTTCGGAAGTCCATTTTCTCATCTTCCCCTAGCATCTGCAATTAACTGTATTAAAAATGCTAGAGGTTACATTCTGGCCCTATTCCTTTCAGTACCTGTTTATGGACCTGTTATTCATGAATTTATACAACCCTATATTAAATCATCTGATAAACATCTGCCTCCAGAACCTCCTTGGGCAGCAGGATCCAGAAGCTGGTAGCCCACTGGCTGAATAAATAGTCTTGTTGTCTTTTAAACCAAACAGGCATTATATAACCATAGCTGTTGTGTTGCAAGATTTGGTAAATAACTTATGCACCTTATTCACCCTCTTCACGCTTTTCAATCCACAGTCCTATCTGTCTTATCTCCCCTGAGCCTTCTCTACAGACTGAATCATCCCAGCTTTTTGAGTCTGCTCATAAGGCAGCAGCTCCCACCCCTTGATTTTTTCCAGTTGCTCTTCTCTAACTCCACTGCATCCTTGTGGACACGACAACTGCATGCAGCCCTTCACTGCAGGCTTCTGTAGCAGCAAAATTAATGCCTCTGATTTTCTCCCAGTATATGTGGGGATGCCTAGCATTGGGTTGGCTCTTTTTATCCACTGTGCACATTGAACTGATGTTTTTGGAGAACTGTCAGTGATGATGCCAGGACCTCTTTCTGGACTTGCAGCTGCCTAATTGGGCCACAACACCTCTCTGACATGGTTTAGATAATTAGTCCCTTGATACACAGTGCTGTGCTCCTCCCTTGGTTGTGTACACCTCCCAGGCAACCTCTTCCTCCTTGACAGGTTCAGAGGACCTAACTTGCATGCTCTTTCACATTCCCCTCATCTTACCTTGAAGACTCTTCTTTAATCATTCTTTATGTGGAAGCCATTTCTCCCTAGCCAACATTTCTGTTGTCCTTACTTTTCCTGCTCTATCTTTTTAGTGATAGTGGAAGTAAAAAAGCCCACAGTATTCAAAGTATGAACATCTGAAGGCTTTAAATAATACCATAATGATATTTTGTATGGTGCTTTCTATTTCAGTCACAGTAATGGCCAGCATTTGATTTGCTTTTTGACAGCTTCTAAGATGGAGTTGATATTTTCATAGACCTTTTATAACTCCAAGATCTCTTTCCTGAGTGGTAATAACTAGTTCAGAGACTATGCTGAGTACATAAAGTTGAGATTTCTTTTTCTCTACATATTCTCAATACTGAAATACATCTTTTTTATTGCCTAGTTGACACTCTGAGGCTCTTCTGCATCTCTCTGCAGCCAAATTTCATTTTTATTTCCCTGAATAGCTTAGCACTATTAGGGAACTTGAAAGTTGCCTTCTCTTTCTAGATCCATGTAATGATGTAAATGTACCTTATATGTTGACCAGTCCTGAGACTGATCTGTGAAACTTGGCTGAGACATACCAATTTGAGAAAGCTGAATGCTTTTGGCATTTTTTCCCTTTTGTCTTTTAATGATTTGTTTGTTCATGAGAGAAAGTGGATCTCTAATCCCATTACTACTTTGTTTCTTTAAGGTCTTTAACGAAGAACAGTATTGAAAATTCTTTAAATTGTATATAAACTAAGTTTCTCTTGACTGTGTGCTCACTGAGTCCTTCAGAGACCCCTATCAGATCCATGAAGCGTAGTTTCCCTATTTAAAATCTAATTCCCCACTACTTCATATCTGTGTCTGTTAATTTTATTCTTACTATCATTTCTGAAAATTAGACTGGTACCATGATCAGACATACTGCTTTTCAGTTCCAGAAGAGTTTTTGAAAAAATGGGCATTGGATTTGGCACCTTTCATCCAGCTGATGTTGAAACAGTTTTACACAGTAGCTGAAGTACTAACTAGTTTTTTTAATGTATTTTGTACTTGAAATACGTATCATCATAAAATCCTTTCCATCCTCTCAGTGTGTTTTGGATTAAAAAACATTTCTTCCAGTTGTATTGGTGGACTTTGATATATCTGCATTCTGGTCGAGAATATCCTTATGAGAAGATCTATATAGGTATATTTATCAAACTGAGAAAAAAAGTCATTGGAATGATTGCAGAATGACAGAGTACTTTAACTTGAAATACTTTTTCTGTTTTTACAAAAGAAAGAATAAAAGTTATTACTTGTGCTGCAGTAGCAGGGAATAAATCAGGTATTTAAACACGGGCCATTTTAAATGTCTGGCAGAACTAGAACTGTTGGCTTGGGCTGGTAGCTCTCACCTCAGGTCTAAGAAAGACCTGTGCCTTTCAGAAGTGAGTATAGTCCAGGCAAATTACCATGAAGCACCTAAAATAGTATCAAATAAATTAATTTCAGTCATCTGCAGTTCTCATAAAAAGTGTACAGGCTCTGTAACCCACACTTTGCTCTCCAGATCCCTGTGCTGCTCTTTTCCTCCATATGGGATATGTAGCCTTATCTTCCATGGATTGATTAATTTTAGATAATTTTAAATTTAGCCCATTTTCTGCAATGTTAATATATCAACTAGTTTTACCTATGTTACATGTATAATCCATGGTTTACTGCATAAAAATAGTTTGAGGTGCATTTTGTTCATACAAAAGTAGGTGTTTGGGCTGTATGTAAGAGGATCTATAAGGGAAAAGACTGCCAAAAATGTCTGTTTTCCATATTCATAATAAAGCTGCCCACAGTTCTGATCTAAATTGCATTAAATGCTTTTAGAGGAAGTAGTTGTTTGCACACAGCACACAATTCCTTTGGACTTTGGTCAGCCCTCAAGTCTAATCACATAAGCATTTGTATATGTATTGCATAAACAACTAACATGCTCAAAAAACCCCCCAACCAGCCTGTAATTTAAGGTGCACTAATATTTTAAAACAATTAAGATTTGAAGTAATTTCTTGAAGAATAGACTTTTTAGGTTTTAAAATTACTTAGTTGGACCCCCTCCATGTCATTCTAATAATAGGTGCCATCTGATTGCTGTTGCTTAATATTAATGATTTTTTTACAAAAATGTTTACTATATAAATTTTCCCATCATTGGTTCTTTTTCTTCTTAAAGAACATCACTGAATTCAGTGAATTTTACACATCTTAGTTCATTGCTGTGAGAATGTATATCTTCATTGGAATATATTCAGAAAGATAAGATCAGCCCACAGTGTACACTGCATGGTTCTTCCTTTCTAACTTTCAGTCTATGTTTTCTTTCTGACATTCAGTTCGGATTCACAGGTAACTTCAGTTGTCATAGGCTCACTGCAACTAGACAAATTAGTGAGTAGCTAGCTGTACTGATTTCCCAGTCTTCTAAAAAGTGCATGTCTTCAAGTGGTATGTATGTGTGTGTCTCCAAAAAAGCTAGATGAATATTATTGTAATTTATGCAGTGATAATGACCCTTACAAATTTCAGTCTGTAACGTGAGTGACTTGGAGTCCTGAACCCCTGGTTTTGATCTCTTTTCCTGTACTCTGACTACTAATTTATTAGCCATGGAACTATTTTGAAAATCCTGAAAAATGCACAAGCCAGTCTGTACTTGCCTTGGAAATTGTTACCTTTTAAAGATTTATTTATTAATTTAACTTATTTATTTAACATCTGTTAGGTAACCTTGTCAATATAAACTAATAAATTTGCAAGAAAAACAAAATGGGAGAAAATTACGCATACTTTTCACTTAAAGGTCAAGCACTAGCTAAACTACTTTGCAAAGCCTCTTATTTAACCAAAGCACTTTAGTTCACCAGTGTAATTTATCAGGAATTGAGTATCACATATTTTGGGTGATAAGGAGATCCCTCTGCTTTATGGAAAACAGGATTCATAGATAGATAGATAGATAGATAGATAAACAGATAGATAAACAGATAGAGTGAGCCAGCCAGTCTTTAGAAAGGACAGAGTACCTGCTGTTGCCAAACAGGAAATGAAGTGCTCATCTTGTCTTTAGCAGTAGATAGAAAGATGATAGGAAGGAGGGAGGACATTAAATGCAGAAAAAAAGATACTTTTTGTCAGGTTTTAAATTAGGCGGTTTTTCTGATCTGTTAGAATTACTAATTAAACATTGGCTTAAGGAAATATACTAGCAGATCCTTGGCGATACTGACCTAATCACATTAAAATATTATGAGCACTCTGCATGTTAAATGTGTAATCTCCTTAATCTTGTAATGCTGTGGATCCTATACATTTGAATTTACCTGAGATTGGCCTAATTTCTTTTGGACCTAATGGATAATTTAGTTTTTAGATATTTCCAGAAGAATACAAGAGAGAAAATCATCAGTATGATTAAGTTTAGGAAGGAATCTTCTGATCGAGACAGATTCTGTCACAGGATAACAACCTTTTTCAAAAATTACTTTTATTTCTACAGATTCAGTTACACCTTTTTAGTGGAAAAAAATTTCCTAGTGATACTATTAGTAAGTATTTATAGGCGGTTACCTGTAAGGAAGTCTCATCCTGGTTTTGCACCCTCCTGACCAGCACTGGCCAATTTAGCAAGGCGCTGGTTTGAAGCACTAGTAATTTCTAGTATGTCTTTTGCTTTAAGTAAAATTTTCTTTGGTTTTATATTTTGTGGTTTTATTTTTACATTCACTTAACATATTTTTGTGTTTAGCGTCCTATTTTTTAATCATAGTTCACTTGCACGGCATCATTTTGCAATCATCTTCACATTTGTAATGTCAGCTCTGCAGACTTGCATTAACCTCATTTTGCCATCATCTTGATGTACTAACCTGCATATAGCCCCACGCAGAAATAATTTAACATTCATCCTAGTGTGTGCAGTAATGTCTCATTAGACTTGAACTAACAGGATTTTGTCATCATAATTTGCTGTCATAATAACCCAGTCTTCGCAGATTTAATGTGGCAGTCTATTGCCACTGTAACTAAGGCTTTGAGCAATTGTCATACAAGGGGGACTTAAGGTGAAATCAATGTAATTAAAACATAGACCCTTAGTAATCTAATACTTTAAGCAGTTTGTCACATATTTTAAACAGTAATTAATCACGGTAGTGTTTAGCGCTTGTTTAACTCATAAGTGTTTTCTATGTGGGAAATAAAAAAACCAAAAGTTGAATGATGAGTGACTGGCAGAAATGCCAATATAATTTAGGTCTCCAGATTGTCACTGTACTGTATCCACTGGGCTGCTGTCCTTTCACAGCGCAATTAGTTTTGTTTATGAGGTGAATAACAACTTGAACTGTATGTGACAGGTTGTATTAACTAGTCAGTAATTCTTGTTTCAGAGAGTTACAGAAATACAGACGTGAAAGGCATTAGATTTCTTCTACTGCAATGGTTGATATAGATCAAATACACTTTGTTACCCTTGAAAGAATTTATTAAACTTTGCCTTACAAGCTTCCACTTACAAGGGTTTGACGACCTCTCTGTGTAGGTTTTCATACATGTAACTTGTTACTGTCATCATTTCCTCCTAATATCAAACCTCAGCTGACTTCATCCAAATTATGTCCCTTTCCATGGTATACATGAAAAATAATAGAGCGTTGTCATCTTCAGACACTGAAAGGCAGCAGCTATGTACTCATTTGCCTCTCTTTTCCAGACTAAACACATGATGTTCCCTCAGCCTTTCTTTATCCTTTTTGGATATTTGTGATGCTAAGCGCTTTCCAACTTATCTATGACTTTCATAAAGGGTTGTGTCAAAACTGGACACAGCTGAAACGTTAACTGGAACAGAGTAAAGCTAAGGGAGTACATGATGGGGTGACTAGGACACCGCATAGGCGGCTGGCACATGAGTTGTGTTTCCCTGAAGAAATCTGTGTTTATGTTAGCAGCTAATACGTTTGCTATGCAAAATGACCTTGAGCTGTCTTTGGCAGAGTGAATACAGCTTGCCTGCAGACCTAGGTGAATTCTCTGTGTTGTACGTATAGATTGTTGCTTCTGATTCACAATTACCTCTTAGTTCCTTATTGATATTCTTTGCAATCAGCTTGGCATTTTTCCTCTGCTCCTTCTGTATTGTATTTGCTTTTGTTTTTTAAATACCTGCTCCTCTTCTAGACTAAATTTGGCTTTGTTTGCAGTTGTTTGTTTTAACCAGAGAAACATCTTTTCTTAGTAGTAGCATCTGGACACCTAAACAGTGTTTTCAAACTTCTTCCAATTATTGTTCACATTTCTCTGTTTAACTTCTTTCTCCTTACTGGTAAGGGTTTATAATTGTTTTCAACTTTGAAATGGAATCCTCTTAGAAGATGCATAGATATGCACACGCACACCTTACCATCACCAGTACTTGCTTGTGCATGCACTCAGTCTCTCAGTGATGTATATGGATGTGAATGTGCATGTGGGCATAAGAATTGTTTCAGCAACTGCTCATGGTGGAGTCTGGGATCAGCTTCTCTGTAATGTTGGTGACGTTGAATAAAGCTTCGCTTGGGCAAGTTGCAATGGCTTTCAGAATTGGGCAAATTTCACATGTGTTTTGGATCCACCATGAGAACATAACTGCACCAAAGGGTGTTCTGTTGAACTGGGGGACCACATGTAACGTGCTGTGTCTCACTTCTGGTCTGTGTGCCCAGATTTTCTTCCTATGAACATTGAGAAGACGGGGAGAAGAAGGACAGTCTGATCTCAGCCTTTCATGATCTGGGCCCACAACAAAAGAGAAAGCTAGGGCCAGGCATCCCCCTGCTGAGGGCAGGAGCTAATTTTAGAAATTTAGACACTCTCCAGAAGAAGATCCTCTCTGTAGGTTACATGGGATGCTTATGGTGATTGGACATGCCTAAATCTAGAGAAAGGAATATTAGTTAATAAGATGTTCGCTCCTCTGGCCATCTGAGCCTTTCTGGAGAGATTAAGACCAGGTATTTTATAGGCATAATTGAGTAATTCTAATTCCGCTTTATTACTTGGACTCCTACCATGTATATATCAGTAATTAAAATCTTCTTTTTGTACTCTTGATATTAGTTTTTATATAATTTGCTGTTCTTTCTTACACTTTCCTTTTGATGGCTCAGTATATTTTCTGAGTACTCCAGTCAACTGATTCCAGTTGAGGCTGATTTCATTTCTGCGGAGGTGAAAGATTCTGCAAGCTGGAGAATTGACAGAAGAAAGATCTGCAAAGCATGAACATTATGGATGTTTGTATTACCCTACTAAACCTGCTTGCGACCTCACCCCAAAGAGAGTTCCATTAGATAAAAAGGACTGGTTGTTCTTTAGCTGAAGCTTTCCAAAATGGATAGTGATTACTGCTTGTTTTCTAAGTATTACTTGTTACGTTGAACTAGTAAGAAGTGAGCCCAGCCCTTCTTTGTGCTACATGTTCTCCAAAAAAGAGTAACCTCTATTCCACTGTGACTATGACATGATAGAGATAGCTTGCTTGGAGAGAACACACAGAGTAATGAACTAATATGCTGGTTCATATGCTAGAGCATGTTTTCAAGCGGAAGTGTTTCACGATACAGAAATATATTGATTGAAAACTGGATGTTTTTTTTAACAGCCACTTGCATGTGAGAGAGCTTTGCCTTAAGCATTATATTAGCTACTGATTTTCTGCCCATAAACTTCTATCATCCACTCTGGAAGCCAAACCCTACAATTTCATTCAGAATTTAGAGCAAGTGATTTTTTTCTTTTGTCTATTACTTTCTGGTGTACAGATAAACAAATAAATAAACATACAAAGGAAAAAAAATCGCTTGCAGCCTGTACTAAAACCTCTACAATGTATTCCTTTTTGAAGTAAAAATAGACTAAGAAACAAAAGAAACAAGTTCTTCCAGTGGCTTGCGTTGGAAAGATTTTCCTTTTTTCTTTTTTTCCTTTTTTTCCTTGCTGGCTTCACAAGAAAATCAGAAGCTCTCTGTTTACTTCTGTTGTGATAAAGCTGTTGAAGATTTGTTTTTCCTCTGTTGCTGACATGCAAGTGGTTTGTTAGGGCTTTTTTCATAACAGGAAGTGAATAATGAAAGACTCAGAGCAAATAAACCACCAGGGCAAAACCCCACGCACTGCATTAGTGCTTAAAAGATTTCCATCCCAGTTCTCCTTTCACATCAGTCCCATAGTCCCTAGAGCTCAGCACTTCTTCCCACACAGATAGATGTTATATATTTGCAAATTCTGGCATGAGCACAGAGACATCTTGTTATGAGCCTAATGGCTGAACTGAGCAACAGGCTTGGATTGCCTTTACTTTTTTTTAGGTCAGCATTGGCAGGGAGTTAAAAAAAGGGTGGAATAAAGGTTGAAGTGTTTACTGGAATGCTAATCAAAATATCATCTGTCTTAGGTTTATGCTGTAAGCACTCTACCTGATGTTGAGTTGTATTGGCAAACAACATGTGCCACTGGGATGTTTAAAAAACCATAAGAGGTTTGTAAATCAGTTCCGTGTGGTATGCCACCTATTTGTATTCTCTTGTTTTATCTGTTAACAGGAAAGGAGATGCTGTGTTAGACAACTGAAATGACAATATGGTGTGCTTTCTTTTGTTAGGGATTAGTTTGGTGCTTGTATCATAGTAAATTACAGTGAGGTGGAAGATTTGTTACTCTGTGGAGGTTGTTAACATGAAGTTCTTATTTAATTTATTGTTTTGAATTGGGGACCTCTCCTCCCATATAAATTATACAAGCTACTGTAAAAATTCTCTTCTATGTAAAAACCATAATTTTTCAATTGTGTCTTCTTTTTTTTTCCCTGACAGAGAAGTCTTGAATTTCAATGTAGCCCTTTAATATGGTACAGGAAAGGAAGAGTTAAAGACCTGAGAACTTGATTCCTATGTCTAGTCTAAGGTTTGACCATTCTCTTCAAGTCTTAACCTCCCTCTGGTTTAGCTTGCTGAGACAATAAACTTGGCTGCCAAATTTGGATGTCAAATCCCGTTTTTTTCCTAAGGTCATGCTGATATATGCTGAACCCTCTCTCTTAAATGGTCCCTCAACAGGCAGTTTGTGGTTGGTCTTGTTTTCAGATTTCTACTTGCCTCTTCGGCATTTTCTCCAGACCGGCATTACTGTCACACTCATACGATTAGAAGGGAGATATTTTCAATGTTATCAATACTTGGGTTCTGAAAGGATCACTCAAACAGGGAATAGACAGCCTCTGTATGAAGTGTTCTGTTATTGGTTGGCTGAAAATCACCCTAACCGTTACTATGAAGATGACAGTTTTCTTTAATTTAACCCATTACTGATTGTGAACGAGGAAGGCAACTTTTTTATTGTTCCAAATTTTCTACGTTTTCCAGTCTCTCTGTGACTTTGAAGCTTGCTCCTTTCTTGTCTTGTAGCACAGGCACAGTAGTCTCAGAGCACCGAGCACTGCTGCTGCAGGTTGGAGCCTGCTACTTGCAGCATGTAGAAGGAAGAGTGAGACAGGCGGCCTCTGACTACCAGCATTTATTGAGTGTATATTAATTACTTGACATAGATGTACACTGAGTCTGTGACTTGCTGTCAAGGTTTAGGGTCAGGGCTGTCCCTAAGCCTACAACAGGCACTGTCTGTTAACCCCTCTCCCCTCCCAAATGGGAAGAGAAAGGGAATAAGGGGGAGAGAGACTTACAGATTAGAAAACTGAAACAGCTTTAATGAAAATAATTNATGTAGCAGTGACCTTGGTCTGCACACACCAATCCTTGGTAGTAACTCTAAACATGGAGCGTTAGCACTGCGAGCAGACACCGTCTGCAAAAACATGCTGTTAACTTCAGAAAGTGCAGTTAGTTAAAAGAGACTCAGCTGAAAAGTAAAAAAAAGCTTTCAATGCGAGTTCAGACAAAAAAAAAACCCCTATAAACAAGCAAACCTAGTGTGTCAAAACAATAAACCTGTTCCAGGTTATACATGCCTTATAAATGTATACCAGGCTGGCCAATAGGGACTGAGAGCTGCATATAAAACCTCTCTTCAGTAGAGTTAATGTTTCTCAGTGTTAACCAATTAGAACATTCATAGTATAAAACATAAAATTAAGCACAACAAATAGTGTTTAAGAGGCACTCCGTTTTTTCTTTACACCCCCCCCAACTCAAACCAACAACCCCCCCCCAAATCCAAAACCAACCCAAAAAACCAGTAGATTTGAACTTTCACTTTTGTTATTTTTCTCTATGGCCCAATAAATCTTGAATCTTTTCCCACTGGCTGGAGGAAAGTCAATAGGAGGAAGGGAAAATGTTTCCGAGCTGAAGGTTTCTGTACTGTGAATGGACCAGGGGCTCTCTTGAGACACGGGAGTTTTGAACTCCCCCAGCAAGAGAGGAAGCAAATGTGAATTTCCTGCATCTGGAGGATTGTTTAATTTGTAAGCTATTCTAAACACTAGTACTAGACACTTCTTTAAGACGTTTTTTAGAAGAAAGTATTGAGTAGCACTGCATTTCTTACAGAGCCTGATCTGAGTATTCTCTGATGGTCTCAAAGACACTGTCAGAGAGGATGAATAATGCACGTGGATTTTGTGGATTATGACTGCAGTTAGGTGTAAAACAGACTGCAGAGCTCTGTCGAGATGAAGATCCTCTGGTCATATTCAGAAACAGAGATTTAGGCACTTGGAAAGTTTTGAACAAGAAGTTTGTCACCTTGAAATGAGTAGGAGCCAGGAGGATCACAGTTCTAGCATTAGACACCTGCGTTCAAGATAACTTTCACTTGTAGTCTATAAGTACATTACTGGGCCTCAGTTCTTGACAGCATGTGCCATCCAGGGTGACCTTAGGTATTTTAAAACAGAACTTTTGCACAGTAAGCGGTTCCTTTCCTGAGTTTGCTCAGTCTCCTTCTCCCTCAAATAATCAAAATGCTGCTGCTGTCACAGTGTGCTCTGCTCTGCTTCAGATTATTTTCTACATCGGCTCATGACTTGCAGTTCCTGTGGGCTGCAAATTAATCCTTAGGAGTCTGTTGGCATGTACTGTACATCCAGGTTCTCTAGGGTATTAATTTGACTATCTGTGTAGAAAATGTTAGTGGCTGTAAGGTTATATTATGCACTTCTTTTTTGTGTTTATTTTTCTGTATAATCCAGGAATTTACTTATAAACTTGTAATCACCATGACTAGACACTTTAACTTTTAAAACTGAAAAATAACATTTTCCAGTTTTTTAGGGATAGATTTTAGAAAATAATGAACAACATAAGAGTGTTTTTTTTCAAATGAAACAATGAATTAATAACATATTTTTTTGTGGCCTATCTCTAAAGGCCATATATAATGTACAGAGTATATACTGTAGAAAGCAGCCTTATAAAAATACGAGTTTAGGTGAAGGATGCCACAGTTCCATTCTGAGCTGTTGGGTGGATATCTGCTTTTCTTTCATGTATAAGCTAAGGAGACCTAGCACTGAATGCAGGGGGACAATGTGAGCCAAAGTCCCATCTGTTTGGGACCAGCAGCTTTTGTGATTTGGGAGTGAAGGGATGTTAGGAAGAAGCAATGACAGCTTGCATACAGCCCTGCCTCTGCTTCTTCTGCAGGATGTTTCTGGGCTGTGTATAGCAGCAGTACCGCGTAGTTTTGTTGGGAGTGGAAAGGTCAACTGTAAGTCAATAACTTTTTTTTTTTTTTTAGAGCAGCTACTGACTTATCGCAACCTGTGTTAGTATTTACACACTTAGTTTGGTGACAGCACTGTTTTTGTTTTTTTTTATTTTTTCCCCTTCTTGGGACAGAGGTTGCCATCCCAAAGGTCTTGTCTGGGAGAGAATGGCTGAATACAGGAGGGTTTCTGCTCCTCTCCCAAAAAGGGAGGATCCTGTCTAGGGATAGGTTGGGGGTCATTTGCTGGGGAGGCAGAAAATCTGTTTCATAGGGCTCTCGGGCAGACTGCACAAAAGGAGCAGTAAGTATCTTCACCTCACTCAGTAGTGCAAAATGTTCCTTGGGAAGCTGTAGCACATAATTCAAATCCATTGCACATGCCACTCTGGGAGCAGAGCCTTATATGTCTAGTGCATGGGCTGTCCTATTATGGGAAATCAACTTTGTTTTGAGGGAAGCACAGAGCATTGCTTCTGCGCAGGTCCTGGAATTTGAAACATTTAGGGGCCTCCAAAGAGCACTGGCATTAGTTACCATGCCGGCTGGGTGGAAGTGAGGATCCCTGCCCGGGACGCAGACCCTGCCTGCAGCCAGCCCGGAGCTGCATCCCACCGGGGTCTTTTCTTCTTTCTCCTCCACAGAGCTTCTGGGGCTTGTGTGGGGACACATCTGTCATTATGCAGGGACAAGCCTAATTCAGCTAGAGCTACTGGAGCAGCAAAGTTGGAATATACTTTGCCAAGAAATATTTTGCTGTTGCTTTATTTTTTCTCTTTTTTTGTGGAGAGATTTCATGTCTGCTCACATGCTTTGGTATGAGGAAGTGGAAGATGATTGTAAGTATGAACAGACTGACATAATTTATCACAATATTCACTTTGACAGAGCAGTGTTGTGCTACGCAGCCCACTAACAGCATGCATTTTCAAATGTTTACTTTCCAAGTATAAAGAAGGAGAGCACTGGGAGGGAAAATAAAGAGAATTTTTATGTCTCTGCTAGGGGGGTAATATCTTGTACATTATATAAATATAAGGAGTGCTCCAGAAACAGTACCCAGCTCTCCTTTGAATAAAAAGAATCTATTTCTTCCTGAGGTTCACCACTTATTAAAGCATGAGGTTAAAAAAGAAAGAATTGAGAAGGTAGACCAATCCATTTGAAAAAAATAGTATCATTATTCTAATAATTTGGCAACACATCAAAGGATTAATCAGTTTCTTTGAACTTTAATGGCATACACAGTTTCACTGCCTAATATTAACTTACAGAGTAAGAGGGCTCTTCTCTGGCCACTGAACTGTCTGGTAACAACTGAATGAGGGGGTGTCAGTTTTGCTCGAAGTGAGCAGCAGCTGAGCTCTCCCATGCGCTTCCCAGAAAAGAACAGGCATGTTTTCCAGACTTATGCTTGTTTGTTAGTTTAAAGCTATACTTTCTGTCCAACAAGAAGAAAAACAGAGAATGCCAAGAGACTGAAGAGAGCCAAGAATGAAAGAATGACAGAGTTTTAAAATGCACCTTCCATGCTCCCAGATGGTCTTTCTTCTTCCTCCTCCACCCAGGCTCCCAAAACAGCTTGTGCTCAGGAAAAAGAAGTGTTTGTATTGTCCAGACAATCTATGGTCCCTGCCCCCTGTTTTATAATCTATTATGGCTCTTCCGCTTTCATCTTAGTCTTATGTCTTTACAATAATAGAATTTCTGTTTTTCTCTATTTTTCTGATCATAAAAAACCAGAGTAATACATGTGCACAATCATTTTCCCCCATAACATATAATGGACTGTGCAGTCACTACCTTCTGATTAAGCTTCCTGAAAATAATGTTAGGTATTGTTATGTTTGACAGGAAAGAAGCTTAAAACTGAAAATTTCAGGGTGCAGGTGTGGTCTTATGTCATAATTTGCTTTCACCTTTTTCAAGATGAACTGAAATTGTGTCTTCTTGTGCGGTAAATAAGACTTAAATCAGCTATAAATTTTCCAGGCAGTTTTGTACTGCTAGGAGAGGACCTGCAGTGATAGGACTGTTTACTTATTGGACACAGTTTGACAGTTCAAGAAGGGATAGAATAATAAGGTTATCATCATTGCATCTTAAATAGTTAAAAGACAGATCACTTCTGAAAATATTGGGGATGGTGTTGGGAAGAAGAAATGTTGTGGGTTTCTCTTAAAGAATTT
Organism: Eurystomus gularis; assembly: GCA_013400335.1. NCBI lineage: Eukaryota > Metazoa > Chordata > Aves > Coraciiformes > Coraciidae > Eurystomus > Eurystomus gularis. The sequence goes on along the minus strand of VZZY01003536.1, from coordinate 7,997 downwards.
TACTCCTAGTTGGCAGAGGAACATGGCTTGCTCTAAAGCAAACCACATAGTGCCCAACCTTTTCCATCAGTCCTCTTTAGAGAGGAATCAGGAGGATTTGTTGTCTTAATTTTTCTGCATATTCCCTTTCCAAAGGAGTCATGATATCAGCCCAGACAGCTCGTACTCAGCCTTGAGGAGGAGATGGGGCTGCAAGGGAAGCCAGGCAGGTGCTTGCTAGGTAGGGGGGAAAGGTCTTTGCTGCTTAGCTCAAAATTTAGAATTGCACTCTGTAGTAGGTGAAAGAAAGAAGAAAATAGCTGTGTTAGAGCTTTTGAAAAATATGAATACAAAACTAGAGTTGCATCTAGCAGATGAACAGCATTCATGACAAGAGCCATTAAATCACTTGCCAAATTATGTCACATAACTATGTTCATAGCTAAAATGAAAGGGAGCTATCCTAGCACTTCTTGGGAATTATTTAGCTGCATTGATTTCCCTACCTGTATCTTTTAAAGGGCATGGCATTCTTCTCAGCATAATTTTGTATAATATTGGCAAGGTTTTTTATATTTTTATTTAAATAAAAAAGGAAAAAACATATCTGCACTCCGTGACAAAATGTGTCCAAAATGATGCTCTGAAATGTATCCCCAGCTCATTCAGGACATGTCACTTCTGCTTGTTGCCTGTACTTGTTTAGCTTCTTTCTCTATATTGGATGAAAACTTCTTGCTCTTAGAGGTCACAGCAGTCACTTACGTATCTGCATGGTTTTTTAAATCCATCCTTTCTCTTTTCTTAAAGTCCTTTCTCTATCCCTCCATCCACCTCTGCATTCACCTCTTCCCTTGTCTATTCTGCTCTCTCCCATGCCACAGAAGTAAAGGCTGGTTCTTCTTTCCCTGCTTTCTCTCAGTTCTGCTGAGAATGACCTTTGTGAAAATATAGAGGTATTTATTCGTAGCCGAGGGCTTTACTTTCTTTCCTGAGCTATTCAGTGTTTACTTCTGCCTGAGTTAGACTGGAAACTCCTTGGGCAAGCTACTGTCTCTTCCTAGATTTCTGCAGTCTCTGACAATGACACCTAAATAATGAAGTGGTGAGGAAATGAGATATCATAAGTTTCATTTTGTTTTAATTAAGTTGAGATTACTGTGAATTTTATCTCAGAAGCTACCCTCCCCAGGGGATTCAGTATCATATGCTGTATTTCTTCTTCTAGCAGATATAATCCTCTTTCTGTGTCCTTAGTCTGACATGGAACCAAATTCTGCTTGCGGTTGCACACAAGCATCCTCTTTCTCTTCTTGGATTTGCACAAAGGAGCAACTAAAAATAGAATTAATCATCAAACCGGAGCCAGTGCAGAAAAGAAAATAATCCTGCCTGAAATTTGGTGGTCACAAGGGATCTCTTACCAGTTATCATGGGTTTATTGTAGCAGGGGTCTGTCTAGGTTTGTGCTTTAGCTCAGGTCGGAAGGGCATTTCTGAAGCAAATTCCCAGATGTGCCTGCTTATTACCATGTAGTGGTGCGCATCCCAGAGGACACACCCTGCATCCCTTTGGGAGGAAGCTGAACTTGGAGATGCCTTTTGATTTGGCTGACTGGCACAAACTCCCAGTGAATGTGTGGAGCACCAGACTTACACTAAAGCTCCTCCAAATGAGTCTGGTGATGCGTGCACACCTTCGAAGGAGTTCTGGGTCAGCAGTGCCAGCCCCTTTACATTACAGAGCTGCTCCTGCTGGGCCACATGATTTGATATGGCCCAAGACAACTCAGTGAGATGGGAGAAGGATGGCAGCAAATTTATTTGAATCTTGAATGTGAGGAAAGAACTGCTCATAAAGTCACTACCCAGCTGGTACAGAAGGATGCTTCATCCTTTTTGCTCCTACCTAGTGTCCGCTCCCTTGTCCCTGATCCCTAGGCTGCCCATGGGCATTGCAGCTGGCTGTGGCCAGGACAGTTACTGAGCAGAGGACCACATTCAGAGAACAGTAATCCGGCAGCGTGTTATGTACAAAACTGGTGATCCTGTGAAAATTAACCCACTCACTTTTAAAATCTTTTTTTCAAAGGAGAAGATTCAATTATGTTACTAATAGAATATGGTTACTGATGAGACAGAGTTATATATAACTGAAAAGGTACAATAATTGTAGACATTTAACCCTTGATTAATAATGTGAAATTATTTGAGTCTCAGAATTGTCCAAGGGGTTAAGTGTTTTTAAATGATTGCCACAGGGAACAGGATTAAGCTCATATATTTTTTGTCATGGATTACTGTTAGACAAAATCACATTGAGCAGGATTGTGAACCAAGCAGCCTTGATTTGAAAAGGTTGACTTGTTGATTTTCACAGTACATTTTCAATTAAATGTTACCCCAAAGCTTAATTATCATTTAGGAGGATAACCATTGTACTGTGTTATAGCTAACCACTGGAAAAAGACTCCTCAATAAATTTAGCAGAACTTTATAGCATCGCGTTGTTGTCGAGGAGGATGCACTTGTGATAATACCATATCGCTGTCAGGGGAAGCAGAACAGCACCGGGAATTTTAAATAACTGTGCCTTATCAAAGACTGAGCTTTGTGGAAAGCAGAAATAACGGTTAGTGGAGTGTGGCTTTGCAGAACGGCTTGCCAGCTGGGCTGCACCGGGGAACATGCTACTTCATCTTCCCAGAAAATCACATGTGGAGCAAAGGAGTTATTTGTTTGGGTTCGGAGTTCTCGCTGCAGAGACCACAGAGACTTTCCTTCTAGGTTACTCGCCACATGTGCAACAATTTGGAACATTTTTAATGATGTGTTTTGAAGGAGTGATAGGCCGGATTTTAGGAAAGTGGTTCTGATTGCAAGTCTTATTTTAATTTTTGAGTATTATTTACACTGTGAAGCTGATAATATTTGGGAGGTATTCTGATCTTTTTTCTCTCTAATTCTGTGTTTTTAAAAATTCTGTATTCTGATCCTCGCATACAGTCTTTTATTCCTAAAGGTGAAGTATAGTTTGTAAGTATTGCAAGCATATGTAGAAGAAAAAAAATGGTATGCGGCGAGCAAAAGTGTATGTTCTTGTAATTTTGATTATGTTCATACAACGTAGCAGTTAAGATGGCACATTTACACTCAATTTCTTTCTTAAAACATTTTTAAAGGATCATCATCTTCAGCAAAAACAAATTAGCATAATTCTAATAATAAAAAAGATATATTTGTAGAGTTTCCTCATAGAAAACATTACAGGAATATGTTAGTCCTAAGGGCAGTTTTGTTTTCTACAGTATTTTTCTATGAAGTATCCTAATGGTTTGGGGATTCTTTCTGAAAAAAAAAGCTTAAAACTCTTCAGTGTGTAGGGATGACCTAAATGAGGACCCAGAATATCACATTTTGCTTACCTTGCCTTTGCTAAAATATTTTGAAAGATCCCTGGGGGCCTAGTGGGATTATGAGCACCACAGAACAAGAGAGGGAGTTGTCATCAGGCAAATCAAACCCTTTGTGCCTTTCTTTTAATCACTTTATTCCTCTGGCTGTCAGTGGAGTCTGAGAAAGCTGTGGGTCTCTTGCCCTCCAAAAGTGTCCCAGTAAAAACGGCAAACCCATTATGTGATATTACTAATATAAACTTAGAAAGAAGATGGGCAAACATTTACTTGTGCACTGGACTAGGTATGTGTCTTACTCAATGCCTGATAACCTATGTTTCTTATAAAGTTGTTATCACCTGTGAGAAATCAGTTACGCTGACTGCAGGAGCGGGCCCATGAGCATGGGATGCCCGCAAGGGAGCCTCCCTGTCTCACCTCACTGGTGCTTGCCATGTTCTAAAATTGGTGCCTGCCTGCATAGCTAAATGTCTGCATGCGTGCACACTGCTTTTTACTGGAAATTATCCACGGGTAAGGCTTTTAATTTTGTGTAGCACAGGGAATTGCAGGAATTTAAAGGGTGATTGGAATTTGACATTTCTGCCTTTTTCCTTTTATTTTGAAAGATACTTTGATTAAAGCGTTGGAAGGCTCAGCTAGTGGAGGCGTTGCTGCTATTTCAGATATACAGAGTATGAGATTTGAAGGCAAGCCAAATCACAATGAGACAGAATAATGATGCCCTTGGTTTATTTTTCACTTGGTACATTCAGGTTTTCATTGAATTCTGAGAGAGGCAACAGTTTTTTCTCCCAGAAAGCAGTGCTGGTCCTTGGAGGCTTGCAGCCTGTTATCAAAGCTGACGAGTTGTATGGTGAAGGTCATAGACTGCGGTGGCACGAGAGGGGGAGAAAAAACAAAGAGGTGGGAGGGGGAGGAGAGGAGAGGAAAGAAAGTAAGAAAGAAAGATAACCTTATTGGTCCTAACCAGCTACAGGCCTCTCATTTCTGCAGTAAGACCTATTACTACTTTGACCCAGCTAGCATTCTGCTGATGATGTATATATCAAAAGATTTGCAGAGAACTCCCAGGTCTCTGTCCATTTATCCTCCTCCCTCCTAACCCTCTTCCTGCTCTTGTCACACACAAATACTTCAACAGTTCCCTTCACCTTGTTCTCTCATTTGTTGTTTTTTTGTTTGTTTGTTTTTCCAAACATTTTAAAGTTTTTCTTTGGAAAAGTCTGTTTATGAAATATTTCTCTCTGAACAAAGCTCAGAGCTTCCCAGCTGTTGCTGAAGTGGTGGAAAATTAATGCAGGCACTGTATTTTCTAAAAGGTTAATAACATTATATAGTTAGCGTTATTTGAGATACTAAAGAGCATCTCATGATGTTGCTGGATGATGGATGCTGTAAATAACCAGATAGGAGCCCATGGCACATTCTGATGCAAATTGTGCCTGTTTCTTCAATGTAAGGAAAAATGCTGCTAGACATAAAGCTACCCTGTTGCATTCTTGATCTAAGAAGGTATAAACCACCTCCCCAGCCTTTCCTGTCTGTCTAACCCATCCCAAAGCTGATCTATTCATGAGAAAGGAAAACATGCAGATGTCTGTTCGGGGATGGGGGGAGCAAGAAGGATGGAGGCACTCCTTGTTACAGAGGGAACCCGGTGGAACTACCTCAGAGGCAGTGATTCTGCCCAGCTTATAAATGGCTCATTAAAACTGCCCATCAAAACAAGGGGGAAGTGGAAACTCAGAAGGCACTGGCCTGTGATGAATTGATGGTGAATTTGTGGATGTGATCTCTACAGTCTTACTAATTCGAGCAAACTTTGTTTAGTCTTTTTATGTTGCTTTTAGTGAAGATTGTCAGCATCCCAAAATGAATTATTAGTTTGCACTAGATTTCAAGAGGATAACAATATTTCTTTTATTCATTTGACTTTATTTACTGTCAACCTTTTCTTATCCTGTGATTTAGTACATATTTTATGCTTATTCCCTGCTCCACCCTCCCAAGCCCTGCAAACAATACTGAAAATAGAAATCAGTATATTTTTACTCCAGATTCTAAGGCCACATCTATAAATGTTTGGTTGACTGATGGTTACTCACTCTCTAAAAATGCAGAAGATCCAGATTAAAGTGTTTGCTCTGCTTATACTCTCTGTTTACATAGGAGAAAGTTTCAGTTGCATTGCATGTTGAATGGAAACCAAAGGTGAAGCCAAGTAACTTTTCACAAAAAGGAATTCTTGTTTTCTCGCCAACATGAGAACAATTCCTTTTATAGTAGTCTGTGAAGGACAAGCATGTTATAGAGTTGATTCCATCCATCCTGTTCTTCCTAATAATTAAATAAATCCATTCTGAAAGCTCTAAAAAGAGCAAGGAGGGAAACTTAGAACTATGAAATAAACGGTGAATTTCAGGAGCAGTTATCTAACAGTAGAATACATAACACTTAATGGAAAAAAAGCTTTATAAACATAAGAATTCATCATAAATCTGATTTTTTTTTCCCTGTAATTGTTTAAAATTCCATGATATCTGCATCCTTACATACAGGATGGCTCAGCAGCGCAGTGTAGATTTGAAAGATATTGCTTAAATCATGATGCTTTCTAGAGAGCATTTAAGTTGAATTTGTACTTAAGTGTGTCATAGCTCTGTGCTAGGAGTAAAAGATATTCCCAGTGAAGTGGTATTTCTGACCTGATTACCTGATGGATGTAAAGCTTTAGCGATTGTAAACTGGGGTACATTCTTGCCTTGGGAAACAAAATCTATTTGGTTATGTTGTCCATTTCTATTTCATGTTCAAAACAAGGCAAGTCTATTCACAATCAATTCAGAATTACTGCTATTTTTAGCATAGTTGCAAACTTAGTAGAGCTTTTCAACTGTTACAGCTAAAAAACATAACGGGAAACATTTTATGTTTTGAAACAAACTGAATGATGGTGAACATTCACCCTCTCGTCTTTTAAGGACAAGCATATTTTTCTTAGGGAATAACGCCTGAATTGTGAAGCCCAAACATTTTCTACTGATACAGCTGTTAGCTGTGTTATTTTCTCTTTAGTTCTTTTTCCACTTCTCCTTTTCTTGGAGCGGTGCATTTCCATTGCTGTGCTGCTTTAAATAAGCCTTTTCCTCCTCCAAGAAGGCTTGCTAATTTTTGCGTATTATCTTAAGCTGGCTTAACAGTCATTTTGCCAGATCTTTGCAGCTGCTGCTACTGCTGAATTGATTCATTTTTCTCTTGACATGTTGCAGGCAAATGTGAAGCAAAGTTTACTTGACCAGTAATCCTCCCCTTAACTGATGGAAGGACGTGGTTTGAACAAGGACTTGTTCTAAATGTGGCTGGAGTTTTTTCCTTAAATCTACCTAGTGTAGACACAAAGGTTATTTGCTTCTTATCTGGGAAATTCTTATCTAGAAAGTGAAAAATATCTTATCCCTAAGTTATAACCAAGAAATTCATTTTTTTCCTGGTGCAATAAGTCAGTCTGTGGAGGTTGTTTTTGATGGACTGTGAGTACCTAAGAAGTGTTGTGTCTGTCTTGGAGTACTTCCAGAAACTGTTGCTCAGCCCATAAACTGATGAAATTTCACAGACTCACAGAACAGCTGAGGCACCTCTGGAGATCATCTACTCTAATTCCCTGCTCAGAGCAGGGTCAGTGAGAGCAGGTTGCTCACGGCAATGTTAGCTTGGGTTTTAAATACCTCCATGGATGGAAACTCCACAACCTCTCTGAGCAGCCTGTTCCAGCATCTGACCATGCTCACAGTAATATTTTTTTCTTCTTAGGTCCATATGGAATTTCTTCTATTTCAATTTATGCCCATTGTCTCTCATCCTGTCAGTGGGCACCAAAGAGAACCTACTGGCTCTGTCTTCTCTACTCCCTCATATTGAGTATTTGTAGTTATTGATAAGATCCTCCAGAGCCTTCTCAGCTCCCAGCTGGGCAGTCCCAGCTCTCTCAACCTCTCCCAGTCTGAAAGGTGGTCCAATCATGTCATAATTTTTGTGGCACTTTGGTGGACTTGCTCCAATATGTCCATGTCTCTCTCATAGTGGGGAACCCAACACTGGACCAGCACTCCAGCTTTGTCTGACCAGGGTTGAGGAAAGAAGGATCACCTCCCTTGACCTGCTAGTGACAATCTGTCTAATGCAGCCCAGGATATCATTAGCCTTCTATGCCACTGGGCACATACTGAAGCACGTGGGAATGGCCAACTAGGAATCAGGCCTTCTCCCCAGCTGAAGGTGACAGGATCAATAGCCCAACTGAAGTGCATCTATACCAGGGGTCTTCAAACTTTTTAAACAGGGGGCCGGTTCACTGTCCTTCAGACACTGTTGGGGGCCGGACTATAGTTTGGAAAAAAATGAACGAATTCCTATGCACGCTGCACATATTTTATTTGTAGTAGTGCACAAAAAACAGGAAAAAGAATGCCGTATCTGGCCCGCGGGCCGTAGTTTGAGGACCCCTGATCTATACAAATACATGCAACATTGGCAATAAACAGAAGGAGCTTGAAGCCATTGTACAGCGGAAAAACTACTATATAGTTGCCATCACAGAAAC
>VZZY01003518.1:0-14064 GCA_013400335.1 Eurystomus gularis | reverse complement strand
AGAGGTGAGGCTGACAGGTCCTGCTTGGTTCTTCCATGCCTGTAAGCAGATTATCCCTCCTCACTGGCTTCTGATCACCTGCCAGGAAGTTGTCATCAATGCTGTCCATAAATCTCCTGATTGCCCTGCTGCACTGTCCCTTCAGCAGAAAATAGAGGTGGGAGGTCAACCACAACCAGACACTTGAAGTCCTGAATGAGAACCAGGGTCTGTGAATGTGTGGCTTCTCCTAGGTATGTTTGGCTGCTTGTAAGAATTACTTCAAATGGTATTTCCTTGCATTTATTGTTAATTAGGTAAAGAAGACTCAGGAATATGGCTTCCTCTGAGCTTGGGAGAATATCGCAACTTTCAGTGGAGGAACAAGTCAAGAGCACCAGTTCTATTCCTGTACTGAAATAGAAGAGTTCTCTGTAGCTTCACTGGTTTGGGAAACATTGAAGGGTCAACCTCATTATTTTATATACAGCTTTCTGTGACACGTGCCTTTTTTCTTCTGCTGAATCATTAAAAGATTAGAAGCAAAAGATTCCTTAAGATTTCCACATAGAGGTAGTAATTTTTCTTTTAAGGATGAGAAGTGGAAAATACATAAAATCTTATTTTCTGATTTCTAGCAGGTAATAACTGTTGCACTCCAAAGGGCTAGGAATTATCAAACGAAAACCTGCTTTGTGCAAGATGAGAGAGTGCTCATTGAAACGTGACTTAACAACTAATGATTTTCTACATGGCGTAACTGTAAATGATGTGGCTGTTTGAGCAGAATCTGAGAATTTAAATTAACAATCAGTTTTTATTTGTCTAAAAATGCTTAATTTGGCAACCACAATTTTAACTGTATTTTTTAAGGTAAAAGGCAAGTAATATATTTTTGTCATGAAGTCAGATATTGCTAATACTCAACAAACAGCTTGGTTTGCAAGCAGAATATCCTGAAGTTGCTCTAATTATAATACCTGGCATGCAAACAAGCTCTGTGGTACATGGACAGGTATTTGTATCAGCACTTTTTGAGGAGAACTGGGATACAATAACACAACCAGGATTAGGTTTGGCCCATACATTGCAGAAGCACAGCAAATTGGAAGCAGTACCAAGCAATGAGTAGGATGAAGAACAAGTTTTGAATTAACTTCTTCACTCGTTTGCTTCATTCTTTCTTCAATGACCTATGTGATTTATGGAGTTGCAAAGTGTTCTTTGCTACAGAAAACTCATGTTCAAGCTGGGACTTTTTCATCTGAGGTTTAAAGAAATAAGTAATTTATCAGCCCAGAACTACTCGCAGAACTACACATGTAACTCGTTATTTAGTTTTCAGTGTCCAACTCATGCTTGAGTTTTAGTTCTGTATTTATCTGTTATGTGAATAATTTTATGAGTTCTTTAGTATAAAGTATAAAACCACTTTATGACTTGTGATGGACTAAATCTCATGCAGGTATCAAGCTGAAAAAATAAAACCCAAAAGAATAGCTAGGGGATTTATACCAAGCTACAATACCACTCTTGATTTGAATCTAGCCAGGTTGCTATAGACAAGAATATTTGTTATCAAGTGTTGTTCATGGAAAGAAGTTATCATCCTGGTGAAATTCTCTGTGTCTCCAAAACAATCCAATCAAACCAGCACAGCTGCTGTTAGATTTAGCAGATTTAGTAAGAAGGATTGTGAAGGCATTGGGTTATCTACTCTGTTCAAACCCTTTAGTCTAACAGCAGGGGCATTATTTGAAAGTTTACTGTCTTCTGGCCTGTTGAAATAGAGCAAATAGGGATGTTTAGTCCTTGTGTCCTTTAATTCCAAATGAAAAATACCAGCTGTACTTCAGAGAAAAACCTCTCTCAGATCTTTTAAGACCGAGTTCATTGAGGGACAAAGAAAAAAAGAATTTAAAAAAAGTCAAATTGTGCTTGTAGGAAGAGGAGAGAGACTTTCTAAATCTACTGTTAATTTATGGGCCATCAGAATGGCTGGCCCAGTAAACCATGAGCTCTTAGCCCTACTGAATTCATGGTAGAACTCCTGTTTGCATTGAAGGAATGTGGATTTAGCACTGGCAGACTCATTAGGAGAACCTATTAGCTTGTTTCCTTTTATATTATTTAAGCAGTTTTAAAAAAGAATCAGTACACTTATGTGAATATCTCAAAATTCTTTAAGCTTGCATATATGGGGCTCATTGAGGAAATTCTGCAACAGGCTATACGTCTGTCATTCCTTTAGGGCTGATAGGAAACTGAAGAATTTAAAATTGTGCTACTGTTAAACTGGTGAATATCAGAATCAGAAGAAACAATTTTTGCATCTTTATGTCACAATATTTAGAAGGGAAATAGGATGCCACAGCTTTTGTATATCTATTTATTTAACTTAGGGGTTAGAGATTAAGGAAAGTAGTATAAGAAGAAAAAGAAAATTAGGACAAGTGAGGGTTGTGCTTTTAAAAATCAGGATTTCTTGTGTTTAATGGCATTATTTTGAAACAATAGTATTAATTGTGGGAATAGTTGTGAAAAGTGAGAGAGTTACACTTCACTTTTGTGCTCCTTGTCAGAGTAACGAGAAGCTACAGAAGTCCTTCCAGAGAAAAGAAAGACCTCTTATTTCAACACCCCTCCTGCCCCTCCAGTCTTGAGAGTTCAAAAAAACAGACTGACTCCTCTTGTTTTCTCTAGAATTACTCACACTCATTTTCCTCCATGTTAACAGGACATGCTGACATTGCAGCAGCAGGCAACCATCACACTCCATATCTTACCACCATACAGATATTTTCGTCTGGTTTTGGAGTTGGACATCTTGAAGTGCCTGTAGATGTTACTTTGGTAGTGTGCAAGCATTCCCAGGGAGCAGCTCATGCTTGAAGTTAGCTCCTGCACAGCAGTTCGTGAGGTGTTGTTTAAAAGAACAATTCACAGATCAGACGGATCATTCAGCAACTTAAATTTTATATGGCTCAGGCATGAGCATGTGACCACATTTCTTGCTTTGCTTTCATTTCAGATTTTATGATTTTTGACAGCATTTATAAAAACCCAAATCAGCCATGGAGAAATTCAAGATTCAGTTATGTTTTAGTGCAGCTACTCTGACAGTGAAGCAGATATATCATGAGAGAAGCTCATGCAGTGAGGTTTTAGACAGAATATATCTGAGTCTTTTGGTAGGCAGAAGTTAATCATATCTCTTGCTGTGAAGTCAAAGAACTTGTGAGAGTTGTAGGGTTAGTTGTGATGTGCAGAAAAAGGAAGAGAGGCTGAGGAACATTTGTGGATGGTTTTGTTGGCTAACAAAGAAGGTCTCTTTTTAGCATCAATGAGCAGTACCATCCTGTACTTTCAAGATACCCAAGTTAATTAATTGATTAGCTAGTTAGCTAATTTTTGTAATAAGATTCTGTGCAAGTTGTTGAGAGAACATGTTTCTCTGGGATTCTTGGTGAGGAACCTTTGATTCAGCAAGTCACTGATTACAAAGCAATCTAGCAAGACTAGACCAAATGAAGAAAATACACTAAGAAAAGAAACACAGCTACTGATATTCTTTAGAAGTGTGGAAGATGTCTGGAAAAGCCTTTAAAAGTGTTTGGTGTGGCTGACCTGTTGAGAAGACGACCACAGTCATTTAAATAAACCAGCAAGCTGCCCATAGAGGGTGGCTGGGCAGTGAATAGTTAAAGAACTGCAAGAGATAGGCTCTGAGAATTGAGAATGTATTAGAAATGAATGTGCTTTAGTTTCTGGTAATCGCAAATTGAAGGAGTAGGGCTGTGCTTCACAACAGCACAAGCTTCTGCTTCTGAGACAGGCAGGCAACATTGGCTCAATATGCACATTACTGTGCCGTAAGAGCTCTGTGCATGGATGGAAGTGGTTGAAGCAAGAGTGTGCATACTGGCCCATGGCAGTCAGAAAGGCAGACATTCATAGAGAAAGCCCAAGAGCAGGGCTAGCTGTGTTAAGTAACACCCACTCACACCTGTATGTCTACATCCAAGCCTCATTTTGTGATGCTTTTCACTGCAATGCACTCATGCTTTTCAGACGTTTTCTTTCTAGGAACAAAATAACCAAAAAGGTCCGTTCCCATGGAGAGTGGAACAGAGCCTCCCTAGAGATCCTCGAATTAAAAGCAATTGTTCAGCTCCATACTTTCACTAGAATGCTTGCTCTTTCTGGGGAGGAAGAAGGGAATATATGCTTTTTGGAAGAGCTGAAGAAAATAATGAGATACATAGACTGATTCAGTAACAGCTTAGTGTTTCCATTGTTAAATTTTAAAATAACTGGCAAGCATTAGACTCTATTTTAGTATAATGGCAAAACAATGAATATGTTAAGTCAGAACTTATTATTACAATGTACTTACTCTTTTTTTTGTGATTCCAGGTTCCTTTCCTAATCAGTGACCCATATATCTACTGACTTGTGCTGTGTTATGGCTGGGCAACTTCATTGCTACAATGCTGATTTTTCTTTCTTTAAAGCTGTTGAAATTTCTTAATGTTTCTTACTAATTTAATGTCAGTAAAAATTAAACAGTGCATAGTACCTTCTTATTGTATTAGACAGTTTTCAGTGTGGTGTTCTAAAGGCTATGGTTCGTTAGAAATATTACATTATTTATATGACTGTATAATAAAGTCATAATTACTGTGCACTTGTGGTACTGGGCTAAATTGAAATGTTGAACATAATAATCCATTCACTCACCAGAAAGGGTCAGTGACTAGTCTTACACTTAGCATTGTACTCCATCTTACTGCTTGGCATGATTAAACAACTGTTAATTTCCCTATTGCCTCTGGTCTGGAAGATTAATCTCTTTATTAACTTTCTAAAAATAAGTTTCCATTACAGAAAGCATGGTATTTTATTAGCAAGACGCCTGCTTGTGCATATGATGTTTTATCTTCTCAGATTTCATCTCAAGACATCGAGTTAATTGGTATGTAACATAACAAGATATGAAGGGTTCTCAATCTGAAAACTGATGGATCACATTAGAAATATTCAGGGAATAGGAGGAAGGGAATTCAGATGGATGAAGTCAGAACCGTACTTTTGGTGTGTTTTATATGTGAGGGAATGGGCACTAGCATGTATAGGACTACATTACCCAAAAGGGCCCAATCTAAATGAGGACCCAGCTGTGCCGAGCTGTGAAGGTGCAGCAAAATTGTCCCATCTCTAAAGAGCTGTAGTCCAAAGGAACTGAGAAAGACATACATGAGAAGGAGGATGGAGAGGGAAGGAGCAAAGAAGCTGTCCTGGTTCGGCCAGGACAGGGTTAATTTGGTGCAGCCAGGCTATTCTATACCACGCTGACATCATGCCCCTGGGCCAGTTCTGGTTTGCAGGGCGGCTCGGGCGTGTGCGATTGGTCCACTCCGCTCCCTCTCTTTGTCCACGATATTGCTTATTTCTGTGCATTGCTTTTCTTACTGTTGTTATTGCTCTTGTTACTGCGATTGCTTCTTACGTGTTTCTGTATTAAACTCTCCTTATCTCAACTCANGGCTCAGCTGCCAACAGGGATGGAACCACTGCAGCTTTACTAAACCACCACAGAAGCATAGAGGAGCAGGGCCAATCTATTGGAAAGATAAAGTTTTGCATCAGTTTAGAGCTTGGAAATTTCATTGACTTCCAGAAAAGATTTGTGCAAGTGAAGCTGGCAAGTTCATCGGCTTCCAGGAGCATCTTGTATGTCTTCAGGTTTCTATCATCACTTGATTCAGCTGGAGGATTTTTGGTTGTTTTTTAACTGCAACAAATAGAAAGGCATCTAGAATCTATAAGCAGGTTATATTTCCATACTAGTGTTTCCTGCTGCAAAGTTTTACCTATGTTTTTTAGATCCCACAGTTTGTCTTGGATGTATTAACAAAATCAAGAATAGGGAAAATAAGAATAGTTAATCAGTATACTTGTATATACATAAAATACCTCTTGAATAACTTTCTATTAAAATAACTTTGGAATGTGTTATAATTAGGAATAATTAGTAGATGAATACTGAGTAAAGATTGCACTAGATTTTTAAAAATATAACTCTAAATGAAAGCCATTATGGGAGAAACATCGATGACTGTCTTGGAATCTCCTTACTTGTTTTTCCTAAGTATAGTTGACTGTCTGAATCCCCAAAGATTTCTGTGTCCCTGGACAGCAATTGTCCCTATCCTTGGATCCAGAGATGTGAGTTCTTCCATCTGACCCATTAAAATACCTGGGACTGGCTCCCAGTGCTGACATTACCTATTGCCATCAGCCTGTAAATCAAGCTGTCTAAAACGTGCACTGGAGGGATGGCATATCGGCCAGACTCTGCCATTCCCTTCCGAGTGAGGGAAAGAGAGGGATCTGAGAATGCATGGAGTCTGAGGAGCACCAAATGATCCCCAAAGAGAAGAAGAGGACAGAGATGCTCTGGAAAAAAACTCTGCATTTGAGACCAATAAAAAGTTTAGGTTCCCTCTCTGGGAAGTTCAGTGTACGTTGCTGTAGCCCCATCATTGTTTCAAACTCCCTTTCAGGGCTCTTGGCTCTGGCTTGGTTTCCAATTTAAGTCCAGTAACTTAAGTATTGCAGGACACAGTCTTTTTTGGTTGGTTGGTTGGTTTGTTTTTTGTTAATATGGCTTATGCAATTAGAATAGAAAGATGTAGCGTCCAGCTAAGAATTCAGCAATTCCTGAGGCAGCAGGTACCTGGCAAAGCATCTGTGACTTTATCCAAAAAACGTTTTTGGGGTTCCTTGCCACCAGTGATAGCTGACTGCAGAACTAACAGCATTCAGTGGGAAGGTGGAGAAGGAGGCCAACACAGATAACAGTATATTGTTTGATCTGTCACCATTCACAAACCCCACATATTGATGTTCAGCATTTTATCTTTATGAACAGAATTTTCTAGGACCTGCCTCTTCTTCCTAGCTTGTTACCCTCTGATATGAAGAGAGTCTGAGATCTCTTTCATTGTTGCTCTCTAAAAATATATAAATGTAAAACAAGGTATAAATATTTTCTACAGTACTACTATTAAAAGTGGATATGGTAGACACTGCAGTCCTTTTGATGCTAACACAGCTGCTCAGCATCCAGACCTCCCCAAAGCTCCTGTATTTCAGATACACAGCCCAGAGGATCTCTCCAAAGTTTATGCGTCCTGTAGCCGGTGTCAAGAAGTCAAAGTCTCTGAAGAGGCACCTGGGGCTGCCTCTGACAATCAAAGTCACGGCATTTTTTTCTAGCTTTCTAGCTTCATCCAGATGGCTGGAGCTGTGTCCAGACCTTGTGTTGAGATGTGGCCCCATGTTGCAGAAGACATCAGAGCAGCAAGGGCTGGCTATTCTCCACAGCAAGGTGGGCCAGGAGTGGGGTGTGACAGCAATAGTTGGCAGAGGCAGTGGTCTTGCCAGTAAAGGCCCAGTCTTAAGTCTTGTGCCTGCCTGGGTTAACCTCAGGTCCAGTGTAATGGGTTGTGGCAACATGAAATAATGTGAAAAGGGACTTTTTTTAGAACAATCTCTGCTTCTCCTGGCTCTGTCCAGTGTTTAGCCCATGGACGGTGCGAATTAGACAGACTGTGCAGGAGCAGAAGATAAGGCTGCTATGGAAATTTCACTGGAGATAATGAGCCTCTATCTTCATCTAGGAGGGATGAAGAGGACCTAAACATACTCTGGGGAGAAGAGATTTTTTTCTGTATATTAAGGACAGTGCTTGGCTCATGCCTGAGCTTTGTATCTTCCTTCAACTCATGCCTCTGTAGTAAACATGGTATCAGATATGATAGAAGAGGAGGAATCAGTTTACAACTGGCTTCTAGTCTGAGTAATGAAGAATATTTTTACTGCAAAACATGAGCTAGCCTGGGTCAGCTGGAGACTATCCAACAGTTTTAGAACAATGTGCTTAGTTCCTATTGCTCTTTAAAGATATTACAAGAAAGGCAGGATATAAATACATGTTTATTGAGGCAGTATCTGTGTCTATTACACTTCTACAGGCCTGAGGTAATGTGTTACTACAAACATGGTAAGAAATTTCACTGAAGTCTTGAAAAATACCCTTGATTGTAAGAATTGCCTGAAGAACATTTGACCCCAAATTTATTTAATGCGCGCCCGACCGCGACAACTTGCATCTATAACTTGAGAAGTAGGAATCTCTGTAACTTAAGAAGTAACTTAGATCTCAATAAGTGAGATGGATTCAGCCTCTTTTAGAAATGGAAGTATTGATATTTTGGCTTTATTTCCTGTAATTGCCAAAGATAAATTTTTGCTTCAGTGTTTGTAATAAGCTTTATAGGTATTTGAATGCAACTGTCCTCTGCTTGTGCTTGATAAGCCTATATTACTGGCAACAGTAGACAGAGCAAATAGGTCTGCAAAAATCTGAACACAGACATTTGCAGAGGTAAAGATAGCTACCATGAGCTTTTATATCGGCTCTAAATTAAGAGTTTTTAAAAGCTAGGTGTCAGTTTCAGGTACATAAAAAGAAGCAATAGCCATAATGCGGAATTCTTTATTTCTGTAAGTAATGTGTGCATGTGTGTTATTGGCAAGCTGGGGGTCATCAGATGGGTAGTACAGACACTGGAAATATGGGAATAGCCACTGTATTCTATTCAACTCTAGTGCAGGATTTTCATAAAGTTTTAATATCTTAAAACGGAGCACCTTTACTGTAGCTAAGGAAGCTGGTAACAAAAGGGATACAGTAGGTGGTTCTAAATAATACTATTGGTTCTAAAGCTGTCTTCAAAATTTTTATTTATGCCCTGACTCTGAAGTAAATACAGTTCTGTGGCCATGCCTGAGGATGCTGCTGCTTAGGATGGGCTACACCAAGATGGCCTTGCTGCACCTTGGTTTTCAGATCCTGAACTAGCTGGAGTTGAGTCTCACTTCTGGAAACGTTCCTGCTGCTGAAACTACCAGAGGTTAAAAATAGTATCTTCTCCTCCCTTTGCCACAACTCTCCGATAGGAAAAAAAAATTCTACACAGCTTAGAGGATATTGTTTGATCCTCCATGCATGGCTATTTCATACTTGGGTCTCAATGTTCCTTAGAAGTAAATTATGACTGCAATAATTGGTTTCAGGAGTTAAATCAAAGACCAGAGTGACATCTGCTTCTTTTTGAAAAAAAGAAAATCTCATAAACAGGATACTCAAGCCTCGTTTTTTAGGAGAAAGTTAGAATCTTCTACGAAAAGTTCCACTCTTAAGCTTGACTGAAGCACAGTTATTCTCAGCCAAAAGCAAAAGTGGAAAGCAAAGTGGACTGAGGTTGCTGTGATACTAAACTTACTTCAAAGAAACTCTTTTATTATTAATATACTTTTAATAGCATCTCTCCAATTGTTTTACAGACTGACTACAACTTAAGTTAATGCCGAGACATTAAAAGCTTGCCTTTTAAATTTTTAACAAGAATAAAAATGTAGGCAGAGCATGGACTTTGTTGAACTATCTGGATCTGATGTGAAAACAAGCTAATACTATTTCACACTTTGGTTTAAATATTTTATTGGAAGTCACAGATGCTTCTGTTTTATATTTTTGTGACCACCTTTCCCTAAGTACTCTAAATACCAGTTAAGTGATCTTTTAGAGGCTTCCAGAAAACTGAGATCAACTTTTCACCTAGGTGAAAAATACTGGGAAAAATGAAAGGTGGAAATGAATTAATTCAAACTGTAGCTAATCCCCCCTCCCCACACTGCAAAAAAAGAACCCCAAACCACTGGAGTAAAATGGAAGCAGAAGACAGAAAAAAAGAGAAAAGTATATTTGTCTCCATATCTTGAAATAACACCTTTCTTCCCTTGTGTCTTGCAGAAAGCTGTAGTGAACTGGTGCACTAAAAACCGACAAGAATTATTGTTGGGTTATCAGCAGTTTGAGATGCCTGGGTATTTTTGACTGGACTCATCACCTGGATGTGACTTAAATGCCGAAGTGGAAAGCAGGTTACTTGGTGGTATGAGTTTGACTTTTAGCTGCCTTGTACTATGTTACACTTATGTAGCTTAGGAAAAAAAATAACCCGCTCCTCTATTTAAAGAATAACTTGTTTTCTTTTTTCCTCTGTTTAAATTTTATCTGTTAAATCTCGTAAGTGCAGGGAATTCAGCATGGCAGAACAGTAACTTTGACTCACTCAAGTGAACCACATGGTCAAAGCCTGTTTCAAAAATGCAAATCTCTTTAAAACATTGTATGTGCCAGCAGTATGTTATAGCTTATGAAACCTCCTTTTGCTGATTTTCTTTCAATTAAGTAGTAATGTGTAGTTGAAGTTCTTAGGGACATGGCTTAGTGGTGGGCTTGGTAGAGTTAGGTTAATGGTTGGACTTGATGATCCTGAAGGTCTTTTCCAACAGAAACAATTCTATGATTCTGTATGATCTTCTGCATTCTTTTAAGAAAAGGCTACACAACTTCTCTTTTCCTTCTTTGAGCAACTGCAGAAATCCAGAGCTTTAAGAATATGAGATCATGTCAGTAATTTCTAGCCTTGCCCTCTTTCCTTTACAGTTCATTCTCCTCATCCTGAACTGGTTCATACAACCACATGGGACCTCAGGAAATACAGAGAGGTCTAACATCACTGTCTTGAAGGACTGCACCATCTCTCAGCTGCTATCACAATTTGAGGAAAAATGTTGACCCTCACTCCAGATCTCACAGCTGAATCTGGAGGACCCCAGCTGCCCAGATTATAACCTTCTGGGATGAGCTGTGCCTTGGGTTTTCTTTGCAAACACCAGAACTATAAGACAGGGACTGCATGGCTGATGCTCTCCAGTGTCTGGAGTGCATGTGCCAGCAGAAGAGCTGGGAAGTGTGCCTGCAGTTCCTGACCAAGAGGTCCGCCAAGGGGCCTAATATTGCCCTAAAGAGATGCACCAAAGTACATATGTGGGTCATAAATATTCCTCATCAGTCAGCCTGTAATGCAGAAGTACTAGTTATCCTTTACCATCCCACTAAAAAAAGCTGCGAATCTATGCACCTCTGATTTGTTCCTATGCACCTATGACCTACTCCTATGATTACAGATACAAGGCTATGACGTACCTTATATGTTAACAGAATTATTGACTAGAGAAAGACAGTGAGCAAAACCTAAATATTCTGTGCTTTGGCAATCAAATTTTTCTCTGCATAGTAGACAGAACACACGGTAGATCCAGGAAACTGTAGTAACTCATTTAATGAGCTGCTTTAGTGAATTTATCCCCTGACTACAAATAAAGAAATAGATTTATTCTCTTTAGAAATTAGATTCTCCATCCCGCTCAGAACATAGGATGACTTCTGAAAAAAAAAGCAAAATATGCCAGAGAAATAATACTTCTGACCACTGCAGTGAAAACACAGTTATTAACAGAAGTAAGCTTGCTTTTCTTTTCTTTCTTCTTTCCAATTTGGCTGTCATGAGCAGTGTTCAGAGATCATGGATTGTTTTACACTGCTAATAAGTCAAGCCAGAAGAGGAGAGCTTCTGAGTTGGGACCTGTAGCAGCTTCCAAGCGTGAGTCATAGTCACTGGAGTGTCCATTCTCTGCATCTTCTGGGAATCACAGAGTCAAGAATGCTTGTCACAGACATCAGCCCTACCGGGAAGCTCTGATCTAAAAGAAGAAAGGACAAAGATCAGGGAATTATCAACCAACAGGAGTGCAGACATCTGCAAATGTAACTAAGTTTGAGCTGTGAATACTTCGTCGAGAAGAGATAGTAAGTATTATTCACCCATTTGCTATCACTGTTGAACAAAATGCCTAGAAATACAGAATAAAATAATCAATAGGAAAATGTCAGCTGTGCTCAGCCTCATCTTGGGAAATGAATGAATGAACATATCATGTTACAGAAGAGTGGTGATGTGAGAGGAGTGTGAGTACTTTAGGGGACACCCAGAAAGCCTTCTTATTTCTGGTGAGGGATAAGTGACAGCTACTACCTCTTAGCATAGTCTGGCGCACTCTGATGTGTTTTACACCTTGCCACCAGGTACTCACTAACATAGTCTCCCTGCTTGTCATCCTTGAAGACTGACTAATTGGGGGGTTTAAAAATTTGTTTGCACACTACGCCAGGAATCCCAGTAGCATTCTTGCACTTTCCCTTAATAATGAGAGCTTGTTTCTGTGCCAAGCAATTTGTGATATCATTTTTAGGAGTGGATGCTGTCCAGAATGTGCTACACTAATGCCTCATCTCAAGAATACCAGTAGTACAGTAACTTTCTTTTAATTAATTATGATGTCAGCTTCAAGTAGGAGGCCAGCTCACAGTCTGTGTGCTGAATCTCTGGGTTTCTGATCCAGGAAAGAATCACACCATGCACAGGCAAGCAGTATTAGATAGAGTTTATAAAAATTTCCATGAGTTTGCTCTCTCGAGATAGAAACCTGATCAACATTTACAGGAACTTTTATTTCTTACTGTTACAGGGTCTGGTCTGCACAGGGTAATAGGAATGTTGTGCACACAAAGCATGAGAATATGTCATTAGAAAACCCATTCTGTTGCATGAGATTTGAATTGTCCCAAATGATTTCTAAGTATTGAAGGTGAATGGGGAGAGGAACAGAGAAAAAATTTAACAAACTGTTTGGAGACGGTGTTAATTTCTCACAGTTTAGGTGCATCTTATAAGAAAGATCTAAAAAAAGTTTAGAAATAATGTCCATCAGCCCCTTTAAAGTTTGCAGGACAATCTCATTGGCTTCATACTGGTCCTGTGTGACTGAAGTCCAATTCTGATCCCACAAAAGTTTGTGAAAATTTTTCTTGGTTTCAAAGCAGTCACAATTTCCTCCATAAAATATAATTAGTGATTTTGATTCTGTGGCTTCACATGCTCCTAACCACACCTATCTTCAGTCTGCTGGGAGGAGTTGTAGTAATGTTTTTCTTTGGAGATACAACATAGAACAAAATGATGCTGTTAGAAAATATGTCTATTCACAAAAAGGAGTAAAAATTAAACCAACCAAACAACAAACCAGCTCAGACATCTGAGTACAATACTTTTTTTCTATTTTCAGATACAACTTTCCTTCAGAAATTGCCCCCATTTCGAGGTAGAAGTAAAAACTATTCTGCCAAGATCACTTGCCTTCATACTAGAATTTCTCTCAAATTACTGCATATCTTCTGCTTGTATGCTAAGAAAAACATTTTGAAGACTGTATAGGTAGTTTCGTCTAATATTGACCACTACCATTAAAACATAATTAAGACAGGTAGGATATCATTCTTGTAGTATGCTATGACATTTATAATATAGTGTAGTTCAGAAAATATGCTATGGAATATAGTCTGGTGTTCTATTTCAGCAAAGTAAGACATTTTTACTAAGCAAAGCTGGCAAGCAGAAATCTTGGTATTGAGATGAGCTAGATTAGCACCTCTGTTTCCCTAGTTACATCTTATTGCCTCTGCTTGTTTTCAGAAGAGTTGCCATGACACAAAAGTAGGGTAATTTGTTGTTGAGTCAGGCTTTTTGTCTTACTGTATCTTTTGTAAGGAGCGGTTTCTAGTGCCATTATTGCCAGACAAAGAGGTACTGACACTGTCAATAAAGATAGCTTTGCAGGCTCAGCATAACCTGGCTTACTCTGCTGCCCCAGGCCTCTATTAAGAACACTCTAGTCTTACTCTTCTGTTTACAGCTGGCATACTACTCATATTATTTGCTTTGTTTTCCTTTAAGCAGGGGTCAAAATACATTTGCTGCATTTTCTTATTACTTTGCATTTCTCAATGTTGTCACACTCTGAAGTCAAAAAGCATGCAAAACCTCAAAATAATCCACCTTCTTGGACTGAGATTGAGCTTAAAGGTGAAATGGTCAGTTATGTGCCTGCAACAACCCATTGGGCAATTTTCCAGTTTGGTACATCCACTCTCACAGTGTCAGAAATCCAGCAGGGCCAACATACACCACATAAGTAAAAAGATAAGGGATGCTCTGGGAGATTTGTCTTCCATAAGGGGAAGATGCTGAAGTGCTAGGGTCTGAGCAA
>VZZY01003508.1:0-19764 GCA_013400335.1 Eurystomus gularis | reverse complement strand
GATTCTGTGATTCTGTGAGGTTTCCTGCATGCAGACAAATACTTAGAGGAGATACCTTTCTCAAATTTCATGTAACCTTTCCTACTTGTCTACTTACATTCAAGCAAGTCTGATCCCTCAGTTACTGCTAGCTCTTAGCCATCTTATCTACCTTTAAAATACGTATTTGCTGCCATCTTTGCTGCTGTCATTCCAGTGACTGCTGTATGCCTTTGTTGGATCTGCTGCTATCCTTTGGTAGGTGTTGAGGTAATTTCTAACGTTGGAAAAAGTGGTTGCTTATAATGCAAAAAATGTTGTTCTATTGTGTGGATTTAATAAATAAATAAACAGCAGCTTCTGTGCTCAGCCACTTTGCAGTCTTATACCTTCCTCCTGAGTCAGCTACTGTGCTTGTTTGCTCCATCATTATCCTGGCTGAAAAATGTCAGAGTGATGGAGTACCTATGAGCAGCTTCCCAGAGAAAAAAATAAGGGGATTTGCTGAGCGAGCATGAGATATGTTCCACAGAGAATCCTAATATCTGCTGGCAAATCCAGGACAGAAGCAGGTCCCCCTGCAAAAAGGCTAACCATTGATGGAAACACAATTGCCATAGTAGCTAAAGAACAGAACTGCTTCTTACAGTTTTTATTTTTCTGATGGCTATGGCAGGGCCCATACATATAGATATGTATAAATGTATGCATTTATAAGAAAAAAAATGCGTTTATACACACGCATATATATAAGAAAACAACATCCCTACAATGTTAGAAAAATAATAAGGCTCTGAAGTCAAACCACATACCTTAGGGGATGACAAAATTAAGATCTAGTGGTACGTATTCTAAATAAGGCTCCCCTCTGTATGTGGAATGATATAATCTTTAATTACATGACTGCATACTAATTTTTCCATAGGCAGGCTGTACCCTTCAGCACATGTAAGAGGTAGAGTCCTTGGAATGGGGGGACTCTGATTTTCGTGGGGTTTCCTAGCTGTGTTGCTGAACAATAATTAGCACTTGAAAAACAGAACAACCTTGTGAAATATTTCTCCTCCTCAGCCCCCTTCTGCGCTTCCCGTACACAAATGGGTCAACTGGGTTATTGTCCTGATTTGGCCAGGACAGGGTTAATTTGGTGCAGCCAGGCTATTCTATACCATGCTGACATCATTCCCCGGGGCCAGTTCCAGTTCGGTGGGGTGGCTGGAGCGTGTGCAATCGGTCTGCTCCGCTCCCCCTCTTTGTCCCCGGTATTGCTTATTTCTGTGCATTGCTTTTTCTTACTGTTGTTATTGGTCTTGTTACTCCAATTCTTCTTATGTGTTTCTGTATTAAACTTTCCTTATCTCAACTCAGAAAGGCATTTTAAAGCTTTCTCTTTCTCCCCCCATGGTGGGGGGACAGCGGCAGCGGCCACATGGCTCGGCTGCTGTCAGGGGCCGAACCACCTCGGCTTTACTAAACCACCACAGTGATAAATAAATGGTGTGGACTTCTTTCAGTGGAAGGCTACAAGCAGCTATGCATAGCTGTTGCAAGGAGAGCCTGAAGACACCATTTTTCCACAGGTATTGAGTGGACAAGAAAGAGAAATAGAGATTTCCAGGTCTCTGCTGTAGTGGCTATCATCTTTTGAGCTTGTCCTAAACAGCATGTCTCTACCCTTGTTCTTCCCTTCTCCAGTCCTGCCTTGCCTCACACCTCTGTGCTGTTCCTTTTCCTGCCTATTTCTTTATTCCTACCCTCCATGTCCTGAGAGGCCTTATCCCCTGACACTAAATTTGGCATGTTTCCCTTTCCTCAAGCCTTTGAGGCCACAGCCAAATGAAGTTTTGAGAATAGAGATATTCCCCGTCTTCTGTTCCCGTTTCTGGTATCTCTGTAGTAGGGCTAGTAATTTTAGGAGGAAATGCTATTCAGCACCTCCATCCCTACAGTGACATTTATTCAGTAGCAATGTGAACATTTCTTCTACTTGGCATTGGGAATGTGCAAAGAGATGGAGCAGGCCCGGCTCACAGGTGATAGTTGCCCAAATGTAACATGGAACATGTCATTCTGCATTAGTGAATTGAAATTTTCATTTTTCTCTTGAGGTTAACCCTTAGCCAACCACCAACCCCACAGAACATCACTGGGGCTAGAGCAGATCTACCTTCCTCTGCCTCACCATCATAATTCAGGTTCCTGGGTTTCTGAATTCTAAGAATACTTAGAATTTCCGAAATCAATGGCTATGAGTTTTTTTCTAGATGGTTGGTTGTATTTTGCTGCGAAACGTCCAAAATGCTTTAGCTGAAACCTCTTGATGGAGGCTGTGAAGGCTGTAGCCTGGTCATTACAGTTCAGTAGCATCAAAAGCTGCTGAAAGTGAGAGGTTCAGAATGGAAAGTGCTGGGAAATCTTCATTACCTCTAATGCTGCATTACCAGCCTGCATCCAGAATATGATGCACATCTGTCCAAACCACAAGTAGCATTGGAGGGAGGGGGAAGGCTTTAACCATATCTACTTCTCATAGATGTAGGGCCTGAATTACCCATATATTGTCAGACCCAAGCCATCACAGCGTAGAGGAGCATTCATTGTCACATCTTGTGTGCCTAAAAGAGGCAATATCCAGACTAGGGAGCCCTGAAGTTTTTTAACCCAACTGTAAAACAACCGGAGCTGGCCTGTAATTCATACCGCATATAGCAGGAGCATGTTCACATCCTCAGACATCCCTTTCAATGATCAATAGGAGAGTTAAGATTTGTTCCTTGCATTACTTTAAAAAGTAAACCAAAACAGTTTTCTATCCCCACACTGATCTGAAGAGGTCTTTTTATGTATGATGCTTGTTTTCTTGCATATTAGTTTCTCTGTGGAATTTGGCTCTTTTTACTGAAAATTATCGTGTTCCACCAATGGCAAAACTGCCAAAACCCTTTGTGAAGGTGGAGAAATTAATTATTTTTGCTTAGGCCTGAAAGAATTGCAAAGGGAAACTTGAAACCTTTGTTCTGTGCAGTTTTATTCCACTCAGCTCTGAAGAATACGGAATGATGCCGTTCACTGGAGAGAGATGGACTGTATTATTTCAGAGGTTTATTGTTACCAATATAATTTGGGAATGTGCTTTTCTCCCTGTGGAAAAAGAACTGTTTCATGATGTACTCTGCTTTCTCTTCTGATGTTCTTGGTCCTGCTGGATGCAAGCAGTTTGGATAGGACATTCATTCTCTTACAAAGTAGATAAAAATTATTCAGTGTGTGTCTACTCATCACACACTTATCTTGCTTCTCCCATAGTGGAACCCACAAATAGCTATAGCAATGTCTGTTGGCTCCTATTTCTCCCTACTTTCCATGATACTAGGAAGCATATAGGTGAAGGGGAGATGGCTAGCAATCTTGGGATTGAAAGGTTTCACTAAGCAGGGTGCTTGGGCTTCTTTCTTTGTCTGAAACCCTTCACAAGCACAAACTGGCATAACACACATTATTTCCATAGAGCTTCTGTGTTTGGAAGTGTCCAGGGGATGTGTCAGTACCATGGGATGGTTTAAGGAAACATGGAGTGTGCTGAACCGAAGACGAACCCCACAGAAGCCAGCCTGGCCATTGAGGACATCTGATTCAAGGAAGAGGTGTGCTACTCAAAGATCTGACTACTGAGTCCCAGTATAGTCAGGAACTATAGCAGGGTGATTTTCCCTGAGTACCACAACACCACTTTCAGAGCTGTCCTTCCAGGCATAATGAGGTGCTCCATGAAATGATAGGGGTGGATGGGGGTTCTCAAGGATATTTTCATGCCTCTGGAGTTAGAAAGGGGTTTTTGGTTTGTTTTTACTCACATTTCAGACAACGGTAATATATTTATTTCTGATGATACTATCTTTTAAGAGATCTTAAATATCACTGAAGTTCTGGGGCCTGAGTTGTGAGTCCCAAGTTGGAACTGACCTGTGAATGAGTCATAACCTAGCAGAATATTTTGTTTTTCCTATTGGCTTCATGTTCCAGAGGCAGAACCTGGCCCACCTGTGTCTTTGTGGCTTTGCCCTCACCCAAGTGTTCGTGGTTGGGGTGGTGGCCAAGGCCAGGGCTATATTAACCAGGAGCCAAGGAGTTGGAGGAGCTTCCTCTTAGGTGTGGCTTCTGTTAGGGCTTGTTGTGTCTTGCTGAGCTCTCTTGGTGGTGTTCTTCCATGTGAAAGGCCCCTGAGGGAGCCATCTTTGTCTGTTGTATCCAGCAAGCGATGCTGGCACCGCAGTGGGCAGCGGAGGAGCTGGGCCCACAGGAACCTATGGCAGGGCTGTCTGAAAGAAGACTTCTGAGGGGATGTTGCTGAGTTCAGCATTGGCCTGTATGGTCAGGCAACAGATGTCAGCATAAAATGATGATGGCTGAACCAGCGCAACAATCATCTCCAGAGAAAAACATGCTCAATATGAATAAAAGCAAGATCCAGGTACTGTTCTTTTTTTTCTATCTTTCAAGAGGAACACAAAAGAAATTTTTGAGGAGATCTTGCTTTTAGCCAGCTCTAAATAAAGGCATCCCACCATCCTACGGTTGCACAGCAGCACTCTGCTAGCTCCTACCCATCAACTGTCCTTTACTCCCTCTTATGCTATGCCCCAGGCCTTGCTGTTCAGAAGTTCACTTCAGCTTACGACAGCAATATAGATGTACAGTTGCAAAGAAAGGTCCACCACTTAGCAGTTGGCAGGCATCTGATTTTTGTGCCTTGTAGTCATATCACAGTGGTGGTGCACACTGTAATGACCACAATGCCTTAATGAGGAAAACCTCTCGCCACTGACAATGAGACGCTGACAACTAGAAGATCAATATCCAGTAAAGTCAGATGGCCTACATAAGACTCCTTTCTGATGTGTTAAAACATTACAGACTTTTTTTTGGGGGAGGGGGGTGGTGGGAGGGCGACAGAGACAGACACACATGACAGGGTGAGAAAGAATACTTATTTTTGCTCAGGACTGACTGGGCTTTCTTCATTCAACCTGAACATGGCAGTCTGTCCCCACAAGCTCTTCCTCAGGAATGCAACTCATGTTATGTGGTTTGTTTGGGATGGAATTGTCTGTCAGGAAAAGTTCCCCCAGAAAAATGCTTGTAGTTGAATATCACTTTAGTTAAGGTGGACAAATGCCCATAGTTCAAATATACATACTTTTAATGACTGAAGTAAAGTTTCGGTCTGGTTTTCTTAAGATAAAGGCTTAGTCATGTTCCTGTGTACTCCTTTATCAAGCTCTAGTATAACAGATTATTTACATTTAAAAGCATTTTTGTTTCTGATTTAGAATAAATACAGGAATGAATATTTTGTACTGCTTTAAGAAGGGAAAGGTCATGTTGTCCTAAACCTTGAATTTTAATAACTTTATAGTGAAAGTCAAAATTAGATTAAAGAGAGGTTTTAGTGCAATAGGTGCATAAACTAGGAAGGGAAAGCAATTTAACAGATTTTTTAGTTTCATTTGGAAATTTTATCACATAGGAAAAGCTTCGTCCTTTCCCTTACATAAGGAACTTTGTCAGGAAAGTCTGCAGAAGCAACATTTTATGCCTTGCTCGTCTCACAAATGGAGCTCAATCTCTTGTAACCTTAATAGCAAAGGTTACATAAGGAGTGTACAAAACTCAGTTTTCATAAGGAAAAAACCCCAGAGAACAAATGATATTAGTCCCGAGGAAATTACTTTTACTGCATGTTTGTGACTGTAACAGACTGAGAACAAAAATCGATGGCTTATCCACACATCAAGTACCCTTGAGATTATGAAAAAGCAGGGCCTGAATAACTGATTTTACTTTCTGAAAGAGCACAGGGACAAACATAAAACAAAACCAACAAAAAATCAGCCCATTCTCTGTGCAATGCTCAGTGCTTGCTGCAGCCTTATTTTCCCAATGTATATTGCAATGCTGCAGGGTACCTGTGCCTAAGGGAACACTAACCTTTTCCTCAGGTGCAGAAGTAGTACAGGAGAAATCCAAGTTTTCACTCCTGTGCAGATTTCCCAAGTGAACTTCATTAATTCATTTAATCTCACTGTGTATCTATTCCATACTATAAAGGGGGGGCTGTTATTTTCCATTCTTTTCAACAATGTTGTGAAAATGTATTGTAAAAAATGTAGAAGGTAAGCAGTCATTGGAGGTATATGTCATTGTATAGATACATAACCTTTCTTTCTCTTGTTTTCTTTCTTTTTTTTATGTACCTTTATTTGTGATTTTGGTAGAAAGTAATGACACAGGAGCCTGTACTACTCTGAAGTGTCTTGAGAACTAGTTGTATTGGGAATTTCTTTCTACGTAAGGAAATCAGGTTTCTCTTCTGACTAGAAGCAGTATGTAGACTGTGAAAATTTCCCTAGAAAATACACAGGCTGAGGGGCTTGCCATAATTTTATATGGTCATCTGACCAGAATATTGATCTGCAAATTGTTGCAGTTTGGGTCAGTTTCTGACATAAATTCTGTTGTGGGCAACAGATTAATGTTAGTTTTAAATTTCTGTGCAGGCAAAGCAGACTCAGCTTTGCCTAAGTAATTTGCAGTGTCCTGTACCTTCTGGGTTTCTATTGTGTTAAGGGGGATTTTAAGGGTGTCCTTCTGCCCAGGTCCATTCACAAAGAAAATCCTGGCAATTCCTGTTGTGCCATGGAGCTGTTAAATCAAGGTTACTCAAACTGCAACTGCTTTTACTATAAGCACATAAGGAAAAATGTGTACAGGTTAGTGACTCTTCAGGTTTGCCTCATGCAAGTGCAATGTTGCGGGCTTTTTTTTTTATAATTTATTTTTTTTATCCACTGGAACTTACTTTGGTGCTGGGGGCTGGCAGAAGGCTTCTGAGACCTATCTGAGCCTGTTTAAACATTCAAGCTCTTTTGGGTATCATGCCCTCACAAAATGATTTGAGGATTTTATTCACCCCAAACTCATTTTCAGACTGTGGCCACCTAGGAGCACCCGGCATTTGGCCAGGCAGCCAAGTGAAATCGTTGCTTGACAGAGTGACTGGCAGCTTTAGTCATTTGAGGTGATGAGTGCGTGTCAGCCTGTCACAGCATGCACCAGTGCTGGTGTGGTATTGCGTTGATAGCCCCATTTTCCTCCCAGTTTCAGCCGTTCCCTTTTAATCGTAGGTTTCCTCTTTCGTCTTTCCCAGGCAGTGTTGCCATGGCAACGATATCTCTTGACCATCGTGCCTTCCTGCCATCAGGGCTATCCTTATCAGCCTCCCTTCATCGAGGTTCCACCCATCTCAGAAGGTCTCCCTTAAAGCTGCTTTCCCAGCACACACATGAAAAATTGGTGTACTCTTCTCTTGAAGTGTCTCTGGACATTGCAAGTAGAACTGCCAGGCTGGCCCTTAGTTTTATTTTGCATACTGGCACAATTTCCCATGCAAGGTATCTGCAGCAAGCTCAAACTATAGGTATCTGTCAGCATTTGTAGGCAGTGTTACAACATGGTAGACACAATACTCTGGTTCCTTCAGTGCTTGCATCTGTCTTAATAAACTAAGAAGTTTTGTCTTCTGAAGTGACTTACTTATGAGTTTGGCTTGTGCAGCACTTATCCATTGAAAAAAACATACCTTTTCAATGTTTGTTAGGTAGATCAAACAGAAACAACCACTTCCCCCTCCCTGAAAATCTCCTCTTAATATTTAGACTTCACCTGACCCTGATGCTCTCCAACCTCACTTCACCAAAGCTAAACCTGCAACTTCAAAACCACTTCCTATTCCAAGAACAGTTTTTTTCCCAGACAAATCATACAAAATATTATAGTGGGATTTGTAAAAACAAAGTTACTTGTTGCCCCTCAAGCATCTTCATAAAACCTTCTTGATTTATTGCAGTTCTGAAACAGATACATTTAGCAGTTGTAAATTCATCTTCTCAATAAGACCCCAGTGGGTAGAAGAACCTTTTATAGGGTTTAATTATTGTATTGAAAGGATTAATTTAAAAAAGGTTTCCATAAATGTCTAAATGCATAAATGAACATATTTTAATTAATTATGCATCAGTCTGTCACAACACGCTATTTATACAAGAGATTTCCATTTGACATAAAGTAATGCATCTGTTTATTAAAATAAGGATTAATCTCATGTGTGTTACATGTGCATAACATTTTTACACCTTTTCACACCTTTTCACAAAGTAAAACAAGTCAAACTTAAATTATAAACTTCTATATGTGGTGCAGCTGGTGAACAGATAAGCGGGTCTGAGGTGGGTAGAAAAGAATATATAGAGAGAAAATACCTGGGAAGCCATGATATAATCTATGCCGGAAATCCTGTTATTGAACAATAATTTACCTGAATCTAGGCTGAAACATCTACAAGAGACAGAATTAAGACTGTAAGAGAAAATTGTATACACAATAAGATGTATCAGTAAACTGAATTTCTTGTGTATTTAATGTAGTCCCTGGATATATGGGCCATGGGTGCTGCTGGACATTGTTAAAAGTACTATCCCAAGATACTGCTCTATCTTATTGTCCAGTAAACCAGTAGATAGTAAATGGAAGAGTAGTAATAAAACTGGTTAGAGTGGAGGCCTATTACTCTAGGTGGTAGAGTGGGTAGGATTGTACCCAATATATATAATAATGTTAAGTATAGAAACATAATGATATACTCTAAATTAGCTGGTACGAAAGATTCCTTAGGGAAGTGATTGTGAATAATCCTCTGAAAGTGTCATGTCATTGTCTCTAGTGTTCAATAAAGTAAGATGGATCAGGAAAAATGATAAAAATGAAAACTGGAAAGGAAAACCTTGTGTTTGTACTAAACTCCTTGGTGTATGTATAACCTGAACATTTTACAATTCTTGTCATGGTATCTCAGAAAAAACCTCAGTGAACAAAAAAAGGGTATGGAGATGGAAAAGAAAGATGGCCAAGGACATAGAATAGCTTGCCTACTGAGTGAGAGTAGTTAAAGTACACTATGTTTTATCTTGGAAAAGAAATAAGCACTAACAAAGGCAACAGAACACAAATGCTGTGAACAGTGTGAATAGGGAATAAGTTTTGCAGTTTCTTATAATAACAAAACTAGGAGATACTCAACAAGATGATTAGATAGTATAAAGACAAAGAAAAAAAGGTAGCAGATTTTCTCTGATCAATTTATTGAAGTTGTAGAAGTCATTGCCACAGGATGTTGTGGAGGTTAAAATATAACTGATTTTGAAAAGCATAAGTGGATAGAAAATAGGATTTAACAAATTCATGGACATACCTTCACCAAGGGCTACCAAATAAAAAGTTCAGATGCGGCTGAACCTGGCTGAGGACCACCTTGATTTGGTGAGACAATATACCAGGGGAGGACTGCTCTGTGTTTTTTTCCAAGGCATCCACCATTTGGAGTGAAGGACCTTTCACGCCACATGGGCTTTTAATCTGGTGCCATACAGATATTCTAATACACCCTCTAATGTGATAAGATGAAGATAGTGTTGCCCCATACAAAAGAATGTGTTTTTCTCAACAAGCCTAAAAAGGCTGAGGAAAGTACTCCACTAACACAGCGGTAATGCTCTACTTCTACAGAGCTAGCCTCAATTTCTGTGGTGATGGCTTTCTGTAGACACAGCCAGTGTCCAAAATGCATATCTAATTGTTCTTTAGGGGTAAGTTTCCCACTAAAGAAAAAAAATGTTTAATTCATTTTAGTATTTTCTTTCGTAATGAACTTTAAAAATAAATTATTTCAATAATTAAAAAAAAATTTGAATACATTATTTCAATAATTTTATTTAAATGAGAGCATGTAAGGTTTCTAGTTATCATAACTTAGAAATGTCCCTGACCTCTCAAGTAGTGATAACAAAATGAAATAGAACAGGTCAAATTCCTGTAGAGCTATACAGAGGTTGAATTTGATTTTAAATAATGCTTTACATCTTCTCCATCAAAGCTCTCAAAGTACTTTGGACTTACATGTCTTGAATCTCAGTTGGGTTTTGGAAGCTTTTTTTCCTAAAATGTATCACCATAAAATGGTATTTTTTCAAGTTCATTTTTATAGACTTCTTTCCCCTGTTGCTTTGGGCATTCCTGATAACTGAAGTCCTGGGTGGCATTCACTGTCTGGAAGTAGCTACAGGAAATAGAAAAATTACAGTTTATTCTGTTACAGTGGAGTACCTACAAAAACATTCATATACACTGCAGTCCTATTGAGACTTTCAGTGAACTGGTATGCTGTTCATTAATTACAGAAGAAAATCAGGTCAAGAAATGGATCCCAGCCCCAGAGATTATTATATTCCTGTTACAGCCATGGTGTGCTAAGAAATAGCATACCCCATCTTTTTACTTTAGATAAATTTCAGTTTGCACTGTCAGAGACCAGTATGCAGCGTGGAAGACTCTAACCTAAGCCAGCCTGTGGACAAAATTTCTCCAAGTGGACAAAAATTTATACCAGGAGCAAGTCCCCTTCCTGTATATTTTTCTCCAAAGCTAGTAAGAATTTTCCTATTGTTTGGAATAATAATAAGAACATAACTTCAGCATTGATAGCTGCTTGAAGATGTGGATGTTCCTGCTTTCTAAAGTAATTATTCTCTGAATGAAGATGTGAATGACTTTGGTTCTTCATTTTGCTTTCAGCTTTAGGGGAGCAAAGGAGCAAGGCAGATGGGAGCTCTTATTATGTTTCAACTGTTTATGCTGGGGAACTGCTAAGTGGGATGTCACATCCTACTTCATCCGTCATAATGAGTCAATGTATGTGAAGAGTTCAAGATGTTCCCTTCAGCAAAGAGAGGCAATGTGTGCCAGGGAGAACAACTCTGTGGTTTTGTGTTCACAAATAACTGTAACTACTTGAGGAAACGACAGAAGTACAAACCTGAACAACATAACACTCTCCCAAGGTCAGATAGAAGTGTTCGGTGAATAATAATGAAGGGTACAGCATCCTAACCTCAACTACTGCTCAGTTTTACTTGTCTAACCTCAACAAGGAGGAAGAAGTAGGAAAGACCCAGAAGTGACGATGCAAATGATCAGCAGTATGTAAAGAGTTTCTTAAAAGAAAAGATATAAAAAGGTAAAAGTAGCTCATTCCTTGAATGTATAACAAGAAGCATGATAGATCTGTAAGAGACAAGTCTATAAAAGTCTGACAGAGGCAATGGACTGGACTCTTCTGTTCACGAATGCACTGGGCAGCTATAGAGTACTATGGAAATAACAACTTACAAAACTTCTATCAAACTCTTTTACTTACATTATTCAGCACAAAAAACCTGATGGAACCTACTGCTATATTATTAAAACAACCTGTCAATAGCAGTGGAAAGAACTCCAGTAGAGTATGAATAATGGAAGCACTCATTTTCCAAAGGACACAGTTTTACAAGAGCTCAACCTTTGCACTTCAGGATATAAACTAATAACTAATTAAGTGGGAATACAAATTAACTTTCATCTTAGTCATAAGGGTTTTTATTGCCTCCACTTTGTAGCTCTCTCTAAAGCCATGTCAGACACTGGCCACAAGTCTGACAACACGCACCACTGGCCTGATCTGATATGGCAATTTTCCCGAAAACTAGAGAGCAGTGAGGTTGGGGTGCCTCTATCATATTTTATTTAATATGCTTGTCCACCACAAAATTGATGAAGTATGAAGAAGTTATGTTTTAGGAAGCTTCATGTACTGAGCTGAGGCTAAAATATAGAGCAAGGCTTAGAAGGCAAATCCTTAGGATCTGAAATTTAAGTAAAAAGATGGAAATAAAGGTTAGGAATGGGATCAAACCCCAGCTGTCTTTTCCGTTTTGCATTACATAGTGTTATTCTCAATAACATATTCTCTAAAGTGTTATCTAATGATACCACCACTGGCCAGAAAGGCCCTTAGTTGCCCAGCATAAATATACCAGGACTACCATCCACCAGTGAGCTTGGGTCTGGTATTGCACAGCTAACCTCACAGCTCCCTCTTTTCACAGATTAAAAATTGGAGCATTTACCAGGTTTGTGGGCAGGCTTTGCAGGCTGCACTGAGCAACATGTTACTGCAGTGACTTTGCCATGATCTATGCAAAGTAAAACAAGCTTGGAGACAGCTCAGGGTTTCTCGGTGCTATTGGCAAAGGTGAATGAAGACATCCTTGGGGAGATGATGATCAATTATGATGGCAGTAAAGAGTGAAGGAAGGCTGAGATGAACCGCTAAGGAGAATTCGATGATGAAGGCTGGAAAAGGTCCACAGCTTCAGGACTTGGAGATAAAAGTGAGACAGTTAGAGGGGTTCACAGAGTTTCTGTGGTCCTAGGAGAGGGGCTTATACAGATTTTGGAGGACTGTTGGTGCTCGTGGGACTATTTCTCTCTCTCTTATCTCTCAACCTATAATTTTCTGGAAGAAAACCTCATGCTTCTTTACCTGTGATTGCTTTCTGTCTGGTACTGGAGCTTCTTCCTTCTGCCCCAGGTGACCATGATACCTGTGCATTCCTGCCAAAAGCCCCCTCTCCCTTCTGCAGTAGTGTCCCCCTGCTGTGGCCTCAGGGGCTTTTACTCACCTTATCTGTTACTGCTGTGTGAAAGGAAGGGACAGGCAGAGGCAAGGCCTTCTCCAGCAGCAGAGAAAGGGCAAACTTAAGTGGGTGGGGAGAAGCCAGACAGAAGAGCAGTGGCAGAGGACTTTGGAGGTTGAACTTGAAGGATTAGCACAACGTATTGCTCAAATGCCAGACCTTCTCTCTCCTCTGTTTCTACAAAGCAGGGACCCTGGGGTGCTCAGCAGCCAGCTACCTTAAGCAAATGCTGATTTTATCTGTAAATAAATCCAGTCTTGTACTTGGCTACATGTGTTTGAGCTACAGTCACCTTTTTGGCTTACAGCAATATTCTGAGCTCACCTTACACTGTCCTGACACTTTTTTGGGGGTGGGTGGTGGGGCTGCAAGGAAGGAAATTGAGGGAAAGAGTGACTGCTGCACCTGCAGAAAGCTTCTGCACATTGCCAGAGTTGTTTGCCTGAGACTTAGACAAACGTCTTGGAAACATCCAGTCTCCATACTCGTGTGCATCCCACAGTAAAGCGCAGGCACGTATTTATCAGAAACCTATCACATACCAGATGGTAGAATAAAGTGGTTGTTTAAACACACTGTGACTTAGGGTAACCTGGGATAGCACATTCTCAAAATATGCCGCATGTGTTTCTTCACAGATCTCAACTAAAATGTAGCAATGAATAACTTCTTAAAAATCCTGGTACAACAGCACGCCTTTTGTTTCTTACATGTTATCTAAGACTTGCTGCAGCAAATACAAGGAAGGAGTTAGATCTGGAATTGAGCTTCTCTTAATACAATGCTGAAAGGGGAGTTTTATTTTAAAGCATAGGCCTACACCTGTGCCATGGATGAAGTCCTGAGGGACTTGCGTGCTAGAATGTACCCAAAGCATTAAACCACCATTAGATTATCTGGTTGCTCTCTGCTGTAGGCCAGATCTGTGCCCTTCACAATATTCTGGCCCAGGATGTACACATGAGCTCTGCTAATGCACAGAGGTCTTGGTCAGATGTGGAGAGAGCATGCCTGTAGTGGAAGAATTGGGAGCTATAGTGAGATCATATTCCTCCATTTTGGGGCTCTGTGAGGAAGCTCTGCCAGTTCATGTTGTAAAAATACTGTTTGCTTAGCACATATGTGTGAAGAACAGCTCTCATCCCCTACCTTATTAGGCTGTATTGAGCCTGTGTTCAATTAATGGGTTATAGAATAAGCTTGGGAGGTTTATAAGGCAATGTTTGTAGCAATTCTCCTTTATAAGTAAAGCAAAATCTACTGGGGAAAAGGCAGCTTGGTCTCTGCTTGCAGCATACCACTGCCTTGTCTTTATGGGTCGATATCCTGTGATTCAGAGACCCGGATGAACTCCCCAAAGCTTTAGTCATTGAGAATCTGCAATGTATTAGACACCAGCTTCCTTGGGGATAGGCTTCTCAGAGATTTTGATCAAACCAAGTACTCCATAAGAAAATTTTTCTCGTAGAATTCTGATACGTATGCTTCCATAGTTTCATAATTACTTTTCTCAGTTCCCAAATCTTCAAGTAAAGAAAAATAGAAAACATCGCACATGAATATTTGGTACAGGTTTGATTGTTAGCATTTTTCTCTCTGTTACATTACTGTTTCTCCCTTCACTTGGAAGAAGTGTTATTACTCACATGTGATTCATAATCCTCTCCCCCACCTCCCATCTCCACTTTCCCTCCCGAGCATGATCTACTAAATTTTCTGACAGTATTTTTTGAATTACTTTCTGTGTCTGCTAATGCTGTGGAGGGAATACGTGCAGCAGAGAGCATGCTACTCTCACTTGCCTGTTACCTGAGAAATTATGAAATAACTTTTGCTTGCAGATTCTCCACCTCAAATAATGTCCAAAGAGACCTTTACATGTCAGATAGTCTTTCTTATAACAAATTTTGATTGCCAAATTTATTGGTGCAATGTCCATGCTAGAATCTTGCCTCCCAGAATCCACTGAGTGACAGTCAGAACAAATCTCTCTGTTAACTGAATGGGCTGGATATGAACGTGGCTGCAAGACAATAAAAATGCAACTCTCAGTGCAGTTGCTCGTATACAATCTCTCTCTAGAGAAAAAAACCCCACAACTTTAAAATCTGTCTGCAATAGTTTTATCAGTAGGCAAGATTTCTTGTGAGTAGTACTCCATTTTGTCAAGCATATGGTCAACAACTTGCTGTGTCAAAGGAGCAACAGCATGTGTCTGTAAAATGCAAAACATCACAGGATCAATTTAAGAAGAAGAAGAAATATTAAACGATCAAAAATTTGTTGGGATATTCTTTTCTGTCAATGCAGGCCCAGCATAAAATCTGAATTTTCTTGATTTCATTTATTCTTTTAACAAGAATATTCATTTATTCTTTTATACTTGATTACCTTTATTCATTAAACCCACTTAATCTTTGCCTTGTTATTTGCATAGCTTTGTAGAAAACTTTGGGGTTTTTTAATCTATGTGTCACCACTGCTCTTTCCCTGTAAGCTACGCATATGTAGCGTAAAATAGCTTGCCACTATCTGAAGTTTTTTTTTCCCCCTGGTTCTTAGAATTAGAAATAAACATCTCCCCTTCAGGAATTTGCCTGAAGTATGCCTGTAAATATGATGGTTTGGGACCAGAGGACAAATAATGGCACCGTGATACTCTCTCAAGCCTTGTATTCTCTGACCTCCATGGCTTCACTTTTCTTCATCTGTAATTATGGGGTGAGTGAGGAAAATATGCACAAAATCCAGCATTTTTGCATTTAGATATTAAATTGATGAGGAAAAATTTATTTACTGAAAGAGTGGTCAAACACTGGAACAGGCTGCCCAGGGAAGTGTTGCAGTCACAATCCCTGGAGGTATTAAGAAAAAGTGTAGACATAGCATTTCAGGACATGGTTTAGTGGTCGTGGTAGTGTTGGGTTGATGGTTGGACTTGATGATCTTAGGGGTCTTTTCCAACTTTAATGATTCTATGATTTTAAGGCTGGGCACTGCAGACTTCTCTCAGGTTTTGTACAGGGCTGAGGAGCCTATGGCAAGGGAAAGCCTAACAGCTATCAGACTACAGACATTGGTGGGGTAACCTTACAGATGTCTGTGATCTGATGTTGTCTCTACAAATTGCAAATCACAGGGAGGAGGGTAATTTGTCAAAGTGCTATTCATTAGTTAATTTTCACAAATTGTACCAGAAAGAAAAGAAAACAAGTTATATTATCAAGATCAATAGTAGGATGGGATTAACTGACTGTTTCTCACCAACCTAATTCATAAACAAATTTAGTATGAAATTCATAAACCTCATACTAAATGAGGTTGCTGAGATCAAAGAATAGAGCTACACTTTGAAATAAAACAATGTTTATTAAAGCAACTGAAAATAAATAAAATAATAATTAAAACCAACAGCTTCTAAAAATATACACGAATATACATGAAATATACATGAATATACATGAAATGGAAGGTTAATGAGTGAAAGCATACATGTTATTGAAATAGAGCTGTCACTAGTTTTAACAGTATTTCCATTTTAATCTGAAAGAATAAACTATTGTTTGTTCAATATTCATATAGTGCAGAGCTTTTTCTTGTCTATGAGTAGGTCTCTTGAGCACAGCAATAATTATTAATGAATTAGTAAAAGAAATAATGAGTAATGTGGAAGCCAACGTCTTCAATAAGAAATACAATTCCATCATGGAATTGTTTAGCCTATTACTAAGAACACAGAAAGTTTCAAAGGATATTTTTATTCCATAGTTAGAAGACAAGAGTAGATCATTATTAACATAATTTAGTAATCAAAATTAAAGGGATAATTCAATAACATATGTTCATTTAGTAAAGAAAACCTGTCTCAAACAATATTATTGTTTAATTCATATCAAGTATTAAAAATAAAGAAACAATATAAAAATAAGTAGGTTGGAGAGTACAATATGTTTAAATTAGTAAATATTTTCTCTTAAGAAATGTTCTTATTAAATAAAAGTATAGGATTTAGAAAGAATGTTCAAGGTCATTTGCCAGTTATTGCTTAAGGTCATAGAGCATCCTTATGTGCACATTCCAGAGGAGGTAGAATAATTTTCAAGAGGGTTGAGTTACAATAATTCTGTATGTTATGAATGTCAAAATGGCTAGAGGAGCTCAAATTTAGTATAGGATTAGTGTTAAAAAATAATGGCAGGTAAAAAAATCAGTCCAGTTAAATACCATTTAAAGAGAAGGTTGAAATTAATTAATGGGAAGATTGATTGAATGCTAGCAGTAAGTGCAGTGAGGTGTTTGTACTGCTTGTGTTAGTTTGAAGATTAGAGATGCACTCCCAAAATGTTATTAAATGCAAAGCCTATATGAAAAAAGGAATAAATAGTGACCAATTTAAGGTACAGAAAAGAAAAAAAAAAATACAAAACTCAGAGCTTTTGTTATTTAGTTAGGGTAATCACTATCTGTT
This sequence comes from Eurystomus gularis, assembly GCA_013400335.1. Taxonomy (NCBI): domain Eukaryota; kingdom Metazoa; phylum Chordata; class Aves; order Coraciiformes; family Coraciidae; genus Eurystomus; species Eurystomus gularis. Next base: position 2,691 of record VZZY01003508.1, on the reverse strand, counting down.
TTACTTACTGAGCCAGAATGGAAATGTAGCAGAATTCAAAAGAGTGTGGTATTTGCAGACCATGAATGGCTTCCATAAATAGAAACACAGAACACATTGAAATTAATGTAAAAATGGATTCTACTTTTTATTCAACACAAGCAGGAAGGTTTAAGGAAGACTAGGAATTATGAGAAAATTCTCCTTCTTTTGCCCCTCAAGCACACAGATGATAGCTATTATAAAAGGCAGAGATTTAGTTTTTTTCTTTTGCATGTATTACTTGATATGCAACACAGGACAGAAGGGGGCTTGAGAATGAGCTAAGATGAACTTGCAGGAAGAGAATGGTGCTGATGGTGCTAGCAAATCCTTAGCTATGTTTAAATTGATAATTAGTTTTAGTGTGACTAGTGTCATAGTAGTATGATAGTACTATGGCTTAGTAGTATGGCTTCAGTACAGCTAATTGTCAGGAACCTTGAGTGTCCTGACAGTTCTGCAACCTTTAGAATGAACGGTAACCCTAAGACAATAAACTTAGAAAGATACAAGATAATACACACTACTCTATAAAATTCATACACTGCATGTTATTGTCAGGCAAACACACTGCAAGAATTATGACCTCTTCGTACTTTAGCAATGATAAGACCAGTGAACAACGTAACTTAGTAAATTAGGTTATGATTAAATTAATCTTAAAAGACAAAATGCGAACTGTATCTTCTTATGGTTGCAATATACTCCATGTGTATTGTATGTGTAACACAGACAATTAAAGTAGTTACCAAGGCAAATTTTCTCAGATATCAGATGTAAATCCTATAATCCAGCTCAATTATTGTTTTCAAGAGAACAATTAAAAAATCTGGAGACTGCTTTGAAGTAGTCTCTTTTCTCTTTTGCTTCTGGCATATCCTTCTCAGTTAATATACAGAAAGAGAATTCTGCACAAAAATCTGTGGAGGCATGCTAAGGGTATTGATTTTGGATATTCCTGAAATCAGACCCTGGCAGGAGTCTGAATTTTTGGAACAAGGATTTGGATTCCAGTCAGGTCACTGTTCTAGAAAAAGAAGGTTTTTTCACTCTTCAAGGACAAATTTTGACTTCCTTTGAAGTGCAGAAATTCCCAGTGGAGTCTTTTAGTAATAAATATTGATTCATTTTCTCTTTGTCCTTAGAGTTAATTGCAATAGTCCCTCCCTTACCTGTCCTTGCATTTTGTGATATGGTTGTCAGTTTATGTTGGTACTTCTTATTGTCAGAGAAGCACTGAAGTCACTAACTCTGTTAGTAAATAAGTTTTGAAGAAAATGTCTCTTCCTTAGCAGAAGAGCATCAAAGGACTAAACACTGCTTATTTGTAATTGGGAGCAATTCAAGGACATTGTCAAGTGAGGACAACTCTGATCTCAGTACCTTTTGACCTTTAGGTGGTGAAATTGGTTATATCCATCTGTCCTTGGATGACTTTTAAAATTGATCAGAAGTTCACTCCATAGTCCACACCTCTTCCTTCAGCCTTTTCATATTGGTACTTTTAAATTTTCTTTAAGTTTGGCAGTGAAGTCAGTTTTGATTCTGGGTCGTGAGTCAACTATTCAGGGAGGGCAGGTGGCTCTGCATATTATCTACACATCTGTTAGGTGAAATCTAACTTTCAGAAAAGTTTTACTTTTTATGCATTATTCTTCTTTTCCTGGTAATACTTTAGAATCTAATTTAATATTTTTAAATCATATCAGGATTGAAATAGCAGTAGAGAATTATTTTTTCTCTCAGATAATTTGACTGTGATAGTATAACATAATAATTGATTGAAATTCTAGCATTTTAAAAAAGTTTTTATCTAGATTTAACTTGGGGCAGCACATCCCACTTTGACATAAATGGAGAAGGGCTTAATTCCACAAACGAATTCTAAATTCACTATAAAAATTAATACTCCACTTATAGAGTCATAGAACTGTTTAAGTTGGAAAAGACCTTTAAGATCATTGAGTCCAACTGTAAACCCAGCACTGCCAAGTGTTACTAAACCATATCCCTAAGCATGACATCTACAGGCCTTTTAAATATCTCCAGGGATGGTGACTCCACCACTTCCCTGGGCAGCCTGTTTCAGTGCTTGACAACAGTTTTGGTGAAGATTTTTTTCCCAATATCCAATATAAACCTCACCTGGTGCAACTTGATGCTGTTTGCTCTCACTCTATCACTTGTTACTTGTGAGAAGAGACCAATACCCACCTTTCTACAACCTCCTTTCAGGTAGAGAGCCATAAGGTATCCCCTGAGCCTTCTTTTTTCCAGGCTAAACAACCTCAGTTTCCTCAGCCATTCCTTATAAGATTTTCTCTCCAGACCCTTGACCAACTTTCTTGCTCTTCTTTGGACACGCTCCAGGACCTTGGTATATTTGTTGTAGCGAGGGGCCCAAAACTGAACCCAGTATTTGAGGGGTGTCCTCACTNGGTGTCCTCACTAGTGCTGAGTACAGGGGGATAATCACTTCCATAGTCCTGCTGGCCATGCTATTTCTGACACAAGCCAGGGTGCTGTTGGCCTTCTTGACCACCTGGGCACACTTCTGGGTCATATTCAGCTGGCCAACAACCAGTACCCCCAGGGCCTTTTCTGTCAGGCAACTTTCCAGCTGCTCCACCCCAAGCCTGTAGTGCTTCATGGGGTTTTTGTGACCCAAGT
>VZZY01003501.1:97549-110560 GCA_013400335.1 Eurystomus gularis | reverse complement strand
CAGTGGTGGAGTCCCCATCCCTGGAGGCATTTATAAGACATGTAGATATAGCACTTAGGGACGTGGTTTAGTGGTGGACTTGGCAGCTTTAGGTTTACTGCTGGACTTTATAGTCTTAAAGGTTTTTTCCAACCTAAACGATTCTCTGATCCTGTGATCTCACAAGTGCAAATCTGGACAGACAACGAAGCAAGCAGAGAGGTATGTACTTGCAGTCACCTCAGTCTGCTCCCAAGGCCCCCATGGCCCTGTTAATCACCTGGGCTTGCTTACGCTATGCAATTTGCATGGTAATTATATTTAACAAGAACAGCAATAAGGGAAATAGAAAGTGTAATGTTGTTATCAAGGCATAATTATTCCTGAATAATTCGGTGATTACAGTTTGCAGTGGTTAGAACTAATTGTCACCAGCCCTTTTCACTGTGACACACTCCCTCTCACTCCTGCAGTATCATCCCATGGGTGCCTCCAGCCGCTGCCTGCTGGACTCCTCCAGCCACAAAGAAGATTTAGACATCCAGGCATGATGCTCTGTGGCACCTGGATTTGCACCTAGCTGAGCAGGTCTGTGGAAATGAATATGATGAGCACATCCTTCCAGCCTCTTTGCTCCTCTGCAGGGCCCCTGCCTCATGTACGGAGAGCTCAGGGCTGCACAGTGTGTTAGACAAGCTTGGGCAAAGCAGGAGGGGAAACCAGGGAGAGGACAGCTCCCCTGAGGGCATTCCTGCAGGAGCGGTGCAGCTAGGCACTGAGGCATCTCAGTCCAGCTGTGCATCCTAGCATCTCTCTGTGAACCCCAACTGCCAAATCTTCATCTCACCAGCCCAGTGAGGTGCATTACACTTCCTGCTATGCAAGGCCTGGCTGTCTAAAATGTGAGGTGCCTGCGTGGTTCTCCTTCTCAAAGCTTGAAATATATGCTGAGATTTCAGCCACTGGTGAATGTCTGCCTGGTCCTACAGCTGCCTTGCACCACCAAGCCTGGCTGTCACCCTGCACATGCATTTCCAGCACAGCCAGCTCCAGAGAGAGGTTGTGAGGAAAGGCAGAGATGTGAAGCTGAGCAAAAACTTTGTCCTTCCCTTCTGCTGCAAGGAAAATACAGGGACCCAGACAGATAAAAGCCAGTCTGCTCCTCCTCTGTAGCCCAACATACAAGTTTCCAGCACAGTGGAGAACTGTGCCCTCAAATCAGACTTCCCCATCCAGACCCTGGAAAATCAGGAAAATGCTGTCCCTGTCCTCGGAGCTCAGGGAAAGGTCAGCAAGCCACCTGTCCTAGAGGATAAGCATAGCCAAAGCCTGATGCTGAGATCTCTTCCAGGCTGCAGCCTCTCTGGCTGCCAGCTCTCCCCACTGCCAAAGCGATGGGGATAAGAAAATCCCAAGACCAGACTGGCCGGTATTCAGTTGATACTTTACTGCTGTGCAGCACCACTCCCACCTCTGCCATGGCCTGCAGGGACAGCAGTGGTTGAGCTGCTTGTGCTCTTCCTGGTGAAATGAGTGTGCCAAGTCTCAGCCAAGGAGTTGTTGCAGGGTGGGTATCCACATGCATACACTCAGACTCTGCATACTCCAGGCCACACATGCCACAAGGAGGGAGAGAAGGGGCTACACAACTGCAACTGGATCTTCACTAGCTGAGGAAGAGTTGACCTCCCTTAGAGAGTCCCAGGATGGTGGGTTTCTGCGCACATGCAGAGGACAGCTTGTTTGTCTCCTGCTCAGGGCATTAAATCCTGTTGTCCTGCTGTGCTAGCTCATTGCTTACAGTCCCAAGAAAGATAAGAAATGCCCTTGGAGCTGGGATTTAACTTATGTGAATATGCAGAGACCTCATGTTAGATCTGTGAGTCCAGCTCATCTTCTTGGCTGAAAACACTTGTAACTGCTTCAAGGAACCCTCAGAAACCCCTCAATTCTCTGAAACATAAAAAGGAGGAGAAATAAACAGCTTTCCTACCCAAAAGTCTCTGAAAACATCAGGCACAAAATTCACTGGAGGCAGTGTGCTTTGTAAATCACAGAGCACATCAGTGTTCAGGTGTTTGGTGGTGGCTGAATTGGATCACTCAAGAGGCTGGTAACAAAGGTAGATGTGGGATAGGGAGGCAGAAGCTTTGTGAGGTGCTTCCTGGAAAGCATAGGAGTGAGAGGAAAGTGTTTCTAGGAACAAGATGTGGTAGAAAGTGAGCTCGGGAGAGGCGGTGGTCCACAAAGCAGACTGTAACTGGCAAAGCCTGGGAAAGACATGCACAAAACAGGCAGGTGAGGTTGCCTTTCCTTCTCTCTCACCCACCAAAATGCAGCTTGTAAACATAACTGAGTGCCAGTCTTCAGCTCGACAACAGGCACTCCAGAGCAGATCCAAACCAGATAGGCTCTAGTGGGAACAAGTCCCGTTGAAGCACTGAAGCCACACCTGCGTGTAAGCCCATGGCAGACTGCACTCTCTGCTTGTGCCGGGGCACTCCAGACCTCACTTAGGAGACCCACCACAAGGGAAGACCCTGCAGGGTCCTGTGCAGTCTGAAGGGATCAGGCATGGGAGGGCTCATGGTGCTAGAGCACAGAATCAGCAGATATTCCAACCTAGTCCCCCTAAGTATGTCTCTCATATGCAATGGTGCACAGAGAAAGAATTGGTGTTTGTTGGATGTCAGCTCAGCGTGACAACACGACTATGCCTCCGGCTGGCTCTTCAGTAGAGGGGATGCAGCTTTAAAAAGCGTGAGTGGGCCATGCTGGGTAGGACCAAGCACTGTTTCCCCAGAGTCCTAGAAAGCCTGTAAGATCAAAGCAAACGTGTCATAGCACACTTACCACCACACTTAGCTAGGAGCTTTCCTGAGCCAAAGGTTGTTTCCGTGTATTTAATTACAGACCCTGACAATCTTTTCCTTCTGTGAATTTTTCCAGACCATCCTTAAACCAATGCAAACTATTAGAATCCATGCCATCCTGCAACAACTGGTTCCATAGGTCTATCACACCTCACACAGGGAACCACCTTTGGTTTGCTTTTAACACCTGCTAGCAATCTGTTCTGTCCTCTGCTTCTCACATTGCTTCCTGCCACCTTCCTAAGCCTTCTACTATGTGTCTTTGGTCACCTCTTTTCTGGATCATAAGTAAGCAGAGTTACACTTGCATTTGTCAAGAGACTGTTCCAAACCTTTGACCGTCCTTCGTGAGTCTTTTGCTGTCCTGCAGTATCCCTCTGAGATGAGGGATCAGTGCTATGGGCAGTACTGAAAAGATGAATTAACAACAAGTATTCACAGTAACTACTCCTGACTTTGGAGCTCTGCTCAAGCTTAGGAGAAGACCAGAGAGTGGTCAGCAGGGAAAGGAACTAGAGATACCTTCCAGATAGCCTTTCAGTTGAAAGCAAAACTTTTTCACGAGGTATGGCTTCTGGAGACAGAAAGGCTTGTTGAGGGGGGGAATGGGAAGCCAGAGAAGTTTCTTGGCATTGCAATACCTCTGCGATCTCCTCCCTCTCCTCTGCTGGAGGACAGGAGACCCTGTGTTACCCCTATTTGATAGGAATGCTGGGTTAAGCCATCTGTTCCAACCCTGTCCTCTCTCAGCAGTGAGGGTTGGACTGGGGAGATCTGGGAATGGGTCAGACATGAAGGCAAGACCCAGGAGCCACCCTTCCATCAATGCCCTGCTAACTCCCTTGCTGAAGCAGAGCTGCTTTGTTAATCATCTCTGTGGATTAGCACCGATTTATGAGCTCCACAAAGAAGTGTTTGGAGTCATAAATTGCATTTGTACCGCTTAGCCCAGGAGCATCGCTGGAGCTTGGTAGTCAGATGTAAAAGGAAACCTTCAGAGAGAACAAGGGGCATAACAAAGAGATTATCAGAACTAAGCCTGAAAATTAATAGACCAAAATTAATTAATAGACTGAATCCAATTAATAGACTAAATCTTCTTTGAAAATGTGGTCACCTCAATCACTGATCATCTTTGCACACTCCCACAAAGACAGACAGTTCAGCTTCTTTGATAATCTGCATTAAGAAAGGCCAGGCTGGAGCAGTGAGTGCAAAGATCAGGGTTTTAACGGTCAGAATTACCCCTGCAAAGGGGAAGGCAGGCTAGGGAGCCCAGGGTGGGCCTGGCAGCAGGTATGGGGAATCCTGAAGCAACTGAAAAGCTGGTATCTTCTCTCTTTAATGGAAGCTATGATGCTAGAAACACGGTGAGTATTAAGAGCAGTTGTCGTCCTGCTGTTTGGCTTGTATCTGGATTAGATTTGTGTTAAGGATGGAATATGACTCTGGCTAAGTATTACTTTCCACAAATATTTGGCTTTTTAAAAAGGCCCAAATGTGGAGTTTATCACATTCAGACCCAAATAAATTGCAGTGGATGTGAAGAGCAGTAAAAAGCAACAGGAGAGCCAAACAAAGGGACACCAGGGGTGGGCACTGCCGACCAAGGAGGGGGAAACTCAAGGTGTGAATGGGGCATAGGAGGGTGGGAGGGAGGCAACAGAGCTGAGAGCAGCCCTGCCATCACCCTGGGAGTACCACCGGCTGGCTTCAAGTCCCCACTTTCTTCATGACAGTCCTGCCATGGTACACAGCAGGACCTGGTGGAGCTCTGGCTCTTCCAGAACCATGCATGGACCATGTAGTTTGGAGATGAGCAGGAGAGAAATCCTGCCCAAGAAAAACATAATGTTGCCTCATCATCAATAAGAGATGTCCCTAATCACCAGCTCAGGTAGAAACAGCTGGACTGGAGACTTCTGAATATGGATATGCAAATGCCATCCTCTTTCCATCAGAGGAAACATGATAGGAACTGGCTTTGTAAGTGAGAACATTGATGGAGGAAGGCTTTAAGTAGGCATTTAGCCATAAGAGGGTTGGCACAGGGACCACCAGCCAAACCCTCTCTTTCCCCTGAAAGAGGGAACTTTCACCCCTTAAATGATTGTTTAGCTACTGCAAATGAGATTGTGATTTTGAGAGCCTGCAGATCTTTCCAGTTGCCTGATGAAGAGAAGGATACTCTCTTTTCAATGGCTAAAGGGTCCTTTTAGGATACAAGGATCTCAAAACTGCTCTTAAAATAGGTGGGAGAAGTCTTTTTCCCCGAGTAACAGGCCCTCTCATGTTATCTGGTGTGAAATGACAAAATTACCTCAGGCAGTGTGATGTAAAGTCATGGCTGCAACTTCCTACACCCCAACCATGAAGCAGCCCTTGAGCATCTAGGTTTCTTTGTGTGCAACCATCTTCTTGATCTACCTGTTCCAGAACACCCTCGAGGCAGCCAGCCCAAGGGCAGGTGATGTTATTTACAGGACAGTGTGAAGAAAGGTTTTTAGATGCAGAGTTTACTGACAAAAAAAATGCAGTTTTGAGACAACTGAAACTATTCATTAATTCCTGCCAAAGATGGCAACCAGCCAGGAATTAACCAGGGGTGAGGGGAAAGCAAAAGGAAAAAAAAAGAAAAACCAAACAACAAAAACCCCAAAATGAAAGTCACATTTGCAAGATTCAAGTTTCCATTTCACAATGACACTTTGAAACTCATTTGCCTAAATGTATTCATTGCCTTTCTCAAACAACAAACAGAATAAAAAGCCCACAATGAGGAAAGAGAAAGTAGTACTTCTTTTAATGTAAAATGAATTAATGAGTAATTAATCATAAAAAGCAGGCCTATCTTCCCTTGGCTGCGCTCAGAGAAAGATAGTCGCTCACTATCTCCAGTTTACTCATGACTTGCCAGCAGCACATAAGAAAGAAGGCTGGAGATGAACGTGGTTTTAATTCTCTGTCCTTGCTTGTGTCACCAGCACTGCAGATTGTCTTTACTTTCATAAAACAGTCCCTGAAAAACAAGGAGTGTGTGGGTCAGTGATGAGTCACAGCTGTGACCTCCAGACCAGTGACAGGCTGTGTATGGCAGAGAGGAGAGCACCTGAGGAAAGGAGGTGATGCTCAGACAAGCAGAGGAAGAACGTGGTTTTGTCCTGCTAGAAGACCCTGGTATGTGTTGCTCTCCCCAGACTGCACACATGCTTTCAGCCAATGGGTTTCCCACTGAGAACCACCGGTCGTTGAGATGTCACTGGCCCAGCCAGCTCACACAGGTCCCAGGAGTTTGGGTATTCAGTGCATACCACTAAAGTGGTCCCCAGAGTACACTCCGCCTCGGCTCCTCACCTTTCCCCCACAACTGGTTTCTGCTCTGCTGCAGGTCAGCCCCACACCTGCTTTTCCTGCAGGAATTCACTCTAGCTCCAGCCCAGCTCCCTGGTAGGAACCCCTGTTTCCCTTCTCCATCAGACCAGCCTGTCTCCCACAGCAGCTATTGCTGGGAGGAAATTCAGTTTGCTCCTCAGGAGAGTCCAGTGTTTCAAAACAGTCCTTGTTCCAAAATGGAACAAAACAAAGGCAGAGTTTTCCCTGTGAACTGGAATTTAATAATTTTGAGTCACTCAACTCAGCACAGTTGGATAAAATAAAAATGTTTTGTCCTGATTTTAATTACCCATTACTATTAAATTATTTTATGTACATTACAGTGTATTATGCACAAGCATTTTGATGTTTTGACCACTTCCTCTCTTTTTCTTTCTCTGAGAATGAAGTTCCCTCACAATCCACGCATTTTCACAAGCTGTTTTGCTTTCAACAGTTTGGCATTTTCAACAGAAAGAAGAAAAAAGAATCTGTCTGAAAACCAGCTGCACTTGCAAATGCTGTGGGAGGAACTTCATTCATTCAAAATGCAATTTCCACTGGATCCTTTTCTTGGTTTTAGCTGTTATGAGGTTGAAAATCCAGCCTTGCTTTGAAGCAATACTATGGAGTTCCACATTAATTGCTTCCCCGTGACTTCAGATCAATTATAAAACTCTATAAAGGAATTGTATAAAGGAATTGCATTGCTCTTCCAAGCCTCCTGTTCTGGAGTCTTGCCCATGGGTCAAGACTAGATGCGTTTTTCCTTTCCAGGTAATGCTGCAAGTGCCAGGAGCCAGAGCATCCTTCCTGATTTCCAGAGCATGGGTTTTGGATGCAGTGGGGTAGGTACGGATGGTGCAGCCCAAGGTGCTGCCCTGCCTATGCGTTTTGCATGGCAGGGCAGGTTTTGTGCTGAGCTCTCACACAACTGATGAAATGTGCCCCAAAATGCAGTCCTCAGCTCAACATCCTCTGCTCATGCTGATTTAAACAAGGTGGCATTGCAGACCCTAGACCTAAAAAACAAAACAAAACAAAAAATCCTATCCCTTAGGATTTATCCCTGCAGTTATCTCCTTCACTGCAGCATTCACTTCCTCAAGAGGACATGCTCTTGTTGCTTCCCTCCCTCCACATGGCACTGACCACAGAGATTGAGAGGTCTTGCAACTCCACAAGATGTTTTCATCTCAGTATTATTTTCAGGAGTGGAGGGAATAAAACACACCTTTTTGACAACCAAGAAAAAGATATTATTTCCCTGGGAAAATTTTGTTTTGTTTAAAATTTCCTTTGGAGGAGAGCTAAACATAAAAGTCCCTTATTTTTTAGTGGAATAAATGGGTATTTTTACAAAATTTTTACAAAACTCTGAAAGACTGTCCCTCACCTCCTTCTTTTTCATCTTGAGAAAAAAGAAGTAGAATAAATTCATACATTGATTGGGGAAAAGGGAAAATACCCACAAAGAGACCCAGACTTGTTTTAGCCAGCTAAGTCATAAAAATCTCATTTTAGCCAATTAAGTCAGCAGGTCTGTTGGGGGGCAGGCAGCAGAAGCAGTGAGAGGAGGTGACTCTGTGTCCAGGGGCTTTCCAGGCTGCACAGGAGGTGGGTTGCAATGTGCTGTAGCTGAGCTCGTGTCTGCGCCAGCAGTACTTGATATATTGTTATGGCTCTGTTTGCTGTATTATTAATTTAGCACCTCATTCCCTTTGAGCACTGTACAAATTACTCGTGTTGTTTACGCATCAGTGTCACTCTTCACATGTTGAAAGAACTTTATGGGTGGTAATTAATCCACATAAATGCTCTCTGAAGTTTGTATGCAGCCGCATCGTTCTGTCCAGGGAAACTGAGGCCCAGGATGGGTAAGGTGGCATGGCAAGACCATAGTGCCAGCACCCATTTCCACCACAGGCATCTCAGATTGATTCCCCAAGCTCCTTTGCTACCAGATATTGAGAGGGATATGGTAACCCAGGAGGCTGCTGGAACTTTGGATGGCAGGACAGGGTTGGGGGAGGCAGGGACCACACCAGCGTGCGGCTCCAATTTCCGCAGCAACCACAGGGAAAGGATTAAGCTTCCAGATGGGGAGAATCGGCAGCAGGAGCTGGCAAAAGATCCTCTTTCTATGCAAATGTCCCTTAGAAATAAAACTCAGGGGGGAAAGAGCAAAAGGCGGGAGGTGACGTCAGTAGCTTCGTCTCAGGTTTTTTTTCCTGCCCTGAGTTTCCCGGGAGGAGTGAGCGGGTGGCTTAGGCAGATGTTTGCTGATCAGATATGCTGATGATCATGCCCAGGGGAAGTGAAACTTGAAGCGATACAGTTTAACCCAAATGAAATAATAACACTTTCCAATTTCTTCCCTAGCTTTGGTTTCTAAAACAGCTAAAGGAATGTAGGAGATAATGATTAGAAACATCAAGAGGGTGAGCAAAGGCTTTGGAGGCTTGTTCTGAAGTAAGCAGGGCTAGGCAGAGAATTTTTCAATCCATTAAAAATTAATTGCCAGGAAACTCTCTGGTGGCATTAATGAATAACGAGCTTTTGAGATCTTCCAAACAAGGCTAGCATTACTTAGACACTGAGGACCCAATGGGCACAAGGAGGAAGCAACTCTTCTGCTTTCTGCTGAAAAGGTCCCCAGAAGGGGTTGAGATGAAAAGGGCACTGTTTGCACCACCACTCGCACCACATTCCCCAACAGGAAAGGCCCCATGAAGCTGACTCCCATGCAGTGATGGGAAGGACAGGGTGTTTAGGTGTGGATCCAGGGACCTGTGGCTCTGGGTCTCACCAGGAAGGATGTTGCAGGACCTTGCAGAAGGGAACACTGTGGTTTGAGTGGCCGCTTTTTGGAGGAGAGAAAGGAAGATACGAGCCCTGCTACCTGTCTCTCTGCTATACAGACTCTGGACATGGAGCAGCTCCCAAGCACCCATGATGGCGGTGGGAAACGTGAGACATCACAGCACAGAGGTCTCAGAAGACCCTAACCCAATGCATGGCCATGTGAAGCCGAGGTGCCTGCTCATGGGGCAGGTCCCAGTCTCATGCTGATGGTGCAAGATGGACCAGAAAGGCAGGTGATTTTTCATCTCTGGCACCAAAGCTTCCAAAATCCTAGGATGGATGGGGAAGAGCCTGCAGATGCACAGATCACATGCAAGGAGGGGAGGACACACATATCTGTGCATGCATGTCTCTGAGTTCACGTGTGAATGCGCATATGTGGTGTACGTGCGCAGCGTGCAGTGTGGGCTTGCAGGGGTACCTGCAAATCCATTGCCAGGCATGCCCATGCCATCTAGAGTCTTAATTCTGCCTGGAAAGAGGAGCAGGGTGGGTGGCAGTTAGCAAAGGGGGCAGGGGGGGTGAGGGGAGGCTGTGGGGCCAGCAGGAAGGGGTGACACTTAAGCTAGTGGCAGGGGAAATGTGAGATGGGGTTGGTCTGGAAATAATGCAGCTCCTGCCAAATTTATAGCCCTTCTGGGGAGGGCTGTAAGAGCAGGAGAAGGAAAGCCAGCGGCCAGCCCAGGGGATATCACCAGAGCCTGGCTTTTTGAAGACATGTGCTCCTGTGTTACAAGTGTCAAGAGGGCACCACATGAGCCTCTTTAATGAGCCCAAGGGGCAGAGGCTGATGGGGCCATCCCACCTCCCTGGGAAGTGCTGAAGGGAAATGCAGAGCCGGAGCTGCTGAGGAGAAGGTGCACAGCAAGAGGCTCAGTGTGGGGAGCAATGCACCATGGCAGGAGAGGTGATAGGAGGGCAGCTGGGTCCCCCATCCTTTCCAGCTACCCTGCACAGATGAAAACAACCACCTTCCAACCCTGATTTTCCTGAAAATCTGGACCTCATAGCCCCTGTCCAGAGCTGACCTGAGGCTGTGGGAGACAAGTTTAAATTTTACAGGCTTGGTGCAGGAGCTACGACAAGCCATCAGGCACACTGGCACACTGGGCAGCATCCCAGACAGCCATCCTCCCTGCCTTCAGCTGCTCCACCTTGTGAGGAGGCTGAGGGCTGTACCTTGGGACTTGACATCTCCAGCAACCACTTTCATGACTTGGGTGCAGGATAGAGCAGGAGGAAAATCAGGACCAAGAAAGGAGCGGTGAACTTGTCATTCAGCTGCAATTACCTGCCATAATAGCAGAGGGGAGGTAAGAAAACGATCTACCAGCGAAATTACTTTGGGTAAAGAAGATCTGTTTCTTGCTCCTAACTTGCAGCCACAAAACTCTCAATTTTAACCCTTTCCCAGGCTCCATCTTCCAGGAGATACAGCAGCAGCCATGGTGTGGGCCATTGCAGTACATATCAGAAGGTGACGAGGCAGAGTGTATCTCCAGGAGAAGGCTATTAATCCCCTCCTGACTAACTCTTCATGCCTGTGTGGTTTCCACTTCTTGCTTGCAGACTGCTCCCAGGTTGGAGGCAGAGTTGGTTCTTTGAGTACCACAAAGCCACAGCTGCACCTACTGGACCCTGTAAGTGGGGTGGGAGAGCACCCCACAGGCACCATCCTGCTGCCCCTGGCTGTGAGCCCCACAAAGGGACAGCAAGTTGTGAAACTGCACTGCTCTCCATCCTGGCATGCAATCCAGCTCCATCTGCTCCGAACTGCACTGTGTGACGCTCCCTTCTGCTAAAAGGAAACTCATTAAGTGGCAGCAGTGTGGGGCTAACGATGTGCAGATGAACACTTCCACCTCTGTCCGCCAGAAGGCTGTGAGCCTGGGAAGCCAGGACGGTGACACGCTGCCTTCCTTGACGAGGGTGTTGCAAGGATTAATTAGGATACGCTTGCAATGTGCTTTCGGAGCTGGAAAGTGTTAAGTGATATTAATCAGTGTCATGATTTACATAGAAGAATTTCAGAAAATATGAGGGGGTGGTGAGTGAAGGAAATAAATCACCCCATGGTTTTGATGGGAGTGGGTATAGGGCATCCTGATGCCACAACACTATTGACATTGACTGGGGCAAGGGAGAGTCCATGCTTTTTGCACCACCAGGATAAGGTGACACATACCAACCCACCAGAAGCACCTTGGGGACCTAGTGGACATGCTGGTTGTCTTGTACCCAGAGGTGATAGTCTCCATTCCCTGTGGCCTTCCTTTGCTCTGTGGGGAGAGATCACAAAGCTGCTCAGTATCCTCTCTTCATCACAGGGCGGGGCTGCTCCAAGGCAGCAACCCCCAGTGCAGCTCCATACACTCGCAGGATCCTCCACCACAGCAGGGCTGATCATCCAGACCACATTTTTTTTATTTCTTCACAGACTTCAAAACCAGTGAGTGAAAAGGGGACTGCAAAGCATCGTGTCCTTTCCTCCAGACAGAAATCTCCTGTGTGGAGAGGGTCTGCTCTGTCCCACCAAACCGGATCTGGAAGAAAAGGAGCCCTCTGCTCCCATCTATGGGGAACTGGGAGAAGTACGGCTGGTAGGGAGACCCTCCTCTGCCCCCACAGCTGTTCAAAGTCACCTGGAGCATGTCTCATGTCCTATATCCCAGCAGGATAGTGCCAGCCTTCTAGGGCTGAACAACAGCTCATTTTGCCCAACACTGCAGTATAACTAATGACAGAACAAGAGGTAATGGCCTCAAGTTGCACCAGGGCAGGTTTAGACTGGGTATTAGGAAGAAATTATTTACTGAAAGAGTGGTTAGGCATTGGAACAGGATGTCCAGGGCAGTGGTGGAGTCACCATCCCTGGAGGTGATAAAAAAACGAGTAGATGTGGTGCTTCGGGACATTGTCTAGGAGTCAGGGAGCTGTTGGGATGAAGGTTGGACTTGATGATCCTTGATTCCAGCCTAAATGATTATATGATTCTGTGACATCGACAACAAGCCACCAGGCTGGGATTGAGACAGGTGCCTGACTGGGCTAACTGGGCAGAAGTTTTGGAGAGTCAAGTAGGTGCAAACAGAATCAGCAAGAGCATTTCAGGAGCAGAGCAAAAGGGCTGGGCAGAAGCAGATACCACCTCCCCCCCACATCTGGTCACAGCTGGGCAAAGGTTTCACTCTAGAGCAGCCTGGAGGTCTACAAAGGAACCTGATGACTTTATAAACAATTCACCAGGTCACAGTCACATATACGAGGCCTGCAAATGCACAGAGCTCTACATATGCCCCTCCAAACATGCCTGTACACAAGCACACACCTCTGCATCAGCCACTTTTCACAGCCCTGTGTGGCGGAGCAATGTCAAAACTTCAGACATAGCAAAACTACCCTCTCATTTTTCTGCCTAGGGCATGTCTGGAAGTGGATTGCAGACTCCTCAGATGTGGATGGCAAGTCACAATTTTTTAACATGCTGTTAAAATCTGTGATTTTTCTAAAAACAGTTGCTGTGAGGGCTGTCCCTGGCAGCCCGTGGTGGCCGGACAGCTGCTCAGGACAGTTTGTCTGGTCCTGCTCCCCGCTTGGTGTTTGGAAACAGCCAATTCATCTCAGCACTAATTTGTGTGCACAAGATTGCAACTGGCTCTCCCTGAATATCTGTGCAGGTAGAACATGAGGGCTGGATATTTGCAGAAAGCAAACACAGAAGAGAGCGCAGCCCAGACCAAGCAAATTCATTGTTCTAGACAAGCAAATATTCAGGGGAATTTTTTTCACCTGTGTTTGCTCATTTCTATTTCAATGATTTAGAGCATGTGGGAGGTCAGATTAGCTCCTCAGAAGAGTTCCTTCTAGTCTAGGAAGCCCAGGTTTCCTTTCCTTTCCTTTCCTTTCCTTTCCTTTCCTTTCC
>VZZY01003501.1:87007-97061 GCA_013400335.1 Eurystomus gularis | reverse complement strand
AAAAAAAAAATAGAAAAGGCCATTTGCTGTTATCTTAACCATCTGAATCCAATGTAACCTCATTTGAAACTAGCAAATACAAATTTCTACAACTGGCTGTCCTGTTTACCTCTTGGATTTCAGTGCTTCATAACCCTGTGTGTTAATACTGTTTTAATTAGTGAAATAGTTTCTACTACTTTTTCTTCCCTTCCCTTCCCTTCCCTTCCCTTCCCTTCCCTTCTCTATTCTCACCTCCTCTCATCCCCACTCTTTGCTGCTTTTTTTTTTTGCGTTCTTTCCCTTCTTTGCTCTTTCTTTTCCTGTAAACCCCAAGGTTTACAGGACAAGTTCCCTGGGGCCAGCTGGCAGCTCAGCCTAGCCCCTTGCCTTTCCCCCTCCCTGCCCACATCTGTAGCTGCTGCTTACCCCACCTGCCCCCTGGGCCTCACACGAAGCCTCTAAATTGAGAGTTAATTTGAATTTGAGTTGACAAACTCCAGGCGTATTCCATCTTCGAAGGCAGGAAATGGCCGCTGCGTTAACCTTCCAGCAGAGAGGGCAGCGCAGAGGGGAAATGCTTTTACCTTCCCTTCCATTTAGTTCAGCTCTTAAAAAAAATTAGGATCAAATAAAATAACGCCCCGGACTGACCTAAAGTCAAAGTGGAAATTCCCCTCCAGCATCCAGAGGTGCCTGAGAAAGGGAGGAAAATCCCTTCTTGATGCTTGGCATCAGGGACTACAGGCAAAGCCACCAGGAGGGGAGACCAGGCTCAGCAGGACCTGCACATGTATGCATCCATCTATGGTGGATGCCAGGGGCTCATTTCACCATACCTTGTCTCCAGACAGCCCAGACTGCTCTCTTCCACCTCACTGCAGCAGAAGAAGCTGCCACTATGTTCTCCTAGCTGCTTGGGGACTCTCCCTGCTCCACTCCCATGAAGTGGAGCATGCCTGGTTTGCCCAGGTAGCCGTCCTCCCTCCGATGCTGCTTTCACCACTGCAGCAATGCAGCAAAAGTGTCTGTGTCTTGATAGGCAACAAGAGATCACTTAGATATTTTTTTAGGTGGAGGTGGTGGTGTCTTAAACCAGTTGTGAAGTGACAAAGCTTCCAAAGCCATTGCTCTGTGGTTTGCAAGAATCTAGATGTGCAAAGGCAATCCTTGAAAGTGTCTCAGCATCTCTGAATAAAGGGGAAAAGCTCACAGGAGGTGACCTAGGCAATCATAGGGCACCATGATATCTGCCCTGTGGCTGGATTTTGTGGGCTACCAAACCACAGCTTTCAATCACTGGAAACTTTATCAGGGCCAGGAAGAAGCAGATTTTCTACTTCAGTGAGAGACGCCAAGGGCTGGATGCTGCAGAGGATCTGAGCCCTGACATCCTCTCTCCTCACCCAGCCACACACAGACACCTCCATCATCTCCTTCTCAGTCTCTAACCCCCTTCAGATTTTCAATCCTGCCCCCCACTGCTTCTCTGACATTTCTCTCTCAAAGATGGCACTTCCAGCTGATGTTGATTTTTCTCGGCAACAGTGTTTTTAAGCACGAGCTAGGCAGCTGGAATAAAATTAGCATTATTTAGCATTACCCAGCACCAAAGGCACTTGACAGATGCAGAAGAACAAAGATTTGGGCTGGATGTTGGGAGAAAGCTTTCTAATGTGTTCAACACCAAAACAAGGGAAGAGGCAAGCATGGCAAGGCTGGGTTCTTCCTCCCTGGCATGCTGCATGGCCACAGCCAAGCTGTCCACACCTTCGTTCCTATGTCTGTGCTGGCAGTCCCTGGGGGAGATTCACCAATCTGATCACAAAAGCAAATGCGCATTTCTTGTGGTGTCAGGAGCTGCAGGTGGACTGTTGCTTGTACAACAGTGTTATATTAGTGTCTATTGCCCCATCCATTGCTCAGAGCATCAACATACAGACGCCTTCATCTCCATGCCAAAACAGACCTCCTTCCTCAGCACCCCTGGGTCATTAGCTCCTATAGGTGATGAAGGGGAGGGTGAGAATGCAAAATATGACAGAAAGAGACTTGGGGAAAGGAGGGAGAGATTTAGGACCACATCTGAGCCCTAGCCCAGAATCTACCCTACCACTAATACCTTTTGCCTGGCTATTTTCCTCTCTGTTTGCATCTCCTGTCTGCTAGGTGCAGATGCAAACCAAGCCCTTGATCCTCACTCTGCCACTAATACCTGTAACGAGGCTTCAGTCAGGCACAATATTGTGAGAACCAGAGCTTGTCACTTGCCACATGGCCGCAGGCAATGTCAGGTTTTTCAGATGCTCTAATGGTAACCTGTCAAACAAACCTGTCCCCTCTGGAGACACCACTCTCAGCTCATGTTTGCACATCCCCTCCTAGAGAACATGCGGCACCACCACAGATTTAGGAGCAGGATAAACAACCTTCCCGCACCTCTCTCATTTGTGTGCTTGCTCTCCCAAGAACTTTAGTAATTGCATTTTGCCTTTAAATACCACGCTGCTCCTTTGGCATTTCACTGTTTAAATGTCTCCTGCTTGGAAGATGACATCGTTTGGAGGCGGATAGATCAGGATGATGTCTGCATGGTGTAGTGCAGGGAAGCAAGGGGCTGCTCTGCCTGTCCGACTTCTCCAGCCGTGTAGGCAGGGTAAGGGCTGGGCAGCTTTCGCAGCGCGGCTGTAGAAAGCTGGGTCCACACTGGGAGTGAGGACATCCCTCTTCTCCTGCCCTTGGAGGAGGCCCTCTTCCCCATTACTGGTGGTTGCAGATGCCATGGCTGCATCTCCCTTCCCTGGAGTGGGGATAAGGAAGGGTAAGTCATGCTCTGATGGATGAAGCCCTCCTGCCTCAGTAGTTTGAAGCATTGTGTTAGGACCGGGCTGAGAGCTCAGCCGCCAGGCATCTGACATCACCAGGCGGTGACCAGGTGATTAGCCAATCTTCACAAGCCTCTGTGCTCACAGAGAGTACTGGATCTGTCCCTCCACTCCCTGTCATTCATCCCAAACACATAGCCTCCCTGTTACCTACACACCCGGATGGGAATGGATCCAGGGTGTCCCATACTGCAGCACACACTTGTCATGTCTCCAAGGGCACAGGGAAGTGTGTCAACCCTCGCCTCCAAGGGTCCTGGCTTTGGGTGCCCCCATCCCTATGAACCTTAAAGCACCAAGAAAAATATTCTTAGGATTTTCCACTTCTGCATTTTGTTTCCAATCTTGCAAGCAATGGGTGCGCTGAAGTACTTTTGCAATTCGTATAATATTAGGGACTGTGATTAGGAAATGTTCTTGCAGGGAAAGGGAGGGAGGCAGTAGGAAGAATGTCTTTCCTTATTATTTGGGGGGAAAATGTAATTATTACCCCTTCGGCCTGTCTGCAAAAGGGATTAATAATGTCCAGCTTCACAGCTGTCAAAACCTTGATTAATTGAGCTTGCTGTACTGAAACCTCATCCGTTTGTCTTGTGTGGATGTGCAAATTGAAAACACAACACAATAAATCTTCCCGGGCATCCTGTACCTCTCGGCTTATCGGCTGCCCTCCTCTCACTTCTCTGTTTCCAAACAGCCTGGAAGGGTTGAGCCACTGATCTGCAGCTGTGTTCAACCTAGAGCTGGGCAGTATCACCTCTGCTGGGGGCATGGTAAGGTTAAAAGCCCCAGGGCACTGCCTGCTCTGCAGCCTGGTGGGTACTCAAGGAAGACCTTCCCTCCTCTCCCAAAGAAGTGTCACAACAGGCCGGGGGGAACAAACTGCAGGAACTGGGTTGCAACAGAAGTGTTTGCTTTTTGGCAGGACTTACCCTTTTGTGAGGACCAGAACATCCTTGGGATACACAGGTCCACCACCCCTCCCAGGCACAGCTGCCTGCTTTTGTGCATGGCAAGGGAAAGTGTGTTGCAAGGCTTCAGGTGGATTAATAAATGATGGCTTGCACAGGCCTATGGTGAGATTAACCTCAACTAACTTTTAGGCCATGATTCATCCATCCAAAATGTGGGATGTGCCTGAGCATCACTGACTGCACCCCTGAGAGAGTAATTGGGTCTCACAGCCCGGGTCCCATCAGCCTGCAAGGCTCCAGGCAAGAGTCCCAGGACATCCCTGGTGGGTCTTGGCACAATTCACCCAAGCTGATGCAAAGCAGGGGAAGAGCAGGAGATTGCAAAAGTGTTTAGGAGCAGCTCTGCTCCACCTGGCAAAGCTTACTTGCAGGATGAGACCCTTGGATGCAGCCTCAGCACCAGATGATTTCCTTGTTCAAATTCTGGGCCATAATTTTGGTTTCAAAGCAAGACTTGAGCTTCCACCAGCACCACTGAAAGGATGTGGGGTATTTTTGTCTGCAAGGCAGCATGCCTGCCCCTTGGTGCTGAATAAATAAATTGCTGTGATGGTAAGGTAGATAATTATTAATTAGAGTGCGTAAAGAGCCCA
Organism: Eurystomus gularis; assembly: GCA_013400335.1. Lineage (NCBI taxonomy): Eukaryota > Metazoa > Chordata > Aves > Coraciiformes > Coraciidae > Eurystomus > Eurystomus gularis. The sequence continues at coordinate 92,630 of VZZY01003501.1, read as the reverse complement.
GGAATCCTCCAGGGGAAGATGCTGCAATGCACTGAGTGCAAATCATAGGCATCTTTTTCAGGGACCTGATATTAAAAAGGAATAGAATTATGTGCCAGTATTGTCTCAGAGAAAGAACCCACTGGGATCTGATGGACCCTGGCAGGATCTGTTCCACAGTCAAAATCTTGCCCATAAACAGCCCTGAGAAAGATTTGGGACTTCCCTGTCCTCCGCCTGGCATCTCACCCCCTGCTGAATGATAACCCCAAGGCACAAGCTGTGCTAGGCAGTCCTGAGACACTATAGGGATGTGGCCCCATTGTTTCCCCAGTAAAGCCATTCCTGAATCTCACTGGAATGGGATCCCCCTGAAAAGACCCTATAGAGCCTAAAGGCAGGTAAAAGACAATACTCTAATTAAATACCCCATCCCCGTGGCTTTAGCTGATGCTCACAGAATAAAAACAAGTGGAAAACTAGCAAGAAACCTGTGTTTACTGTTTCTCATTTTATAATATGCAATGTTTTCTCAGCATGTCTTCAGGAGACAAGCAGCTGGGAGCCCAGACTGGATGAAAAGTGAGACAGAACAAGATGTTAGGCAAGAAACGCTGGCACCCTGTGATGTTTACTCTAACAGGAGAGGTTATCCTAATGTCCATACTTAGAGCGGCTGCTCTCAAGGGCACTGGGGCAGTTGGTTCTAGTGATGCCTTCTGGTGAACACAACCCATCTTCCTACATCACCCTTTTAGCAGAGACAGGGGGAGGGATAGGGTGGGATGGCCAAGCCGTTTGCTCTCTCACCCTCCAGGACGGCCTCTTGTCCCTTTATGATTCCATGGACATGATTTAGGCTTCACATGTGCCCTCCATGCAGTACCCTCCTGGGGTGTCTCCAGACAGTGGTTCATCAGCAAGAGGCTGAACCTGCTCCTCGAGATCAGATGTGCACCTTTGCATTCCTCCTCTGCACAAGCTTTTATCTTTCCAGCAACCTGCACAGCCTGGCTCAGCCCCTGCAAAGCTGGGACCCAGCTCTTGGCAGCACCAGTATTACACCAGTGCTCATGCTTCCTGCTCTCCTGGTATCCATATCTTCGGGCTCCACCACCTCTCCCTTTATGTAGGGAAATGACACTCTTGGGATGAATGCAGACTGTCCCAGCTCGGGTAATGCTTTTGGTGATGGCTCAAATGATGGAAAGCAGAGGGTACATCTTCCATCCACAGGCATCAGCAAGCAGAGAAGGATTGCAAGCACCAAGGAGAACAAGATTTTAGAATTTGAAACAATCTCAGCAATTTGAAGGAACCACCCAAAAAAAACCCAGTCCACAATTCAGAAAGAACAGAAGCAAGGCATAGCACTGAGGCTGGAGTAGCTAACCCCACAAGCCACAGGGAAGGCACTTGGTCCTGCAGGCAAAGAACACATGTGGCCTTCTGCACCTGCAGACTGGCCATTATGTGAGGAAGCCACTGGCTATGGCATGGGGACAAACGTGCCTGGCTCATCTTGGGGAAAGCCGTTTGACAGCCAGGGACCTGAGGGCTGCAGTAGGAAACCAGGGCATAGGCAGGAGCCTGGAACGAGGCTGAAGACCCCAGAGGACTTGGGCTCCTCTTTGTCCCTAGCACCTTTAAGGAAACCTCCTCATGTGCTGTTTGTGCTGATCTGCCAGGGACTGCATCACGTTGAAGCCATTAGATCTATTTTCTGTAGCTGAATAATTTTAATTTTCTAGTCAGTTACCTTTTAGGTTTCGCTTTCTTCTTTCTTTGCGTCTTAATTGCCTTTTCCATTTATCAGCGTTCCCCTGGCATTCTCTCCCCACTCCAATGTGCCTGCTCTCTTCTCTCATTTACTCCCTCCCCCGCTGCCTGCCCTGCCTGTCTCTCCCTGTCTAATCCTCATGGGCTATTGCAGCTGCCCCGACAACACTCCACTTTACCCCCGAAGTGGCTCCAACCAAATGAGATGTACCCCTTTGTGCTTTGTCCCTCCTGGCAGGAGATGGTTCCTGGGACCAAGATCAAGCCAGCCCCAGGGTTTTCATGCAGCTAAACTGCACCTGCATGTATTCAAGCTGAAGGCCATTCACATCAAGTCTCAGCAGCTTCCCTCCTTGCAAGATACCGATGGACTCTGGAGACATCTTTTTGCAGTTACCCAGCCCTGGCCCCATCTGTCATATCCCAGCGAGGGACACAGGCATCCTGACTCCAGTTTCTGCACTTGCTGGCAAGAGAAACGATGCTCAAACTGCATCAGAGCTGCTTTGCACGTCTAGAAACAGAGATAAGCTGCTGTAAATCTCTCCCTGCTGCTGGAGAACACCTGTCTTATAGATGCATGAAACCATGGAAAAAGGCAGCTTAGGCAAGTGAGGGAGCAGTACGCAGTACTCTGCCCTGCCAGGATGTGCTTGGAGAGCTGGCTGTGGCTTGTGCCTGTGCTTGGCACCGGGCATTTTGTCCAAGCTGGATGATAACTGGGGGCTGAGTGTCTGAAGTTCAGTGCCAATGCACTTAGGACTTAGTTCCCCCTGGGGAGGGAGGGGACAGAGAGGAATTACCTGCCCCTGCCAGGCTGGAAGGGCTCAGCACCACATTGCTTCTTCCTCCTGACTCAGCTTGATCTCAGTCCAGGCTGAGGGATCTGACACTATGAGCCAAAACCAGGATTTGTACATAGTCTTCACAGCAGATCCTACAACTTCTCCAGCCACAAGGAGATTATACTGGCCTCACATCATGCTGGAGGCTCTGCTGTTATGCTGTACCATGCACATCTCAACCAAGGGGTGAGAGGAGCATCCTGAGGTTACAATCATTATGGTTGGAAAGGACCTCTAGGATCATCAAGACCAATCTTCATCCCAACGTCTCCCTAACCACTACACCATAGCCTCAAGTGCTACATCCACTCATTTTTTAAACACCTCCAGGGATGGTGACTCCACCTCCTCCCTGGGCAGTCTGTTCCAGTGCCCAACCACTCTCTCAGTGAAGAATTTCTTCCTAATATTTAATCTAAACCTCTCCTGACGCAACTTGAGGCCATTTCCTCTGTTGCCTGGGAGAAGAGACCAACATCAGCCTCACTACAACCTCCTTGTACGTGGTTGTAGAGAGCAATAAGGTCTCCTCTCAGTCTCCTCTAGACTAAACAATCCCAGTTCCCTCAGCTGCTCTTCATAAGGCATGCTTTCCAGACCTCTCACCAGCCTCATTGCCCTAATGCCTTAATGGTCAGGTTAGGGTAGGATCTCCAGTTTCAGCGCCTTATCCTACACTCAGCCTCCCTTCCCATACTAATTTTCCTCACTTTAGATTCCCTCTATTGGAAAGACAGCAGGTTCTGGTCCTGCTCTAGGCCCCTGCGCACGGTGTGGTGACACCAGCAGAGCACTGGACAGGAGGCAGCCACTTCATGAGCTAGGTGGCTTGCCCTGCCCAGGCAATACTTCCTCTCCTTTCTTTTGAGAAATTCCTTACAGCACAGCTGAGGGGTTTTTTGCCTCAGAGGCACAAAGCAAAGGAGATCAAACTGCAAACACATGTGGTCCCATAAAGCTGTCTGCCAGCAAACTCGAGTGTGGAGCCGACTGCATCCCTGGTACAAGGAATCAAAGGCAGCAGCTGATAAATAACACACTGCTGAGGTCAGGGGTCCCTTTGCTGTGAGGAAAAACAGGGGACAAAAAGAAACAGCAAGAATCAGATCACTCAAAATCCTTGTTTGTGCTTCACCGGGTTGCAGGGCTCCCTTCCCTGCAGCACGTAATGTTTAATGGTCCACAGTCCCTGATTCGGTGCCCATGGCTGGGAACACTAGGCATGGTGAGCTGCAGGGACATAGGGGTGATGAAAGGTTTCAGCAGAGCTGAGAGGGGAGGGGACAAGGTGCATTAGGAAAACCAATCTAGGAGACAGAGACATCAGCAACCCTTGGTGGCTACTGTGGCTGGGGGAACCAGCAACCAGCGGGCAACCAGCAGGAGCAACCTGTTGCAACTTCAGCCGGGCTGTTAGAAACAGAGAGGCTGGAGAAAGCTGCTTGGGGTGTCAGAGGAAATCCTATCCCCAAGATGCCAAGCCAGCCATGGATATTCAGGGTCAGAGCCTGCCCCTTGGAGCCTGCCCTCCCTGAGTAGTCCAAGGTGTATGCACTCATCAGGTCTGTTTCTCACAGAAGAGAAAGATCTGCCATCTCTCCACTGGTAAATAATCAGGGGGCTTATCTCTGCCTTGCACTTTGCTCCCAGCCAGGCTGTTGACACCCTCATGCATGCAGCCTGAGACAAAATGAAGTGCAGGTCTGTGGCAATCCTCATTTTAACTGTGAAGCCAACACCCAGGGCCCCAGGTGACCTGGCTGCTGCAGAGCCTGGGGCTTGCTCAGCAATCCAGTTTGCCCGGGTGGGATGTGGGGCAGCTGCTGCTCCTGATTAGTTTTGCTTTCCTTGCTAATAAAGGACTGAGCAGCAATTTCTTCGCAGCATGGTGACAGGGATGCTGGAGAGCAAATGACAGCCTGTAGGTCACGCACATGAGTGTGTCTGTGGGTCAGGGTGTGTGTGTGTGTGGGAGATGGGGTGCAGGATGGCACCAGCTGCACATTCTGTGCTCAGGTGGGAGGCTGTGATGAAGGAGAGAGGGTGTGTATGCCCAGCAGCAGCTGTCTGCAAGGCAGTGTTGATGAAGATTATTGTGTAATGGCATATGGGAGATCGTGCCTCTGTCTGTGCTCTTCTGTTCGTTTGAAGAAATGCATGAGAGAGGTGATGTGCATGTATGTGACAAGCACAGCAAAATGTTCAAGCAACAGGCTCTGCAGGATGGACATGTGTGTTTGGGTGCAAAGGGATGTTGTGGCAATGCATTCCATCAGTTATAGCTATACGACGAGGAATGTGGATGACAGTGCTTGCATGCATGGGTTGGTGTGGGAGATGATGTGCAAGGCTTTTGTAGGTGCCTGTGAATGCCTCTGTGTGTATGTGTGTGTGCGCGCGCACTGGTTGTGCCTGTGGAACCCGCCAGCAACATGTGGGGCTGACGTGATCCCCTATAGCCCTTCCTGTCTGCAAGGGGCATCCCAGAGGCACCACGGTTCAAATGCTGGATGGGGCATCCTGTCTCCTGTTCCTTAAAAATAAGTGACATTTCAAACTCCAGCACTGGCCTAATTTCTAAACCCCTATAAAAAGTAAAAGACGGACAGACAGAAAAAAGGCCAGAAGGAATGAAAAGGCAAAGCCGACAGAGAAGTGCAGCCCGCTGAAGAGGACATGTCTCATCTGAACACAAGCACTTCAGACGCTGCTCACAAGCCCTGTTAAGCAGTGAACATCTAAGCGCTTCAGCATGTTTGAGAGCTGATTTGTATCAGCCCCCATCACATGCTGAAGAGCGAGCACTTCGCCCTGCAAGCCCATTCATTATGGGGCTCTGCACCCCCATGTCAGCCTCTTCTTCCCAGACCAGCCAGGCTATTACCCTGGTAAAACCCAGCTAAGCTCACAATGTTGGTGGGGAGGCAGGTAAATAACACACCTGCAGCCTGGGACCCTGCACAGGTGGGGACTGCTGTTGTCACTGCACTGGTGGAGAGCATGGTGAATTACTCAGCACC
>VZZY01003501.1:46222-86978 GCA_013400335.1 Eurystomus gularis | reverse complement strand
CAGAAGGTAAGGTGAGGGCTGGTGTCACACAGGAGGGCACAGAGATGCCTTGGTCCCCATGTTGCTCTGAGGTCATGGGCAGGAGGGCCAGCACAGCAGCACAGTCAGGCCCTGAAAATGCAAATGGAGATGCAAATAGAACTGCTGGAGGCCAGCCAACCTTGTCAGTAGGTCCTGATCCCATGTAACCAGGCAGCATCCTGGATGCCAGACAGTGTGAGGAGAGGGCTCCCAGGGCATGGAATTACTTGCTCGGGCGCCCTCCCAGCCCCTGAAATTGTCTGAGAGGGACCTTTCCTCTTACAGGCCCCCCACTCTGGCTACCTCCTGCATGGGGCCAGTGCGATGGAATTTGCAGGGTGCCACACAGGACATGAGTGTCTGGATGAGGGCAAGTTTGTCTTCCAGCCAGAGGCATGTCCAGGAGGGCTGTGATGGCACTGTGAGGACCTGGGCAAGGAGAAGGAATAGTAAGGAGGACTTGCTGAGGCCAGTATGGGCCACAGGGCTGTACCTGGGGTGCTGGGACCCTGGAGCAGAGCAGCATGCATGGGTGCCCTCTATGCAGGAATGGGGAGATAAGCATGATTAAGGGAAGGGGAAATACAGCTCTTTGGGGAGATGGCTCATCCAACTCATTTTAGCCACTGCCAGTGGAGATAAATCACTCTCCAGCCTGCTCTTTTCCCAAGGTAGGCTTTCAGTCTCACACTGCCCTGCCGCCATGTTCCCTTGCCCATCCGTGCAGTGGCATCATGGGGTGAGGGTGGCCAGAGCACGGGGCATCCTACCCCTCCTTCTTCAGGGTCATATCCCCTGGCACTGCCACAAACGCTGCAAAACACCCTGCCCACACCAGCCCCAGTCACATCCCTGACTTCACATCCCTGACACTCATGCAGCCGGTGGTGTAATTTAAATATCCTGGGCAGGACAGATTCTGATTGCTTTTGTTATCAAGATAATCTGCCCCTCTGATTTCAAGAGACCTCCTGCAGGTTTGTCCTAATATCACGGAAAGAAGAACTTAATCCATAGGCTGTATTGCTACTTCAGGATACGCTCAGCATTCCCGTATTCCTCTGGTGTACACACACCCGCCTAAACGCTAATGTCACCCAGAAGCTGATATGCACAACGCATTGCAAAGAGGAAGGAGCCAGTATGGAAAAGTCTGCCTCTTGCTCTCGTCAAGCAGTGGATAATAATGAACTCTTTGTGCAGCTTCCCAGAGACTTCACAGGTTTTTCTGCAACTGAGGAGCCAGTCATTTTCTAGTGGGAAAGGGTCAGCCCCAAAGCAGTTCCACTTCCATATATAAATGTTTTCTGGTTTATTGCTAATTGTCCTTGGGATCCTGAATACAGGTCCCAAGGGCAGTAGGAGAGAGGTGGTGTCTGCTGCCTGCATTACCCTGTTCCCAAACATTGGTCAAACTTACAGTGCATGTCTCAAAAACAGGACACGTTGACCCAGAAACCTCTCTTACAAGTCTTTTAGTTTTTAGAGGGAATTAAGCAGAGGAAAAGCCCAGAGCATGAACACTGAAGTCAGGCTCCTTGTCCAGAAGTCAGTCAAGAAGTTCACTTCTCATTGGGCTTCCAGATGAATGCCAGGAATGCAAGTGGGAATGGAGATAACCTGCAAAAAAAGGTGAAGATGGTTTGCTCTCCATCATAAGACATCCCTAAAAGAAACCTTTTTGGTATGTCAAAGGATGGGATCCCATCAGGGCAGGGTCTAATGATCTAGGAGAAGAGCCTGAGTGACAGAAATAGAAAGAAGTGAGGGCCATTGTCCCATAAAGTCAAACTGAGGGAAGCACGAGGTCCATTTTCAGAAGTGGGCTGAGTCCTTTAGAAACCAATGCCCTTCATTTCTCCCCCTGAAAAACAGATGTTTTCACAGGAAGGAAGCGTTGATTTCTGGATCACTTTAGCATCTCTCCATTCAAACACACAGCTTGTTCTTCTCTGATTCGTCTGCAGGTGCCCTCAGCTGCAATGCCCAGACCTGGACACAGCTCAGACAAAGCAGAATTGCAGCTTTCCATGGCTCACATCCAACATCCAACATTAATGCATCCCAGGAGGTGAGCTGCCCTTTTTGCTAAACCATCACACTATTGACTCATGCTAAGTTAGTGATCCGTCTCAACCCCTTGATCCTTTCCTGCCATCCTGCTGCCTCTCCAGGCTCTCCTGTCTACGCATTCATGCATTCATTTATCCCTCCCAAATGTGACACCCTGTACTCTCTCCACTAAATTTCATCTGGCTGATTCCAGACACTCGCTCCGATCCATCCCTGTCATTTTGAATTCTGAGCCTATCCTCCAAAGTTCTTGCAGCGCCCTCATTAATACACAGCCCTGGACTTATTTAGCAGATGCTGATATCAAAATGCATATGATTATTTCCAGTTAGCAGAGAAGTGTATCTCTTTAGCCAGGAGGAAAGGTTTTTTAGAAATGCCTTGAAAAAACCTTCAGTTGCTATTACTTGCACAGGTAAAAATCCAGCGTAATAACTATTGACTCTAGCACAGATACTTCAAATATATTCTTGTAAGTATCTGAGAGCAGAATCGGGCCCATTCTTGTAATGTACCCAGCACTGGGTCACACTGTTGGTCTATGAAATGCCTGCAATATATGGAGCTTTTATATTGTCTCCCCAAAGAGGGACAACTATTCTGTCTTTTCTCTTTTTTTCCTGTCCAAGCTCTTTACAGAAGAGCTCTCTGAAATGAAAAACAACAGCAACAGAAAACTACCACCAACACCAACAAACCATGCTAATAATAATAAAAAAAAATCCAACCCAGAGCTCTGGACATGTCATTTTGTAAATCACAATCAGCTGCTGCTTGGAAAAATGAGGCTTGTGAAAGAGCTGAGCACAGTCTGGGTGCGCTTGATGAGATAACACACACTGTAGGATATCTCTTGCTATGTTGCACCAGCTTTTAAATGTATTTCTCTTAATACAGAGCTCTTCATGGCAAACATGCCAGCAATGCCTAAGCAATGACTCTCAGTGTTTGGTGCCTTGTCTCAAGTCTGCAGAAGAAGAGAAGATTTTGCTGAAATTGTGATAGATGAAGGCAGAGAGGAAGAGGGACCAGCTGAGGAGTGGTAACAGAGGGTTTGTGCTCTGGGGGAGCCCAGTTCAGCACTGAGGTTTGCTGTCAGTGTCCATCTTCTGCCAGTGTTTGGGTGTTTGCTGAAGATGCAGCAGTTGCTCAGCTCTGGGGCTTCCTAAGTAAGATGTAACTATGAACCTCTTTTTTCTTTAAAATTATCCATTCTTCCTTGCAGTCCAAGTAAGCTTTTAACATCTGTAACAAGGATGCTGGACATCCACTGCTTGTTGCTGGAAGGACTACTTTATTACTTCAAAACCTGGCTTTGCCTAACTTCATCCACTGAACTCCACTCATGCCAGAAGACACAACTTGCCCACCTGATTCATGTCTCAAATCTACGAGGAATTCCTTTGCTTCCTCTCATTTCCTGTGAGGCTGCCCATCCTTGTTAGAAACCACAAGTAGGGACCAGTCCATCACACTTATCTCACAGGCTGGTGTTCCTGTAATTAGTGGCAGTAGAAAGGTTCTCACTGGGAACAGGGTTAATCAGCCAGGTGGAGCTGATTCAAGAAGCAGCAGGCAGAAGCCAGTGAAACCAAGGGGAGTGCATGCCCTGGAGCATGGGGTTGTGTGAGGGAGGCCAGAGCCCAGCTTTGCTGCCCAGGATGCCCAGGCACATGGTTTGCACTGACCAGGGAGCAGGAGTGAAGATCCCCCTGCACTACACTGTCCCCCACCTCATACCCACTGCACACAGGATCAGATAATCAGGCCAGGGGTTGGTGAACGTGAAGTAGGGACACCACAACCAGACCCACAGCAGGCAAAGACCAGGGAAACTGAGTGAGGTTTTCCACCAAGCAGTGCCAAGTAATGACCTGGAGCACATCAGCCCTCCCATCTTCACAGCACCAACCCAATGGGGCCCAGCTAAGAGCTGGTCTGTATGCCAGGCCTGTCAAGGAGCATATATGGTCAGCCATGCTTGATTAAGGGATAGGGAGGCAGGAAGGCTAGGGCTGTAGCTTTGCAAGATGTCAATGGCAACTATCCTCCTCCTGCCATGCCAGGTCCCCTCCAGCATGAACAAACCCACCCTGGATGCTGTTGCTTTGCCCCACACACCAGCCAGGTGCCCCTGCCCCATGCTGTGACACAAAACCCACACTGTGCACCAGACACAGGGCTGTGAATATTTTGGGGCTGGAGAGGGATCCCTAATTCTGCAGGCTGAGACTGGGAGACATTGGCAGAGCTGTCACTGCTTGCAAGGACAAGACTTGCATCCCCACACCCCTCTCCCACTTCCTGCACAGCCTTTCTCAGCTCCCTTGCCTCTTTTTCTCCCTTTCTGACAGCACCCAGGCACATGAGGGAGGGGGTCTCTCTCCAACACGCACTCCAGAGAGCTCTTTTCATTCTGCATTTAAAAGGGAAAAAAAGAAAAGGCAGAGCAAACCTGTCTCGCACGTAATCTGCTGCACAAATGCCAGCTCTCAGCGATCGATAGCAAACGCTCCCGGAGGGCTGTTTTCATTTCATAATATTTATTGGGTTGCTTTATTGTCAGAATCATTACAGTTCAATGTACTGCATGGATTTTATGCCAGCTGCGCTTAGTTTGTCTTGTTTTTAGCACTCTACATGCCTTATGTGAGGCCATGGTCACATCTGGGTTGGGACTGCTCTGCACGCAGAGTCCTCTGTATAATATGGGGCAAGTTACCACCTCTCTCTGGGTTTTTGTTTCTCCCTTTCCCCCCACCCCAGGATAAACCATGGCTTGTCGAGCTAGCTCTAGGCTCCCAGGATAGGGACGATCTTTGCAAGTACAGCATCTCTCATAAATGAGTCTTGATCTTGGTTGACCCACTGGGTGTGAAGCAATCAAAGTAAGAAAGCCTGAAACACAAAGAAGTTGTGAAACGGTCACAGGGGAACTGTGAGGGAGGGAGTGATGGGAAAAGGTAGGAATATGGTTAGAGAAGGGATTACTAGCAGCAACCGAGGTTAAACATAACCTCTCCTCTGGGCAAGAGTCCTGGAGAGAGGGGCTAGGATGGGAACTGGGCCAGAGTAGCCATTAAGTGGAGGAGCTGCCGCACTCCTTGTGCTGCAAGTGCTCTGCAGATACTCGCTGGTGCAAACTTGGGGCTTAACTGCATGCCTATTGGCAATGTATAGACATGACCCAACTGAAGAAGCAAGATAGAAAACACTCTTACATTCTACTCCATGTCCACCCCTTCCTTTTCTCTCAAGGCTGCCTGGAGATTAGCAGGTGAAGAGGAGGAGACCAAAAGGCTCCCCTCTGTCCCCAGCCCTTCCCCAGGATCAGGCAGGCACAGGAGCCACCACAGGCTGAACTCCACAGCAAGAACCTTGACCTCCCTACAGTGGACAAGAAGGTCTGCTCCCTTTGCAGAGAGGAACCTCGGGGCATGAGGACTGTCCTCATCACACTTCATGACCTCACACTGTAAGGAATTCTCTGACATTAGAGGAGCAGTGCCTCCACGGGAACTGTATGCTTGCACACTTCCCATTCAGCTGGTAGCTAGGTTTGTCTGCCTTAGTGAGAGCTTTGGCCAAGGCTGCCCCCAGCTTTCAGGTGGCCGGGAACAGCTCAGCCACTTTCCCTGGGGACAAGGTTTCTCCTGGGCATTGCCTGAGGCTGAGCCCAGCAGGGATGTTGGAAGGAGCAGAGCAAGATGATATATCAGGGCTGTCCCAAAGGCGGGGACTAGAAAAGGAAGCAGCTCATTGCAAAGGGACAACAGCATCCCTCCTGCAGCAGGTATTTGACACTTACACTCTGCAATAACCCGTAATTTGGACTATAAAGGGAGCCCTGGCACTAACTCACAGACATCAAGGAAAACCTGAGGCTGATCTGAGGTTCATCAGGTCCAAGAGAGGAGTACAGTGAGGAATCACTACTGTGTTACCTGCCCCAGACCCTGACCCCAGCCCTGTAGCTGGGGGTGGCAGAGACCCCAGAACACAGCACAGGGCAGCTCCCATCTCTGCTCTGGCCACCACTGCCAGTTGTTAACTTGGTGATTGCATGCATGTGTTGGGAGTTATTATGCCAGCGCATAAGCAGCTCGCTTGCGTCTCACTTTTTTCAATTACCGCCTGCATGCTGCCTTCCCAATTGCCTGGCAGGCCTTGGCTCACCTGCCTGCTGAGCATAATTTGTTTTTAATGTATGGCTCTGGCAAATATTCTCTCCCCCTGCCTTTTTTTTTAATTAATAAAAATGATTCTTTTTTCTTTTTTCCAACTCATATTTGTAATTAATTCCTAAACTGATGGTGTCTCAGCAGAGCAGGAGCCAGTGAGCAAGATGTCCTCAGGGAGGCAGCTACTTAGCACCTATGATTAACCTTGTCTGCATACCCATCCCCAGAGACCAGTGGGACATCTAAGGGTGAACAGCTCCAAGGATGCGTTCAGCCCTGCTTGGGCAGAAGTACCTGCTGTGCCTGTATAGAGCAGTTCAGCTTGCCTCTAGCCAGGAGCTCCCCAATCTCTACAGGAAGAATGAGCTGTCATAGCATCTCTGATGGTTTCTTCTAAATACAGCTTCACTTTTCCTTGGCTGGCTTTTCTTCGGGGTTCTGTAGCCCGGCAGGGTCTGGAGGCTGATTTGCACCGATTTTCCCAGGCTCAGCTGCTGTAGCAAGTCCCTGGCTCTATCTGTAGGGTGGGAATGTGCTCTGGAGAGGCCACTGGTAGCTGGAGACACACAGGCTGCTTCCCTTCTTCCACAGCAGGTCCTGGCACAAGGCAAACCTTTTAGCCACAGGTGCTGCTGGCTCTGCTGAGAAGACCCTGCAAGGCTGAGGACAGTCATGCTGGCAGTGATGTCTGGGCTGTATCATTCTGTGGGTGCTTTTGGGCCCCCCAGGCCACCACTGGGGGATCCCAAAGAGGCCAGCGAAAAGTAGCATGAGATGGGCTGGAAACACATTCGGAGTTTTATAACAAAATCACTAATTGTTGGCAGCAGCTCAATTCCTCCAGGGCAAGGGGTATTTACGACCATCATGTTTACACTCTTTCGCATTGGTGGGCAGTAATTACAGTCACTCCTCTGTCCTGGAAGGGCTGAAGCCTCATTTGGAAAACCATAGCTCTTTCTCGAGGAAGGCAGGTGATTTGGCAAAGCATCCCACCAAGGTTGCACCAAACAGGGTGGGGGCTGCTGTGAGACAGGCAGCCCAGCCCTCCCAAATCCCCAGGTGATGCTCACAGCTTGGCCACAACAGAGGAGCCCTTCACGCCTCCAGGCCACCCAGCTAAGAGCTCTGAAGCATGAGAACTGCATTGGAAACTGCCTCTAATCCCTCTGCACCCCTTCTCCCTGCCTGCACCTCTGTCCTTGCTGCTGGGAGCTGTGATAATAAAGGCACTCTGCTCGCAGCCAGGAGAGCTGTTCTAGTACCAGCAGGACCGGCAGCTGATTTGCACAGAAATTACTATTCAGAGCCACTGCTATGCATGCTAGCCAGGACACAGCAGGACTATGCTGACCTCCCTCCTTGTACCCCCCTATATCCTCAGGTTTTTAAGAGGGGGCAGTGGCCAGGGACCCCTAAAACACCCTCACACAGCTTCCCAGAGGAGCAAGGAGAAAAGAGACAACACAACTTCCTTTCAAAAAGCAAGTCAAGGAAGGAAACAGCTGCTCCTAATGACCCAATCCATCAAGCTAGCACTGGCCCCGTCACTTGCCTCCTAAAAGCTCCTGATCATCAGTGATTATCAAAGCTAGCCGTGTGCATTTTGATCAGGCACAATCAAAGCTGAGTGCAGCTGAAAGAGCCATAAAAGCCTGTGCAGAGCAATTGGTATGAAGCCCTGGCTGGGGGTCAGGCTGGGAGCTGGCTGGCCATGGGCTGAGTTCCTGCCCTTGCCAGCCTGCAAGCAAACAGCTTGCTTTGGAGCTGAATGTAAAGGAGGATAAATGCTGTGGAGGTCCATGGGGCTTCATTGGCAAGAAACATAAAAAGGTCTTGGGAAATGGCCTCAGGCAGGAGGGCTCCCCTGGCACGTTGGCATATGTGACCTGCAGGAGGGGATAAAATGCATCAGAGGTGATGGGTCTGACCTCACATCTTGCACACAAACAGGGGCGGTTGGGGCTCAGAAATTCCTTCTTACAACTCATCACCACACTGCAGGCAGCCCCCTTTTGCCTGCACTGAACTGTAGTGTTTTGCCTCCAGTTGGTCTTTTTGTGGTGAAAATGTGTTGTTTTTCAAGCAGAAGGATTTTGCTGGAGAAACATGGGACCAGCTTTCAATCTAAACTTACTGGTGCTTTTCATGAGGGCTAAAGCTGGTGCACATGTTGGGAGATCCCCAGGGCAGCCACTGAGAAAATATCCCACCCTCTCGATTGCAGCTGCTGCCAGGACAGCATGGGCTGGAAAACAGTCCACAAAACATGGCCTGTTTTGGCCACTGGATTATTTGAGTCTAATGAGTTAACTTATTCCATGCTCAAAGCTTTGTCTGTAAAGCCAAGTTAATGCAAGGAAAAAAAAATCACTTGGAAAAGGAGATACGCAGCCACAGCTCAGTAAAAGGCCTGGCAAGTAGTATGGCAGAATGAGCATGATGCTGTCTGGGCATCTATTTAGTGCAAATGCAAATAAAATCATAGTAATTAGCAATTCATAAAGAGATTAATATCAGGCAATTAAATAAGTGGTTTGAGGCATGTTAGTTGAAATGAGGTGTATGAGGTGATTGTGTACTGTGAGCTGGGGTCAGTGGCTGCCCAGGTGTTGGATATCTGGTTGCAATGATGAGACACAGAGGCACAATAGCTGCTTTGACGTGCAATTCATATTCCTAATTCTGTGCCCACAGTTTTATGTGCCAGGTTAGCACCTCTTCTGCTGAGAAAAAGCTCAGGTTTGAAACAGAAACCTTCTCTGGTGCCAGCGCAGAGCAGAGACCATGGGGAAAAAATAACAAAGATTTGTTTCTCCTCTTGGAGAGCTCTTTGCATTTCAGGAGGTATTTGCTGCAGCTCAGAGGTCTGATTTCCAGTATTTCATCTCTTCTCACCAAAGATTCCAGTTGTGCTAAAGACTGTCCTGTCATTTCATGATTTCTCCACATCTGCTGCAGTGCTGATTCCTGGGAGGAGACAAACAGAGCTGAAATGGGCAGGCAGAAGGGAAATGTCAGCGGGATTCAGGCTTTTCACGCATTTCTACCACATGGACACGCAATGCTGTGTCAGATCTGAGCGCTGCAACCCTGGCTCTCAGCCTCCTTCCTGCCCAGTGCAAGGCCATGGCCAAGCACTGTCCTTCCTGCAAAGGAGTATGGAGAAAGTTGCCCAAGTTCATGGAAGGAGCCAGTGGGGCAGCCATTTCAGTAATATTAGCACAGCCTTCAGTTAGCGCATTGTTCATTCATCCAGGAAGCTGGAAGTGCCCTCAAGTGAGGAAGAAGTTAGGTGTGTTAGCAATGGGGTGGGGAGGCTGGCACATCACGCTCAGGGCTGTCACATCCCCTTCACTGTGCCAGGCTCCCTGCCTTCCAGCTGAGCCTGGTGGTGGAGACGCAGAGTGCCTGCAGGGTTAGCAGTGCCTGTAATTAGCAGTTAATGCATTTGACTCCCTGGGCTTGATTATTTCAGTGTGATTAACAGGACCCATAGGATGCCACTGCAGACACAACATCACCTGCTCTCTGCCTGCTCTGAGCAGCAGGTACCAAGGCAGGGCTAACAGGGCTGTCTCCCCTTCACTGTCATTTTGGGTATGCATTGCTTTGCGGAGGTCCTCATGCTAGGAGTGATCACAAGCAGCCAGCAACCCCATGCTCCTGCCCCGAGGGGAGGCCAGCACTGCATGGCCAGGCATGGGGCTAACTGCTTCTTTAAAACGGCTGATGAGAGCTCCTACCTCCTCCCAGCAACTGATTCCTGTGCTACACTGACCGTGTCATTGGAAAATGTCCCCTAATGTCTTACTTAAACCTTCCCCACTGAGTGCCTGTGATTGGTTTTGTCTATGCCTAGTGGAGGTGAGCTCTGCTTATTCCAGTCCTCTTTGCAACTCCCTTTTATGTGGCTGGAGACATTTCTAGTCTCCACTCTGCCTCCTCCTGCTCTGCATTAAGCTATCTTTATTTTTGCAAATCTTGCTCAAGGCATAAGCCCCTAAAGAAGCCTTCTGCAAGGTCTCCCTCGATGCACAGAGCCAGAGCAGAAAATGTGATTGGAGGGAGCTGAGAGGATGCTTCCCCGTGGGTGCCACCTCTCCATCTCTGCAGGAGATGTTCCCAACATTCCGATGCAGAGCAGGGGGGATGCCAGGACACCTGAGAGTGGTGTCTAACTTCTGGCATCCTCTCCTTTGCAGTAAAATGCTCAGAGTTCAGCTGCTAATGCAAAGCCATCCCGAAATGTTAAGGCTGTCATTAACGTGATTAAAGCTCTAACAAAATGAGATGAAATGCATAGACCTGGTCAGCATGCCACACCAGGCACCTAGTGATATGTAAAGAGCTCTAAGCTTCTCCTGATAGAAGTAAATCTTTTTCTTTCTCTCCACATAGCTCTGGCCCCAGGAGGAAGTCGGAGCAGACTGAAATTTCAATCCTGTGTGCATTTACCTCCACTCAGAGCTTCCCAGAGCTGAGGAAACTGCATCTAGTTGGATAATGGCTGCATTTTTCATGTTGGGTTCCTGTTTTTATCTGTGGAGATGGGTTATCTCCTGTCTAAGGATATGAAAATCACAGCAACACAATAATATCCCTATGGGGGTCTCTAATGTTCCCTGTCTGTCTCTCAGCATTGCTCCTATTTTGATGGTGAAGGCTTTAAGGGCAGGTGAACAAGACAGTGGTTCTTCTCATTTACCTCAAAGATGTGGTCACACTCCTGCATGGCACTTTGAACATTTTGTGGGGAAATGTATGTCAGTATTGTTCATCATGTTGTCCTGCTGGGGGATGTGTGGGCAGCATGTGGGATTCACAGGGGAGACCAAGGCAATGGTCAGTGGGCTTTAGTGAACCAGAAGTCTGTGTCTCTGCTGTGAGACACACTGGGAATTGTGTAGAGGTCCCCAAAACGAATTGGTCTGAAATCTGTTTTTTCAGACTGTGTGTGAAATAAACTATTTGATGCAGCCAGGCTGGCTAACGGCAGCAGTACGACACAGGACGTAAGCCACAAGCTTAGAGAGAAAAACTCTTGGAGGGGGCTTCCAGCAGATGTGGCTTTCCCAGGGGTATCCAGGCCCTGGCTGCCACGCTGTCCCATCTGCTCTGCCCAGTGCCTCCTACACATACTGGGATGTTGGAAATGGTGGAGCTGTGAAACCAGCCCCAGCTGCAGAACAGCTGAGTGTGGGCAGTGCTTGCAGCAATGCAAGGGAGCGTTTCCTCCCATGGGGCAAAGAAGCTGTGGCGGGAAATGCGCCCAGCCCTGGTGGTACCCACCAATCCGTTGTACCACCACAGCACCAGCTCAGCTGACCAACCCCTTGTCCTGGTACACACATCCACATGAACACCCACAGCCTCCAGCCAGGATGATCCAAAGTGAAATTTGGCTTCAGCCAAATCCCTCTGTTGGCATGGATTGCACTAGTTCCAGCAGTGGCACAGATGGGAGGTAGGCTCTGATGTGAGTTAATGAGACCTCCAGAGAGGCAGACCTCTGCATCTGCAAGCTGAGATGTCCACCTGGTGTCCCCAGGCCACCTCAGAGGACATCTGGCTGAAGAGCCACCAACACAGACCTGACCGGTGAGGAGAGAGAACAACCCACAACCCCACATGCCCCTTCCCCTCCATGCAGGGCAGGTTGGAGAAGACCCTCTCCAACACATTACTGATCTGGATGTTTCCAACGCCCATGGCTTAGTGGCACATCCCTGTTACAAAGGCTTTAATGATGCCCTGCTTAAGGACTAACACTCTGAAAGTACATGGCCAGAGTCTACATTGTTCTGTGCCAGGCTTTGTAATCTGACAAGCTGCCATTCCTAATTGCTAGTTAATTAAGATTTGCTTATGCAGTTTAAATCAGCTGGCTGTAGCCACCAACGGGACCCAGACAGCTGACAAACCTCCCTGATACACCACAAAAACCATGTCGGCTCCTCTGCTCAATCAGGTGGTTATTTTAGATGACTCATTGGCAGGAGACATTTCAGAAGCACCGTGAGATACTGTAAATAAATAAGAAATTTTAAAAAATTCTAATCCATGGAAATATTTGAGATTTCAGGACTTTTTCCTGTCTTGTACTGAGACAAGAATGTGACATCTTTTATATTCTTACAAGCTGGTAGTTCCAGGGTGGAAGGAAGGCGACTGATGTACATAGATTTGATCATTTCAAGTAGTTTCATGCTAGTCTCAATTTATTTGTTTGTCTAAATTTATTCCAATGTTGAGACAAGCCCATTTGGATTCATCTACAGCTCTCTGGTTTGAAAATACCTTGGCAGACCATTTCGCTTTAATAGCTATTATTGCTTTTGCCCCCAAGAATTTCTGAGCTGGGAAAGCTGGGGGTTTTTTTGTGACTGACTCTGTTCTGCAAATAGTTTTGGTTTTGCTGAAGCAGCATTCTGGGCAAATACAAGGTTTGAAACTCCAGATATGTGGTGTGTAAGTATATTTCTGTCTGTGGATACAGACATATTTTTATGTCTTTGCTCAATTGTGTATATTTTAGGCAAGAAAGTGAGGATTCAATATCAATGAGTTGCACAAAAAATGCTGGAAAATTTCCATTTTGGATGCTGTGGCCTGGTGGTGCTGCTAAACGTCCCATGCTCTCGCTGCCATGGCTCAGCCTTTCCTCTGGCCCATAGTCCTAGTCTAGGAGGTACTGTAGCCCCTTAGCACCTCAAAATGCTCAGAAGGAGCCCATTTTCCCAGATGCAGTCCAGTGCCCTGGTCACATCACCTAGGTCATGTGCAGGCATAGCCAGCATGGTGCTCCTGGAGAACCAGCTCCTTAGCTGGTCAAAAAACCCCAGCAAAACAGATAAAAGAGGCTGCACTTGACACAGAGGATCACCTCAGCAAATCCATCTGGAGATGTTCCTTACCCTGCTTGGTTGCATGGGAGGGAGATGATCTGCAGCTACAGAAAAACATGTGTGTATGTTGGGTCCACCTCATGTGTTCCCATCTGGGATGTTCCTGTCATCACATTGGGTCTGTCTGAGTTTATTTGGCTCTGCTAGTCCCTTGCCTGAGAATTTTGTGAAGTCTAAGCCTGAATCCAAATGGATTCCTGGACCAGCCATATTTTTTGTAAGCTCTGACTTTTACCTTCTTAAAGCAGGGAAAACCCAGAGCCAATATGCACTTAAAAATGTGCTTTTGCCTGGATTGCTGCTTCTGCCTAGGGAGCTGATTGCTGCAGCTCTGGAGAAGGTGCTCAGCAACCAGCGTAAGCTTGAGGGGTTTACACCTCCAGCTGAGGATTTCAAAATCATGACAGAATTAGGAAATGCAGCCGAGAGCCGAGACTGGGGTCTGTTCCACCACCTTCTCACAGAGTTTGATGAACTTGGGGCTTGTTGGCCACTTAGTTTTGCTCCCGTGCCACTGGACTAAAATCACTAAAGCTACCCAAAACCAGACTCGGCTGCTGGTGGTGTGAAACATAGGCTCAACATACAGCTGCTGGGCTAAAAGACCCTCAGAGTTGGATCTAGAGCACTTCAAGACATTTACAATGCTGAGGTAGAAATTCATCTAGATACCAGCTTTCTTGCAAAGGCCACCGTGGAGCAAGGGGTGAGCTGGAGAAGCAAGAGAAGGAAGCATGGTGAATAGGCAAGATAGAGTGATGGGTGGTGCTGGGATTTGGTCTCATTGGGCCATCCCAGGCTTCAGTCTGTCCCAGGGGCGAACATAGCCCCCAGAACTACATGCAGAAGTTGGTTTCCTCCTTCGAAATACCCTACAGGCAGCTGCATTTCTGTGATGCCAAACCAGATGCCTCCAGTCCACATGGCCAAGAGACAACTACACTTCTGAACTAAGAAAAGCCCTATTTCAGCTTTATTGTGCTTCATTTCTAGCCTACAAAGTTTTAAAAGTTCCTTTCTTTCTGGGAATTTTCTGACCAACTCCAGCTGCCTCCTCCATTTAGGTGCAGCCAGCAGTGGGCTTAGAAATACAAGGTTTAATTAAAACAATCTTTTATGTTCTGATGCAAGCCTTATTTCCTCTACCTGGTGAGAAATGGCTCTTGCCTCAATCAGCAATTGAAGTCTAAGATTGCTGTGCTGAGCAGAATGGTTGCCACTTTCTGTTAATTAAAGCTCATTTCAGGGAGCTGCAGCCTGGCCGGCCAAAGACCAGCTCCCAGAGTTTGACTCCAGCCTCGCAGGAACAGCAAAGGGACACAGGCACTAATGGGATGCAGGAGGAAACCTGCTGGCTTCCACCCCCTTCTGGTGATTGTGAAAAAAAATTATATATAAATTGTTTAGTTGGGGTTTTTTTCCGTGGTAAGAGTGCTTTTGCAGCTCCTTGGAGAGCCTGTATAAAAGGGATGGTGTCTCCCACTGCAAACATTGACTTAGCATGGTCAAGAGATTTCCTCTTCAGTTGCATCTCCATTCCCACCAGGACTTCCTCCCGTCCAATTTATGCTCTTCTGCTGGATACCAGAAACTTTTCCTCCCCATCGTGGTGCCTGGGAGGTGCTTCTGCCCCAGGCAGGCAGTGGGGTTTCTGTGCTGGACACAGTGCTGCCCCCAGGTATCTGGGAGCAG
Organism: Eurystomus gularis; assembly: GCA_013400335.1. NCBI lineage: Eukaryota > Metazoa > Chordata > Aves > Coraciiformes > Coraciidae > Eurystomus > Eurystomus gularis. The sequence continues at coordinate 72,103 of VZZY01003501.1, read as the reverse complement.
TACCCAGGGGAGTAGGGCATTTCCCAGTGTATGGTGTGAGGAGAGGGAGGGTGGAGTTTCTCCTGGACAGCAGATGGCTCTACCAGGCCATCTTTGAACAAGAGTCAAGGCTGAAATGGTGGGATCACTAAAAACAGATTTACATTAGTGGAATAAAGTTCCCGAAAGACAAGTACAACACTACGCATAATTAAGACTCTGCTTAACAATAAAGATCCTCCCTCACTGCATCATCACCTCATTTAGCTTCTTTCTTGTTCTCACATTAAGCTGTAATCTCTCTCTATTAATGTAAGACCCAGTTTCTTTCTATAAAATAACTGTTTCTCTTTGCCAGTTTCCAGCAGGGAAAGGTGAAGGTGGAAAGAGTCCTTTTGTCTGTGCTGTCCCAGGTGACCATGTCCTTGTCCTGCTCTGTTGCACAGGCATTTGCCAGCCCATGAGATGGCAGGAGGGTTGACCCTACTCTTCCTGAAGGTCTTTTCCACCCACCTGTACCAGAAACCCTCACCAAGGGGTCCCTGGCTCCAACTCACTACCTGCTGCAGCCCCCTGAAGACACCCTTCATTAACACTTGTGATCAAGTAGTGGGGACACCTGAGGGCTTTCAGACCTAATGAATGCCTAATAACACACACACAGGGACCTTCAGCTGAGAAGAGCAAGGGATGCTTGTGCAGGCAAACCAGAGGGTGTCTCTCTCCAAGTGGTGGGCACCTGGATGGGCACCTCCTGATGCCTCTGGTGTTTGAGGAGGGTTGCATACAACTGGGAGGAAACTCCTTCAGCTTCACCAGAGTTTGGTGGGTGGTGGATTTGCCACCTTGGTGCCCAGTTCAGCCCCAAAATTGCTCATGCTGGCCAGTTGTGAGCATTGGCATGAGCAAGATACTGGTGCCTGGTTTATCTTTTGGCAAAGGTACAGCTTTCTGTCTTCTGGCCCCAGGACCCCAGGGTTTTATTTCCAGTTTCCAGCCCCATACCAGGGGCTGTGTGAATGAGAGGTCAGAGGAGACGAGGCAGCATCCTGCTCTGGGGCACACCAAATAATCCATGCCTAAGTGGTGGGGACTGGCAGAACTGCAGCAATTACCAGCCATAGGAAGTGCAGCTGGGCAGCCTTGTGGAGTGCTCCAGTGCCCACTGCTCCACTGAGACTAGAGTTCTCTCTCCTGATGACCACCTCATCTGTTCTTACCACAGATGTTCAGGCCATGCAAACCACAGGAGAAGGGGTGAGGAGCTGTTTTCCAGAAATATTTGCAATGTGTGGGCTGTTGCTGCTCTCAGGCATGACCAGAGAGCAGCTTTTCTAGCGGACAGCAGCAGGTTTAGATCAGCTGGAGTTTCCCATAACTGGGAAGACGATAAGTTCCCACACCACCCTCCCACCGGCTTTTCATGACCACTGACCTCTTCCCTCCCAGCTGTGGGCCTGGTATCTTCACCCTGTCTGCTCCATCCCCCAGCACCCCACAGCTGTGGCCCTGCAAAGCTGCTGTTGTGTAGCAAGAACTCAACGCTTCACCCTGCAAGGCACTGGGCTGAAATAAGCCCCCAGACAACAGCATCCCACCCTGTTGCTCTTACAGATGGCAAGATGATGGTGCAGGGGCTGAGGTTTTTGGATGCTGTGGCATGGTTCCCATGGGAGCACAACGAGATGGCTGGACCCAAAATGCAGACTCAGGAAAGGGAGTCTAAGAATGTGTCTTGGGAGGAAAATGGGGAGTTCTGTCTGCAGTAGCAGCCACTTGCATCACTGGCTTTTGCCTCTGGGGCATACAGATCCTCTCCCACCACTGGAGTACAGCACAGAGCAAAAGAAGGGCATTATTAGCAGTCATTAACAGCCAATGACAAGTAACATGCCTTAATCCACAGGATCTTGAAATGTGGAGGTGCCAAGAAGCAGTCTGCCTTGCTCCAGAGGTGAAACGATTCCTAGACTTCAGATAGGAGAAGAGTTTTGCAGATCACCGAAGACAGCAGTTCCACCTCCAGTTTTCTGGGCATGATCTGCTTGCAAGGTTATGTCATCTCATGAAGCCCCAGCTCTAGTGGGACCTTGGGTGGAGTAGGATGTCCTGCATTTGTCTACCCTACTCTCTCTCAGAAGTATGCGGAGGTTTTCAAGGCTTCTTGTCTTTATCCCTGAAGAACTTAGCCTCATTCAGATGGGGTTTGGGAAGAGCAGGCAGGAGGAGTGCTTTGCAACTGTAGAGAATGAAAGGGTTTCAACAACACATTTTGCCATGTGTGTGAACAAGCAAGGAGCACACAGCAGCTCTGCCACCACCACTCAGGTGACATGTCACTCCTTCAAGCCTCCATAACTCACTTTTGGGCTGAGTGTGTTTCCTGACCATTTTCTAACCAGCTTGTCCACACTGTTAACTACTCCTCATCTCTTCTTGCTAGGGTAGCCTTAGCTTTCTAAGCCCATCAGAGTCCCTGTACGTCTCCATGAAGCAAGGGGTAACTCAGGGTAACTCCATGCTCCTCCACCTTTTCAAGGGTTAACAGAAGCTTTTCCCTAGGAAAAAAAAATTATTCTAAGCAGAACTTTTCCTATTAGATTTTTTCAAGCACAGCCGTGCCGACAGCATATGCATCCCATTCCCCGTAGCAGTCCCATTCCCAAAGTGGCTCTGCACCGCAGATCCTGCAGGGAGTCTTGTGCTGGCACTTCACTAGCAAACTCTATCTGTGCTAGGGTGAAACTGCAGCAACACCCAGATGCTGTGCTCCCAACATCTACAGCCTCAGTATTGAGTATGGAGCCAGGTCAGATATATCTGCAAGAGAGGCAATGGCAGAGGCACCCTCCAAATCCCAAATATACCTGCAAGGTCTGTGCTTGTCCTCCCCATTTTCTGGAAAGTCATTGAAGGGCTTCTCTATCCCTAAGTATTCCTCAGAGGTCCCCTTGCCAAGCACAGGCCAGAGTCACCCTATTTAGTGAGCCAGAGCTGTTGTCAGAGTTGACACCACTTAAGATTTACTCCATCCTGCGTGGAAGGAAAGTCCAAACCCTCACATCTGAGTTAATGAAACAGTCTGAGGAGACAATAGTTCCTGGCGCTGCAAGAGCTTGCATTAGTGAGCTGGGGTTACGGAGAGCTCTGATCAATAAATATGTTGCCACAGCTTTTCAGAGCATCCATCACTTGTCAGGAAATGCATTTAGTCTAATACCTGCAGAGGGCATAAACCAGCCATAGGAATTAAAACCTGCTACATGCCAAATGGTAATGCACAATTTAATGATCATAGGATCTGAAAAATAAGCAAAACTCTGAAATGAATAAATACACTTTGGCATCAACCTCTGCATCCCAACCTGGCCACATTTAGAGTCTCGAGATTAACCTGCAAGGTGCTTCTCCAGGTTCATCTGTTTGCAGCACATGGGTAGCAAAGGCAGCAGCCTGCAGCCCTTTCCCAGGACAGCCCAAAGGACTTTCAGACCTAGTATTTCCTGTCACCTCAAGCACTGGTGTATATAGGAACCTAGCAGGCTTCCTGTGCCAGGAAGTCTGCAGCAAAGGTCAAGGCAAGGAGCTCTTCTCCATGGCCATGCCAGGCAAAATGAAACAGGGAGTGACTGAAACTGCTGCCAAGAAAATTTAGGCTGGACACCACAGGAGAGGGGACTGAAGGATCATTCCTGACTGCCAGAGGAGAAGAGTGAGTGAGATTTTAGAAAGAAGCTAGAAGCAGGACAGGCTAAGGAGAGATGATCCTGGGACTAGAGACTCTAGAGACCCTGTTTGACCCCCCTGCCTTCCCATCAGTTTCATCCTATGCTTCTCCCAGCACCGCCAACACAGCCCAGGGCTCTCGCTGTGTTGCCTCAGAGCAGGTAGGACCAGGCAGGAGGAAGGGAGCTAGCATTGGGTAAGGAAAAAGCCCTTAAGAGAGCAGAATGAGAGAGAGATACTGCTGAGAGCATTGTTCCTGTTGCGCTCCTGCACCTATCCAGGGGGTGGCTCAGCACAGAGAAAGGTGGGTAAGCCGCATGAAAATAAGAAAGGGAAATTTGCAGGTCCATAGCAAGAAAAAAACTTCCTTACAAGAAGATTTATGAGACCCTGGAGAAATTTCTCCCAGAGAAAGCCTGGGACGTTGGAAACTAAATTAAACAGTGAATCCAGAGATGCAGACAGGGAAAACATTTGTGCTGCAGGAGAGCTGAACTAGAGGGAGCTGACTGAGGCACTGCCCATTGCTAATTTATTCCTGATCTGTTGTGTTATCTGTCCATGCTTTCCTACCACATCCGTCACCTGACTCTCTCTGGTCTTTGAGAACATGGAGAGGGACCTCTGTGGCCAGTGTGGATCAAGGAGCATTAAATACCCCTTTCTGCCAGGTTCAAGACCAGCTAAATCTCCTTGGTAGCTTCAGGCAGCTCAAGCACAGCCCTTGTGCTTCCTGTGTCAAAGCACAGACCCCCATGAGACAGCCAGCAGCACATCAGGCAGAGTCATTACAGCATGTGCAAGGAGATGAGCCAGAGGGCAGCTGTATTTTGGGGAGCCCTCACGTCCCTAGACCACAGTCACTAACAGCTCATAACGACACACAGCTGTGGTAGCACTCAAACTTCACAGAGGTGAGAAGAAAAGGACCACGCACCCTTTGGGACTGGTGTTGGGTACCTGTTCCTCAAAGCCATGCAGAGCCACCACCTTACTTCACGTCACTGGATAGACACTGGTGGCTATCACTCGTTGCTGTCTAGAACATCTCCTTCTCCTGGGACTCTTCATTTCAGGTTCTGTCCTGCAGCTGCCCTGGGCACAGCCTGGGATGGACACAGCCAGCACGTGGACCAGAGACCTCTGCTGAGCATGTCTTATTCTCTGCAGACCCAAGCAAGCAGCCCATGCCAAGGTCACCGCAGCCAGCCTCTGCTTTGAGCTCAGTCAGTAAACCCATGCACAAGAGATGGAGAGGGTGAATTCAAGCCCATGAGAGCACAGGTGCTTGAACCAAGCTCTTCATGTAGGGACAGTATAACAGCATAGGTTTAGCAGTTCAGGCTCTCTAGTGCTTGTGCTGCTGCAGATAACAGCTCTCTGCTAGAAAGCTGAGACCCTGGGGGAACTCATGAGGTAGCTCAGGGGAGCAGAAGGTCTCAAGTTTGGCCTTTTGCCCAACCAAGTGCTGCCCACTCGCAATTCTGTCCCAAATCCTTTGTGTCCCCCTGCTTGGACACCACTAGTCATACCACGATACAGTGAGTCCACTCATGGAGCTGATCTGGCTGAAATGCACCTTTCACATCCCACACACCCCAAAATACATTTTTTCAGCCAGATCAGTGCCATTAGTTGGCTTCACACACAGACACAAGAGCACTAGCAATGGAGGATGCAATGGGGTTTGACAGGAGGGCAGTATGTGACAACCCTCCTTCAACTTGTGCTGCTCTGCCAGTGCGTCCTACAGCTGGCATTGGCATGGTCTTTCATGCCCTGCCCCTGCAGAACACTCTGTCATTAAAGACATCTAAGGAACACACACCTGCTTTTCCTAAAGAGCCCATTAAAATGTTAACTAGGATAGAAAAATTCGGAAAAAAAATCTTGAAACACATCCATAACACATGCCTTTGAGCTGGGCTCTTTTAGCCTGACTCACTCACCCTTTGGCCACTCACTTGCTTTCCTTCAGGGAGTGCAGGCCTCGTTTTGCAAACAACCCTACTTTGCAATGTCACCTCTAATTCTCACAGCAGCCTCTCCCTGATTTGATTACATCACAAGCAGTTTGCTCACTGATTAGCCCTCTAGCTACCTGCTGCAACCCCTAGAAAAATCCTATTGTAGAGTTGCAAGTGGTTAACAGCTCCCCAGCCTGACCTCCATCAGGATGCCAGTCTGCTCCTTAACCATCCCTACCCAGCCTGGGAGGACAGAAGGGGCAGAAACATGCCAAGGAACAATGTCATCAGGATGACAGCCACACTCTGATTTCCAGGGAACACTTGCCTTTTCCAATCCAGCTCTGCCTGAAATGCATCTTTCACTCCTGGGAGTGTCAGGCTACCCAAAGGAGCAGGATCTCCACCTCTTGGCCTCCTCAGCATCACTCATCACCTGGAGAGACGCAAAGGCTGTAGCCCCTGTGCATGGCTTTCTGCTAAGTGCCCTTCCAGACTGTGCCACCTACATGGAATAATTTTTGGAAGCCTCTTCTGACACCGTGTAATCAGGCAGTGATATGTAAGAGGGAGCTCTCATCTCTAACTCCTGTGTCATGACAGGTGAGAAATTAGGAAAAATTATAACCCAGCACAGATTCAAATGAGAAAATTGCCCCCTGTCTTTCCAGGACCCTCATCACTGCAAATGCAGGAGCACTGCCTCTCCTCCCAGCCTCAGCAGGTAACAGTGGAAGGGAAATGGGTCTGCAGACGCCTTCTCCAGCACAATCAGAAGGCACGTATACCTGCCACATGATATAAACTGGGGATTGAGCATGTGTATGCCAAAAGCATATGACATGGCCATCTCTGATGTGTAGCAGTGGGATGGGAAGGGAGCAGCCCCAACTCCTCATGCAACCAACCTGGGGTCCATGAGAAGGCAGCAGTCAGCCTGCTAATATGCCCTCCATCATGACCACCACGAGCTTAAAAGCTGCTGCCCAGGTGCAAGTGCACGGTGCTGTGCACACCTCTCCCACCATGCAACCCCAGCATCCCAGCAGCAAAGGAATGAAAAAATCTAGAGATATTAACATCTTGCACAAATGCAGAACAGATGTTCCAGCAAGAACCTGAAAAAATACATAATTAAGAAATAGATAGAGGAATCCTGTTCCTTTTTACTTTGTTTTTGTCCCTGGAAAGTGCTGTCATGAGCCTGAAGGCTGTGTCTGTGGCTCCCTGCAATGTCTCAGCATGGGATGGGTGAAAGATCCAGGATGCACCAACTCCCTTTTGGGATGAGTTATCCAAAAGCCGGACTCTTTTATTTGACATCTGCTGCAAGGGAAGCCAACCCAAGGAAAGGAGGAGCTCTTCTGTTTCACCATCTTGCAATAATTCAGGATACTCGAAGGGAAAAAAACACACAAAAAACCCAAAACCCGAAGGAGCAGGGGAAGAGAGAACAACTCTCAAGAAGAAAAAGAATCAGCCATTCCTAAACATAGTGCAGCAGCCCAGCCAAACCAAACAGTAATGATTCATTGACCTGTCTTCACCCTTCGTTTTTTCTATAATGAGCAAAGAAACCACAGAAATGTGGAGCCGAGGTCTCTCTCCACTCCCAAGGAACAGGGAGGAGGATGTACAAGCTGCCACTGCCCTTTGACAGGTTTCATCATGGTCCAACTCCTGTGTGCTCAGTCCAGCCTCACCACCAGCCTCCTTGCCCATCTAACCTTCTCTCAACTCACCCATTGTCCTCACTGCCTTGCTGGCCTGGGTGTGCTTCCCCCACCCCCCTGCAACTGCACTGGGAAGGTGGAAACAGGTACCACAGCAAGGTCTCTGCTCCTGCCTTTGGTGGGGCCAGCTGGACAACGAATACATGTTCTCCCCAGCCAGCTCCACTCACAGCTCAATCTGCTGTCACCAAAGCCAGCAGTGGAGCCATCTCTGTGCCAGGCTTGAGCAGTGTTGGCTTGGGAGCAGATGCACACCCCATTTGGATGTTCCAGCTGAGCACAAACCACTGGGCAGCACCGTCCATCCAAAAGCCAAAGAGACACAGCTGAGGCGCCGCAGAGAGGCAAGGGGCTGAAGACCATGGCTCAGCTGGCTTGTTGAACATATCAGAGAGCCTGAAAACTGTGGACAGACTTGTACTCTGCAAACAGCTGCAAAAGCTCACAACGCTTCTTCCCTCATCCCAAAGGTTCGGGAGCCCTCATGCTTCCTGCCTGCAGCGTGGCCAGGGAAGAGGCTGTGCTCTCACTTCCCAAGCTACACTGCACGGGCTTTGCTGAGCAGCTTGAAGGGGTGGCAGAGCATGCCCTGAAATCTAGGGCTGATTCCACTGCCAACCCTCCTCCCTAGCAGCACTGCAAGACAACAGCTTCTAACAAAGGACAGTGAAGAGCAACAGCCTCTCCTTCCTCGCCTCCTGGACCCCAGCACAGCCTTGTGTCCTCATCCGAGCTCCCTCAGCTGGTGTGATGGCCACTTATAGCCCAGAGCTTTCAGGAGAGGGGTGTCCCTAAAGGCTCTGGGATGTTGCCTTCCCCATTTCACCACTCTGTGACAGGGTTGTCAGGGGCTGTCCACCATGTTCCTGCACTGTAGCCTGCGGAGGAAGGAGAATTCAACATTCATTGTGAGTGAGTCCCTGCTCACTCATTAATTTATTATGGGACCTGGTGGGCTCAGAGTCCTTTTCAAATCCCTAAGTTGCTTCTCTTTTCCCTGGGGAGATTGGTAGCTCCCCAGGGCTTGACAGCCGGTGATCAGCTCAAAGCCAGTCCAAATCCCAGGGGATCCTAAGACAGACATTCAATCCGGGGACAAAAATTTCCGCTTCCCAACACGGTTTAATCCCATGGGTGTATCTGGAGCCCAGTAAATCCCATTAGGGGGAATCACAGCAACAGGGCAGCAGAGCACTCCTCTCCACAGATATTGTGGGGGACATGGCTATTACCTGAGTGTGTTATGAAGGCTGGTCAATTCTCAGCCTCCGTCCTTGCTCTGAGTACCTGCATCACTCCCCACATGGCAACAGAGAGCTGGTCTTTATACCCAGTCACTCAGCAGTGTGTGCCAGGTGCTGCACAGGTCTCATGAGGATCAGTCCTGCCAACTGGCTAACAATGTCCTCTCTTGTTCAAAGCACCACTCCAGTCACTGTGGTCACTGTGGCCCTCTGAGGATATGAAAAAAATTTGATCAGATCCAGCAGCTCAATAACACTTTGCCTTGGACTTCTGCAGATGAGCAACAGGGATCAGAGGGAGCAGTAAGAAATGCAGGAGAGGTGAAATGGGGTATTCCTCCTGGTTATATTTCATTTTCATGCTGTCTCTGCAGCTTATCTTTCAAGCCAGGGAAAAAAGAGACAAATCGCTGAAGACAAGCAGCTTTACAAGAGTGTCCATTCCCATTTTGTGGCCCCTCGGGGTTCTTCCCACACTGCCCCCAAGCCTCTGAGCAAATGGCTTGATGTTTGCAGAGGTTGCTCACCTCCTCCGAGTGGAAATACAACTGTTTGTTCAGCTTCCCAGGGGGCTGGTTATCTTGTTAGATTTGTAAGAGCATTTAACAGGTTGCTTAGCCGTGTGCCCTTGAAATATCTCAGGCAGCATCTTCCAAAACTACCATCAGCATCACACTGAGCTCAAGCTAATTATCTCCATCTCCCAGCAGGACAATTGGCTTCATCCAGCACAGTGCTGACCCAGTCACACAGCTGCCTCCACAGGCACATCCGTCTCAAAGCCTGGGGAGGCACTGACCAAGCATTGCCCTCCTCCCTCCCCTCTTCAGTTCCTTGCTGTGCCCAGATGTGAGGGTAGCAAAACAACTGCTGTGGAGATGGGTGCCTGCCCAGACCAAAACTTCCCCTCTCCTGGTATAAGAAGCTGTAATGTCCAGCAGAATCCCGAAACATCCCAGGTTTTCAAGTGCATTGTTGATGTCTCTTGGCCATCGTCTCTGCTCAGGACAGAAACAACCCCTCAAAGAGGCCCTCAGAGCCACAAAGGAGCTTAGAACTTCCCTACCCTTCAAGCCCCACCCTGCCGGCTTCCTATAGGTCATCACAAAACTATCCCTCCCTCTCTGCCCTCCTTTGTCCCCAACTTGGCACTATCCCGCCTCCCCTTAAAATCACCCACTAGCATACTTGCTTGTCCCTCATTAGGCTGCTTCTTGGTCTGCAAAGGCCACTCTCTTGCACCTGACATGTCCCAAGCATATCTAGCTAGACCTCCTCATCCCTGCCACGCTGAGGGCCATGTCTCCTAGCATCTTCTCTGCACTGTGACTGCTCCCGGTCAAACAGAGGAGGCAATGGGAGAGTGGTCTTGCCAAACCGGGCATGGTTGTCCAGGATGACACCAAGGTCCAGGGACCACCACCAAGCTAGGGTCAAGATCAGTAGACAGCCCTGGCAGGGCTGTCACAGCAGCTGGGGAAAGGGAGCACCCAGGAGACAGAATAACCACATGGGATGGGGGCAGTCACCCTGAGAGCAATAAACGACACCAGCTCAAGGCACGAATCATCGCACCCTTGTTAGCAAGTTCCAGCTCATTGCACCTCCTGTGTAATTCATAACTGCTTAACAAGGCCACTGATGGCAAATTAGCCAAACATCAGTAAGCAGGGAATGTGGTCGTCACATTCATCCTGCTAACTGGTGGTTAATTATCTCACTGTGCCTCCCATGTACTAATTGCAAACTGTTTCCCATAGTCTACCAGTATCATTTAAACTTTAGGAAGAATCCAAGCAGCAGATGTATTTTTCCAGTGCTTTTCACACTCCTGTACATACCCTCAGAGTTGCAACTGTAGTATCAAGGAGCTGGTCTTCCCCACTTTTGTTAATGACACTAGCACTACAGAGAGGAGCTTACTTGCATCCATACCATGTCCCTTTTGCCCTCATAACTTCATCAGAAGGTTAGGGGATGTTGCCACTGTCCTTTTGGAGGATGGAGGAGTAAGGCTGCAAAGCCAGGATCTGGGGGCTGATGGCACAGCTAAGGGGCTCCAGGCTACAAGCAGCCACCAAGCAGTTGGTGCCGGAAGCAAAGACATCATTGCCCAATAGGTCACAGGTAGCTGCAGTTACCTGTTCACATCTGGGAACACCCTGCACTGTGCAAAGCTGCATGGTCAAGGTTTGGGTGCAGCCTGGGGACAGAGGGCTGGAAACGTGGCCCAGAGCAGATGAACAGAAGTTTTCTGAGCCTGGAAGGTGTTAGAAGGGAAACCCCAGAGATACTTCACCCAGCTGCATGTGCTGTGCCCCACACCAGGGAAAAAGCACTGCAAACACCACATTTAGCCAGACACATGCAACTCACCTCTGGGACACTCCAAAATGTGGCTCTAGACAACACAGCAGGGACCCACAGAAAGGGCAATGCCACTCAGTCTACTTTTTCCACCCCACCTTGTCCTCCCCACCATCTCATGGTGCCTGTAGTGTGTCTGATGATTGAAGGACACTCTTGGGCCCCCAGAGTTTGGAGGAGATGTTTCCCCATCTGGACCAAGAGTGAGGGTCTCTCCAGATTGTGCATATGGTGACATGCTGGAAGGAAGAAGCTCTGAGAGGAAAGAAAGGAGGGGAAGGACTCCTGAAAGCATCCTTGAGCACCAGGGATGAAGTGGGCTTCCTGCCAGATTCTCCAGATGTTTAATTAATACTGTAAGACCCCTGATCATCTGGCTGATCCCAATGTAAAAGGCTCCCCAGCTCAGCTTCAGCTTGGCTCTGCAATGGGATGGAGGCAGCTCATGAGCTGCTGGGCTTAGAGCTATTCTCACTGGCCTTTCTCCTCCTGCCTGGTCTGGATACCCAATTTCTCTGCCTTTTGGGGAGCAGTGAGTCACAAACCTCAACAGGCACTCTAAACAGAGCTTCAGCAGGGCTAGACCAGTCCTTGGGAGACTCCCATCCCACTCCTGATCACTACTCTCAGTCTGGTTTCCAAAGGAGTCAACGACGTGTAGGAAACATCCCTGTAAGCCAAACCAATGCTGGCCTGTGGAGCAATCTGGTAAATCCTGCCAGCCATGGTGCAGCTTGCCATGAAAGCCACTTCTCTTTGTGCTCTGGGTCTGCTGCAAGCATAAAAGAGCACATCAGTGTTGGTGGACAACTCCAGGCACAGCACGGCTGGTCATGGCGGACTGCCCATAGCAGGCAAACAGGTTCAAGCATTGTGAGCTGCAAAAGTACTAATGAAGACAACTCAGTTGTGCACAAGCAAAGACTGATAACAAGAAAAGTAAAAGAAGTCCCAACATACATTTCCTCCCCATCTACTAGCCGGTTTTGCCATCTGGAGAGCCATTTCTGTACAAAATGACCATGGAAAGGGGTCTCATGAATCCAGCTGAACACATCACACATCTTCCAAAAAAGTAGGCATTGCAAGGCAGGCAGGGGTGTCTGCTGTGCAGGACCAGCCAAACCTCAGAGCTGTGGGTTCAGAAAGGAGAGCAAGAGACCTCTCCTGTGGGTGAAGGAGGGGTGGGAGGTTGTGAGGACACTACTGAGGACTGCTGCCCATTTCCAGCTTGAAGGAGACCTCCAGGCTCCCTTCCTACCATGGCTCCAGCAGCTCTTTGAAACCAGATTAGCATTTACAGAGTATTTCCCTGTGTGATGCTGAGGCGAAGATTTTGGCACCACAGTGAATTTTGCTCAGAGCACTTGGTCCCTGAGTGCACAAAAGGAGCCATAACACTTTGCTGTGTTCTCTGAGCCAACGGCACCCAAAATACACCAGTAAAGTGACCATCATATACATACATGCAGGGAGGGCAAAAATCCACCCTGCTCGTGTTTACTTGAGAAAAGGGAATGACATGGGAATTAGTATGCTCATTAAAAAGAATCTAAATTAGATAAAGAGCCAAAGAGATGAAACATGTGTGGGTGTCACAGGGGTTGTTTAAAGATGGCCTTTTGGAGTCTCAGCACAGGCACATTCCTCCCCGCAGAAAAAGACATTTGAAAAGCCATCCAGGTTAAACAGCAGGGCAAAAGAGAAAAGAGGATAGTCTTCACACGTTGAAGGCTTGTCCAACTAGGGAATTAAAAAAGAACACAGCCTCTGGCAGATTAAATGTAAATACTCAACAAGGCAGCCAGAAAAATGTGTGAAGATTAATTTGCCATGGCTCTAAAAATGAACAGTCTCTCTTTCAGCTGCAAAGGCAGCAGAGTCTGCAGGACCATGAGATGATCAGATGAGGATAAGCCCACAGCAGAACAAAGCAAAGGACCATTTTTATTCAGACACACTGCAAACAGGTTTAGAAAGGTTCCCACCTTGGAAGCTTTGTTATGGTCCATCTCAAAACAAACCTGAACACAAGCAGCAAAACAGCCCTTAAAGGTACTGAGACAGCAGCAGAAGCGCAGGGAGGTTTTGTCCCCAGCTAGAAATAGGCCAAAAGGCTGATTTCCCAGCAGAGGGGCAAGGAGGGAGCCTGAGGACCTGCACTGCTCAGTCTGTTCATGAATGAGCTAGGGAAGGAGGTAGGTAGTGAGGTGACATCTTCTGTCAGCATCACATGTTTAGGGTGACTTGATTTCTAAAAGCTGCCAAAAGATCTGGCAAAACTGTGTAGTAATTAAATGACAAAATATGGGGTCAAGGAACACAACGGAAATGAACTGTTTGGGGTACTGCCGGGCTTGTGAGCTGAGTGCTGTTGCTCCATGTAATGGGCAGCAGCAAAGAAGTGGTAGCTATTATCAGGAAACAATATCGAAACATCAGACATCACCATGTTGCAGTGTAAATCTGTATCTTTGCACAGTATGCTACTGCTCTCCCAGCTCAGAAAGATCAAATGGAGTCAACCCACGGTCTGGGACAGCTTCTGCACCCGGAGGAACTGAGTTGGGCAGGACTCTGCTGCTTGGAAAAGAGACTGTGCAAGACCGGGGCAAATAACAGCCTGCAAAGGCATGGCGAAAGCATGGAGGAAATAGATACATTCTTCGCTGTCTCTTAGTACAAGAAGGAGAGGTCAGTAGATGAACTTGACATGCTCCAGCAAGCCCACTGTTTGTGGTAGGCTGTTGGGTGAGGGAGCAGGCTGTGCTGGGCACATGCTAGGCACAGACTACTGGAGGAGGCCAGGTAGTAGGTTTGTCTCCTCTCCTGGCTGGGTCGCTGGTCCAGTTTGTCTCTGACGTGTTCAAAATGAGCCTGGGCCACCTTACTGAAGTGCTTCTCCTTCCTTTGCAAGAATGACTGTATCCTGAAGGCGAATGGGCTGCAGAAGGAGACTGGAGTAGCACCAGTGACTCCAGCAGTCACCTCTTTGCCATCAAAGGAAAAGGGATGCCTGATTTCCCCAAGGCTCATGGTCCTACTGCTCACCCTATGGCAGGCAGTTATAGCATCCTGGAAACCCAGAATCTGTCTCCTTTTCTGCAGGGATTTCACTATAAACAGCCTATGAGCATCCAGCAGCCTTTATAAATACCCTGCTGGCTCCATCCCAGTCAAAATGGGTGCCCTTTCCCTCCCAGCATCAGCCCGTACATCATCCAATGCACTGGAACTGAGACCCGCTGCAGGGACCTGGCAAGTGCCCCATTTTCTCATCTCCTGTCTGTGAGGCAGATGGACTTTTGGGTATTGGAGGTAACGAGCTTACGATGATGAGCTAGAGCAAGATTTCTGGCTGGCATGGCTATCCCAAACATCCAATTAAAATCAATGATCTCGGTCCCAATGCTGAGCAGCTCACAGCAACACGGTTGGTGATGTCTGCGGTGAAATTTGTGCCAGTTTTGCCTGGGCAGTAATGCCTGGATCAAAGGACCTTGTGAAAGAAATTAAACGCAGTATGGGTAGGTTCCCTGTGCCTGCCCGTTATAAATACACACCACAAATGCTAGCTTTTAGGTTAAATTCCACCTTTTGAATGAGCTATTATTTCTGCACAGCCAAGCAGCCAGATGAAATTCTTGCTTTTGTATTTTGATGAGTAAAGAGGATCTGATGTCTTGGATGCCTCTGATCCAGACCAGAGCTTTCTTCTGCACCTAATCAGCTACGGTCCCTATATCTCAGCCTTAATGTGGAGCAGCAGGAGGCTTCAGGTATTGATCAAGGAGTCAGCGGCTTTACCAAAAAGTGGCCAGTATCCTCAGAGAGCAGCTCAGGCTTTGTCAGTATGTCTGTGGTACCGGAGGCATGGTGAGCATTGCTTGTAGTGTGACCAGGCACAGCACTCACCCACTTTCCAGGGTAGCACATGTCTCCTAAGTTAGGGTTCTTCTCTCCCAGATTAGGTGTTAAACTTGGTGGTAGAAAACCAGCAGCCACCTCTAAATGCTGCTTCTCAAAGAAGCAGGATGCTGCTGATGGGCACTGTCTTGGGTTCAGGATGAGGCATTTCTGGAGTATACTAAGCCCCTTTGCAGGGCAGGGAGTCCTGAGGAGGCAGGAAGGAGAAGCTGTTGCCTTCACCAGGCATTTCTGCAGATGTTGCAGCTCCTGGCCTTGCTGAGCTCTGTTGCTAACTTGCTGCTGATATTCAGCCCTGTGCATTGCTGACCTCCTTCCTTAGTCTCAGTTTCAATACCCTGTGAGCAGATGCCAGTAGCTGTCATGATCTGTAGAGCTATGATATGTTTTCAGGAAAGCAGTAACAAATCGCAGGTCTAAGGAACCGGCTTTCCACATTGCTCAAGATCCAGCATTCTCAGCTTGTTTACCAGGAGCCAAGACCAGCTTTGACACAGACCAGAGATCATAGCTGGCAGCATCAGACCCTGACAGCAGATCATGTCCATGCAGAGTGTGCAGGAGGTTTCATCCTAACAAAAGCTCTCAGTCCCATGCTTCAAGGTCATTTGTGGGGGAAATAGCGGCTCACCAGCTCCTTTGCAGTTGAAATGCAAGAAGAGTCATAGCGTGTAAAAATGGCCCTTCCACTGCTGAAAAGTATCCTCCAAACCAGTCCCTGCACACAGGGTGATGCAGGAGGCTGATACACAGCTGCCAATGTTGTAAGAAGGGCTAAGACTGACCAGGGCTGCAGGATCCCACTGGGAAACAGTTTATCCCACGAAATCCACAAGATGAGCTGCCATGGGCCATCCTGGGTCTCTTTGAGGGGCAACCATGGAGGGTGCTAGAACAGCCCATTGAAGCAGAAGCTGAGCTAAAGGCACAGCAAAACTAGAACAAACTTTAAATCCAGTTATCAAGGCAGCAGCAGCCCCCTTTCAAGGTAGACAAGACAGCAATCAGGAAGGAGAAATATTCCCAGAGCAGCACCACAGCAGGCAGGCTGAAAAATGCATCTGTTACTCATCTCAGTAAGGTGTCTCAAAAAGGGGAAAGCCCCTTTCCTGAAGTTTGAGGGGGCAAACTCTGCCTGCGGCGCAGAGCAGTGCCTATCCTGACCGGAGGGACTGCTGCTTCACTCCAGATTCACAGCACTGGAAGTGAGAGCAGGATCCAGCCCTGTAGGCCGTTCTATATCAAAAAGAAACATCTGTTTCTTTGATTATTTTATTTTTTTAAAAAAACAAGCCTCAGACAACAGCCTTGAGTGGCTTCTTGAAGATTTGGGTTTCTTTTCCCTTTTTTACAAATGGTAATTTCAGACTGATGAAAGGGGAGTAATGTGATGTACTTACTGACTACACAAGCTGTCTGCACAGAGGGAAAGTGGTTCATGCCCAGGAATGCAGGGTGCTGCTCCAAGCCTTCCCCACCTACTAATACCACATCATTGTCCCAGGCTTCAGTTTCCCCCTGTGACAAAGGATGCTTGTCTTTGGAAAAGCAGCATCAAGCAAGGAGGTCACTTGGCACCACTTCTCCATGATCCTGAAACTCCCCAAGGACATTGCACAAGGCAAGGTTTCCTTCTTGGTACTTTATTTGCTGCAGGAAAAACCTCCAGCCTCACCCCTTGGCAGGGAGATTTCTCCCTTATCCTGCCCATCAAGTCAGGCAGACAGTTTTAGCAGAGGCCCTGCTCCTTAGGAGACAGCGGGTAGCCCACCAATTCACTTCAGCCACCCCATTTTGCAGGGATTGGTAACAGCCCTTCATGCCACAGGCTGCCATACCCATGTCCCCGTCCTGCTCCCAGGAGTCACCCACCCTCTGCCACCAAAACCAAACATCAGAAATGCCACAGCTTGTTTTCACATCCTTGGACTGGTTTGTTTTTCCATGGGCTATTTTTATTCCTGCCCTGATCCCAGTCATACTGGGGATTTAATGTTTCAGCCAAAGCAATAAGAAATAAAGAGCAAAGAAAGTGAATTGGGATCCAGAGCATTTCAATAAATTAAAAGGAAAAAAAAAATTAAAGGACAAAAAAAAAAAAAAGACACAGCCCAGCACAGAGGAAGCAAAGCAATCAGAGCAAAAGCTGTCAGCTTTGCCAGTTCCCGTTTGTTCGCAGATCAAATTCACTGCCTCTCTCGTCCAAAAGTAACAACTCCTAAGTCTCCCTCATGCTCCCAGTGGAGGTGTTTTCCATATTGAAAAGAAATCTACTTTGACATTCCTGATGCTGTCTTACCCAAGTTGCATTTCCCATTTGAACCATGCCACATCCTCGGGACAAGCTCGGGGCCAAGGTGGCTTCAGGCAGTGCTGGCACCAACCTGGGCTTGCATTTGCCCAGCCAGTGGGTCCCTCCAAGGCACCAGCTGAGGCTCCCTGCCACCACATCCCTCCCCTACCCATCCCCTCTGGTCTTGGCAAAAATCTGGCCCAAGCCAAAGCATATTTGGCAACCAAGCCCCGAACTGTATGTTGCTCAGTGGGGAAGGGTCTTGGTGCCAACTTCCAGCCATCAATTTCTGCTCCAATGTCCTTTCCCTGCAGCACCTTGAAGCTCCAAGTCTTCAGGAGGACCTGCCTCTCCCCTGCTGGGATCTTGTCTCTAGGCAGGGGAAAGACATAAAAAAGCTTTGCAAGCGAAAGGATGGAGAAAGCCCCTACCACCCACACTGGCTGCCAACACCGCCATGGCAGCTTCACAATTAAATATCTGACTAATAGTTACAGGATCCCTCCAGGTGGGAATTTCAGATGGTCCTGTCCTAGATAGTGTGTCTAAATACGCTGATCTCCATCCTGAGTGGCAAGACTCAAAGCATCCTCACTGCAGCAGTGACCACCCTGGGCAGGGACACAAGTTTGTAAGTTGTCAATGGGAATGGTTGGGTAGGAGGTCTGTTGTGTGTAGTCAAGATATTTAAGAGACATTTTTCATGTACTTGAGGTGTCAATGGCACTGAATTACGCATGCGCTGTGTGCTCAGGTAGGATCATAGACAGCCAGACTGTAAGAGCTGAGCAAGATAATGTTTTGCAGAGTCTCTCCTAGCCCAGCTGAGGACACAACAGCAAGAACCCTTGTGATGGAGGCTCCTAGCACCACCAGACACTGACCACCTCTCCTGTCCAGTGGATTGTTTTCCTATGCCAATACTCAAGTAAATTATTTTGTTGGGCTGTTTTTCCCTTTAACACTCTCTCTGTGCAATGCTTGAGAGACACAGCAGGGCATTTCTCCTGCACAAACATATGGTCCCATATAGCTCTTCTGGCTGATTGAGTTGTGCAGATAGTGGGCTCATAACCCAGAGCCTTTTCCCTAATTCTCCTGATCCACTGCAGATCCAGCCTTATTAACCCATTGCCCAGCCTGGTCCTTGCTGTGGCTCCAAATGTCTCCAAAGGAATGGGTTTTTGATCCAGCATCTCCAGGCATGGTTTGCATCCAATCTGGTTTCACCAGTGAATTACAAGAGTATGGATCACCCCCTCTATCTCTTGAAGTCTTTGCAGAGATGCACACAGCCCCACTAAGGCTGAGGTAGAGGGTGTAACAAGGAGAAATTTAAGTTGTGAAACACTAATAATTATCAGTATCCCAATTAACCAGCAGTGGTGGCAGCCAACCACCAAGGAGCTGCAGGAGGAGAGCCAGCATCCCTGCAGCATCAGTGCCTCACTGGGCACACAGATAGCTTTCACCTTGCCCACACCTGTACCTCTCTGCCCACCACTGAAGGCAGCCCTGGGGGTGCACATGAGGAGACCTTTCCCTTCTTTTCCCAGCTCTAAGACAGCATTTCACCACTGCAGCTGCTGGACTGGAGCTGCAAAGACCTGTGCTGTCTTGTCTGCTTGACAGCTGCACTCTCCTGATGGGTGGCTAACAGCCGAGGGATGAGGAAGAAGCAGCAAAGTCAGTTTAATATCATTTTCCTCATTGTTATCTCTCAGCTTCTCCCAACAATTTGCTCAAACTTCTGTAAAACTCCTTGCCAAACAAGCCCCTGCCCAAATAGGCCTCCATGTCCGCAGGACTCTATTTATAACTGAGATCCCATTTAGTAGATAAGCCAAGGGAATTCAAGCAGGATTTAAGCTAAGCAGTTATCTGTGACTGGCGGCCACAGTGTGCATCACATTAGATTTACCGGGGAAGTGGAAAGAAGAGGGACAGGAGGGCAAACAGTCTACGGAGCAGCCAGACAGAAACCAAAGGGATGCAAGTGCTGCTGGCATAGACACAGCTCTGGGAGATTTTGGGAGCAGCCAGGGAAGCCTCCTGCACACCTCAGGATCCTGTAGGTATCAGCATGACTTCTCCTCTCCTCCTCCAGCTTCACACCACCATCCCAAGCATGTATTGCTTGCAAGGGTTTCACTTGTCTTCCCAGCTAGATATTACAGTCTAAGATGATACACTTAACAGGGTTGTGAAATCTGCCATAAAGTTTACTGCCCTACATCAATATGATGCCCTGCAAAGTTAATGCGGAGATACCTATTTTATAACAAGGACAAATAAAAACACCTCCCATTAGCACCCAGCATTTCTGATAGCCAGATGCTGCAATGAAATGGGTGAAGAATATTAATAGACATACGTATAAAGCTACACACATGTAGATACCCATATATATACCTATATAAAAACAAGAGACTATTGGATTTGCTCAAAAATTCTGCACTATTTGGAGGGCTTTATTTCCACACTGCAGGAGAGATTGGCTGCAGATCCAGAGGCACTTCTCTGCTATTACACCATGTCAATTTTTCATCATCTCAGAGGCCCTTGTCATGGAAAAATGGATAACTTTAAATTGATCCAAGGGCAGAGTTAAACATCTGGACGTAAATGCAGCAAGGAGTAAAAAGCGAAAAAGAATCAGTTATTTCCCATGCAAAGCAATGGCATTGGAGTCAGTCATTCAGGATGCTGAATTTGGGAAGTCCTCTGGCCTCTCTAGGGAAGTAGCTAGCTCCTAGAAATAAAAATCCACTCATTATCCGTGGATATTTCCACACTGAAGGGGCAGTGGGATGGAGTGCTACGACCCATGACAGTGTCTGTACTGACAGCCGTGGGGTGCAGCTGGGAGGCTGAGCATCCCTGGGACAAAATGGGACTGCTGGCTGAAAACCTGGCAGTGCTGAGCTGAGCCCAGCCCTTGCAATCCCATCTTTTCACCAACTCCCAGCCTGGCTCCAGCCATGTGCCCAGCACAACCAGCCTGCATTCTGTTTGCTCCCCTCTGACCCCCTCTGGCCACTCTGGCTACTTGAAGCCAAAGATTTTGGCAGCCATGCTCTTGATTTCTCCACTTCCAGTCCCAGCATGTCACTTGGTTTCTTTACTGTTCAGCTTGGCCACAGCTCTTGTGGGGAGAAACAATGAGTTTTCACAGAGTCTGTCCCAGTCTCACCCCCAGAGGCAAACAGCTGGCTCAGTAGCCCTGAGGGTGAGCGCTGTAGGGCTGTTTGTCACCCTCAGAGAGTGAGCACATCCCAGCTTCCCAGTCCACCTGCAGTCCTCTCTTCCCATGTATGCCCATAGCATCACCCCTGCCCCAGATATGCTTTTCAGCCTCGCAAGCACCAGGTGCAACCCAAAGCCATACCAGCAGCTGCCAGAGGAGGTGTTGTCTACATCCTCCTCTCTGCTCCTTCTCAGCTCTTCCTCACCCCCTCAGTGTCTCCATCCATGTCCCTAGGTGCCAGGTCAGCAGTGGAGATGCAGCAAGCCCAGCACCCTTAGCAGCACCCACATGCTGGAGGGTTGTGTCAGTGTCCTGGAAAGCAAAGTTTCAGCTGAAGCTCAAATCTCCGTTGCCTAGAGATGGCAAGCCCAGGCAGGGGCAAGTCAACCCATCCCATGCAGTGACCCCTCTGCCACCACCTTCCTCCCTGGTGTCCCCTCTGTCCTATGTCCAGCCTCCCCCTGCCTTGTCTCTCCCTGCCCTATCCCTCCAGATACTGTCACTTCAGCTGATCCCTTCAAAATAGGCATTATTAGAGATACTATGTTTTTTCAGTCCTATTGTAAAGTGCTGAAAGATGTGAAATGAAAGGTATTAAATACAATCAAAGAGTTGAAAGACTGACTCAACTAGACTTGCAGGAGTGATAAGAGGTTTTGCCTGGTTTCCCTCCATGTGATAGTCTGCACATGGCACGGCCTGGAGAGCACGAAAAGGGAAACAAGCACCAAACAATGACAGGCCTGCCTGCGTACAGCTCAGCCAAAGTTAAAAGAAAGGTCTTATGACAGGGTGAGCCCCCACTGAAAGCCCGAGCAATGGGTAATGCCAACCTGCAGCTGAATAAAACATTAAAAGCCTCCGATAAGAAAAGGCTGGGAGGAATTAGTTATACATCACCACCACCTGCTGGGTACCGCAGGAAGGACCCCCAGCTGCTGTCACCTTGCCAGGTGAGGTCACCCCCAAAAGCCTGCAGGACTCCCCAGAAAGCACTAGCTGCCTACCTGTCTGGCAGATACCGCAATGCAAGGAGAGCAAGCTCTCATCTGCAGCCTGAGAGCACCAGGATTTTAAAAGCATGTGTGAAGCTAATCTTTTTGTTGCTGCATCAGTCCCAGGCAAAATAACAGATGGCTGGTGGAGGATGGGATTAATAAAGAGTTAAAGAAAGGTAAAATAATTAGGGTCCTGCTCATGGGGCATATGGAGAATGGGGCTTGTCAGAGCAGCTTGCTCTAATTTTTTGTGGAGATTACAAATTTGGTGGAGAGAGATAATAGCGTTGCTGTAATGTACTCAGGCTCTTGTAAGCCATTTGATCTGCCCCTGCTTGACACTCTGATTAATAAACCAGAGCTATAGCAAATCGACATGGCACACAAGATGTGCAGAAAAGCAGCAAATGAGGACACCCAAATGGGATTAAAGGAGGGGGGCTGCTTCCACAAGAGCATGTCCTGGGGCATCCCCAAGTCCCATCCATCACGTAAGCACATGGGATGCAGGCAAAGAGATGCAATCCTCCTGCAAGTGGGGATGGCATGGTCTCCACCAACTGGGCGGGAGCCCTGGCTGGGGGCAGCAGCTCTGCAGAGCATCTGGATCCTGCCCCAGGGGATGTTCTGCCTAGCCCTTGGGCTTTTAAAGCTGAAAAGCTTACTGCAGCCCTGGATGTAAGGAAGGATGATGCCAGAGCAGATGCAGACTGTCTGTGTCCAGCCTCAGTGAGAGTGCATTGCCAGGACAGGGGTTTGAGGGATGTGCCAGTGTAAGGTCCTCCCAGGAAGAATCACAGAATGATTTAGGTTGGAAGGGACCTTAAAGATCATCTAGACCAACCCCTCTGCCATGGGCAAGGACACCTCCCACCAGACCAGGTTGCCCAAAGCCTCATCCAGCCTGGTCTTGAACACGTTCAGGGAGGGGGCATCCACAGCCTCTCTGGGCAACCTATTCTGGTGCCTCACCACGTCAACAGTGAAGAATTTCTTCCTAGTATCTAATACAAATCTGCCCTGTNAGCTGAACAACCCCAACTCTCTCAGCTTGTCCTCATAGCAGAGGTGCTCCAGCCCTCAATCTTGGTGGCCCTCCTCTGGATTTGCTCGAGCAGGTCCATGTCTTTCATATGCTGTGGACCTCAAAGCTGGATGCAGTACTCCAGGTGGGGTCTCACCATAACAGAGAAGAGGAGCAGAATTCCCTCTATCAAACTGCTGGCCACACTTCTCTTGAAGCCACCCAGAATGCGATTGGCTATCAAGACTGTGAGTGCATATTCCTGGCTCATATTTTTTTCATCCACCAACACCCCCAAGCCCTTGTCCACAGGGCTGCTTTAAGTCCACTCTGCCCAGCCTGTACTGATACCAGGGGTTGCCCCAAACCAGGTGCAGGACCTTGCCTTGTTGATCTTGCCCACCAGGTTTGCACAGACCCATTTCTCAAGCCTGTCAAGGTCCATCTGAATGTCATCCTGTTCCCGCAGCATGCTGACTGTACCACTCAGCTTAGTGCCACCTGCAAGCTTGCTGAGGGTGCACTCGATTGCACTGTCCATGTCACCAACAATGATGTTAAAGAGCACTGGTTCCGATACCGATCCCTGAGGAATGCTGCTCATCACTGGTCTCCACTCAGACATCGAGCTGTTGTTTGCAACTCTTTGAGTGCAACCATACAGTCAATTCCTTGAGAGCATGGTGAATCACACTCAGCAGCCCTCCATCCTTGCTGCCCCTTCACAAACCCAAATCTTCCCACCTCAGAGGATCTCAAGCAGTAAGTAAAAGCAACTGGTATTGAAGGTTTGCTCTAAGGCCTCAACAGCGGGCTGCCCTTCTTCCTCTGAGAGTTACATGGAATGTGATAAAGGATGAGAGATGCTAAAGGGACAATGAGTTGGTGAGTGCTGTGCCTGAGATGTGGGCTGCCCCATCTTACCTCCCATCCCTTGCTGCTTTGCAGCACAGGCATCAGCTCATCAGCATCCCCAGGGGCCACCACATCAGAGCTACTCCACCACCTTGGTCATTAGCCCCTGGGTCCTGGCACCAAATTTGCCACACCACCCCAAGCATCCTCCCCAGACCACTGGAGAAATCAAAAAATTAGGCTACCTCCCTCCACAGCTCCCACAGCCTCTCTGCTCCTGCCCTTTCCCTTGGGAACAACCAGGGACTTCGGATAGAAGTGCTTTTTCATGCAGAAAATGCCAGTTCATCAAAACGCTTCCCAATAAAAGGTCACTTCAGAGGAATTTCTCTTTCCAAAAAAACTTCTGTGTGGGGGGGAAGACATGCAATGGTTTAACTATGTTGTTTCAACAGCTTTAAATGAAAAATAAACCTTTTTCCACCCACACCCCAACAGGTGCCAAATGACTTTTCATTTGGAAATGGAAAATCATTATCATCTTAAAAAAAATCAAATAGAAAAGGATGAAATCAAAAGAAAATCTCTGGAAAACATTAAGCACCCAGCTGGGTCCAACACAGCAAGTGGGATCTGGGCTGCACTTTACCAGGTTCCCCAGGGTGACTTTCATCCTAGCTCAGGGCAGGACAGAAGTCCTGAGTCTTGACAAGCATCCCAGGACAGTGGTGCTGACTCCCATGCCCCATCACAGCACAGGCTTTGCAGGACATGAGGACAGAGCTAATCATCTTTCCACCCATGAACTTGCCAGGAGCAGAGACCACAACTCATGACATGTCAGAGCAGCAGAGCTTTGTTGGCCAAAGGTGGTGATAGGGCTGAGGGACCCTTGGGGGAACGGGTCTCACTGGGGGTGCAGATCAGCACAGATACCAGGGTGGGAAGCAGGGGGCTGGTCTTTCTGTTCCAGCCTCCTCGCCCGTGCTCACAGCCCCCCGACATCATCCCCACCCCTCAGCTGTTACAGTTTAGGCTGCGTGGGGAGCGGGAATGCCAGCAATCAGGCATCCAGAAGGGAATCCAGGCCCGATTCAATATTGAAAGAAGAAGGGCTTTGAAAGGAGTACACTCATTTTCCTGTTTCGTCCATTGCCAAGAAAACCGAGGGGATGGAGGAAGGGGCGAAGGGGTGGGGGGGAACAGTGGAAAAAATGTCTTGGCTGGCCCTCTCTGCCTTTTATCTCATGGGCAGCCTGCCGAGACAGGGTCTTCCCCCCGCTGAGCCCACTGGCAGATCAAATGAAAGGAAAGAAGAGTCATAACCCCCCCATTGCGGCCCCCTCCCAGCAAGGGAAAGGAAAGGAGGAAAGACCAAATGGCCCACAATGCCAGCAGTTCTCACTTGAGCTGGAGGGCAACCAGTCAGCTCCTCGGCATCCGTGGGGAGCCAGGTGATATCCCTCCAACTGGCAAAAGGAACCTCAGAGAGATCCAGTTGTAGTTGGGGGGTGGGGGGGTGGTGTCCCCATGGAGGGGACAGCACTGCTCCCATCGTCTTGAACCAAGGAGGAAGGTCACAGGTGGCCTCAGCAAACATTTCCCTAGGGTCCTGCTGTGCCTGTTCCTCTGTCATGCCAGACCCTTCAGAGCCAGTTTTGAGCAAATAGCTTAATTAAATGCCTTTATTCCAAGGACTCCCTCTGTGTGTTTGTGTATTTGTGGATTAGCAGTTAATACAGTAAGAGGCTTTATTGTAACTAAATTGATTTCTTCGCCTTTTTTTTTTCCTTCCTTTTGTATTTTCTTCCACTCTTCCCACTCACCAGACTGTCCTCCCTCATCACAGGGTTTCCTGTGGGGACCCTCACTTTCACTGCCAAATGGTACCAGTAAGGGTGTGATGGAAAGGCGAGCACAGACAGAAACTGGCCAGGGAGCCTGAAGGACTAAGCATGCTGAAGGCATCTTTTTTCAGGGAGGACAGGTAAGTAAGTGAGCTTTCGCTGTGACTGTTGTATGGGGGAGAAGAGACTCCTGATGTTGGCATGCATGGTGGGTGCAGGTTGGGTGAGGAGCTCCAGCCACCCCCAGTCCAAGGACACCCCATTTCCCAAGGCAATGAGGTCACAGGTGCCCAGAGGTAAACCCCAGCTCCAACCCCACCTGCAGATCCCCAAGGATTGCTTCGCAGGTTCTATGCAATCCCACCATCTTTTTCTTTCTAATGCAATTCAACTTCCCTATGTTAGAGTTTAATTGCTACCAGCCCATAGAACACTGATCTCATGCACTGGGTGCTTAACTTGAAGGCTGTGACTGCAGCAGATCCATAGGGAATCAAGACCAGGGAAGACCAGACTTTGCTGGTCCATTGTTCAACATACCCAGACCACTCCAAAAGCACTCCAAAAGTTCTCAGTGTTTACAGCTTCTTGCTGTGGTTAATTAAAGAAAAAAAAAAAAAGGTTTAGGCTGGTAAATGCAGTCATTACCCAAGTTGGGACCTGAGCATTACTCT
>VZZY01003501.1:1931-25180 GCA_013400335.1 Eurystomus gularis | reverse complement strand
GAGGAAGAAGAGGAGGAGGAGGAGGAAGAAGAGGAGGAGGAAGAAGGGGAGCCCCGCGGCCCGCCGCCCCCCCCACACCACGAGTGGACCTACGAGGAGCAGTTCAAGCAGGTAGGAGGCATCTGCCACCCCAACGCACCGGTACCAGCACCGGCCGTTACAGGCGGGCATCCGCGGTGTCCCCCGCCATGGCCTCCAAACTCGGGGTTCAGCCCTCCTTTAATGGATGCCGTTTATGACACCCCACAGCCCCCAGGCCCTTTCAGCATCTCACCCTAAGTGGGCAACCGAGCTGCCCCAAGCCTCATTCCAGTCTCACCCCAAGCAGACGTCCCCTGTAGCCCCATTACCCCCAGACACTGTTGCCATGCCACCCTAAATGAGAATCTCCAGTCCTCCAGGGAGACACTGTCCCCCAGACCTCATCCCAGGCAAGTACAGTCAGTGTAACCCAGCACTGATGTCCTGGAGCCCCACCCTGCCCCAAATGAGTACCACCTGAATGTTCCTTACTGCTGTTCTCCCCCTGTTCCATCCCAACAGGCAGCCTCTCACGCTCCTTATCTCCCCGCCACCAAACACCATCTGACCACTGCTTCGTGTCCCCAGGCCCCACAGTATGACAGAGTGCCCAGTGTCCAGGCACCTGCCTGTGCCCACCCTGACCCATGCAGGCTCCATTCCTGGTGCTTTCCTTAGCGGGTAAAACAGGGGGACCCCTGCCCACAGAGGTTCTGCAGAGCTGAACAAGGGTAAGGGCTCCAGTGTGTGGTCAGCTCAAGAAGCGAGCGGGCCACAGAGCTGAGCTCCCCCATGTCTCCACAAAAGCCAGGGAATATTATGGCTGGTCAATGTGGCTCACTGATTTCCTACACTGGCTGGGGGAGCAGCGCATTGACCCTGTCACCACACTCCTGGTGGGCATAGGGGGGATCCCTGTGCCACAGAGCTCTGGCACAGGGACAGGGCCTCATATATAGGATGGAGAAGAGGCCTCTCTGTATTTAACGTGTGTGGATTCCATCCATGCTGGGTTGTGCAAAGCCCAAGTTTGCATGCAACCAATGCTGCTCAGTGCATGGGTGTGAATGTAGACTGCACGGTGCCAGGTCAGGTATGTGCTCAGCTTCATTGTGGGGTGACCCTGGTGGTAAGAGGGGCTACAGAGAGGATGTGGCAAGGGGATGGAGCAGGCAGAGCTGTCTCCGTACAGCTGATGTGTGTCTGTTTAGGATGGCACTGCTCAGGGGACGGTGCGATGAGGGAACTTCCCAACTCATCCACAGTGGCTCTGGCCAGAGAGGATGGGGACAGCAGCAGAGACGTGACTTTTGGGTGCTGTGGGGCCCTGCCACTGCTTCTTCTGTTTCGAGATTGCACAACATGGTGTTGTTCGGAGGGACAAGGGCTCACCTCCGTGGGTGTTTGCCTGTGCGGCAGCAGGCGTGGGTACAGGCAGTGTGTGGGCAGCACGTGCCTGAGGAGGCTGCCAGCACCCCTCGCTGCCTCGAAAACCACCCGGGGACGTCCAGGGTGGGTGCACTTCATAGGCCAAATATCTCCTCTGGGAAGTGTTACGTTACACCCCGCTGCGCAGAAAAAGGCTGACTGTCCGGTTCCTGGGGTCAGCCGGGAGGTGGGAATCAGCTCCTCCCTCCCAGACCTGGGGAGGCTTTATGAAGAGAAAGCATCCTCGGCATTTCTCGTCCCTCAGCCTCACGCCCTGCCTCTGGCTGGGTCTGGCTACCCTTCCCTTTCAGGGCAGGAGCAAAGCTGGCAGTGTACTGTGAATACCGGGAGATGGAAGGCAGAGGAGACTGGGGCAGGGGATAAACTCTGCCACCACTTCCAAGAGTGAGAGCTGGCTCCTTCCTTGCTAGCTCTCTTTTTCTCCAGCCCTGACTGGAAATGTGATGAATTCCTGCTCCAGCGACCCACACGTGGGTTTCCCACCTGGTGGCATGTCCCAGACAGCCCAGGGGACATTGGGGTGTCCCTTGTGTTCAGTACCCCTGGGTGCACAGGGACAAGGGGCCCGGTTGCCTCTGGATGGCCTATGTGGGATGGGACAGGGAGCAGGGAAACAAGTTACCGGGATGAGCCCTGCCCTGCCTTTGCAGGGTCCTGCTGTGTATGGAGTGGCAGTTCGGGACAGGCTGCGGTGCTGGCTTGCCCTGGGGTCTGCAGGGTGGCTGTCACTCCTGTCCTCCCCTGTGATCATCTGGGAGGGGTCATACCCCTGCCTGGGAGAGACGTGTCCCCCCCTGGGCCCTCCCCAGGCTGCAGGGCTGTGCCTCGCCCAGCCTGGGGAACAGGTTCTCCACTCTCAGCAAGGGCTGAGTGGGGAGGGTGGCCGTGCCCCAGCTTTTGGAGATTTCCCAGCACTAGGCTGCAATGCTGTGGGGCATGAAGGGTGGCGTGTGCCTGCTTGCAAGATGCTGGGGCACTGGCAGTGTGGACATAGGGGTCCTGGCACTGGGGAGAGACCCTTCAGTGACTGGAGCTGTGTTTCCCAAGTGGTTCTGCTGGCATCACCCAGGACAGGTCTCAGTGTCAACCTCCTGGGTGGGGAGGACAGCTAAGTGAATGGGGACCACCAAATCCAGGCTGGTTTGCCAAGGGTGGGCAGGGAGCCACTTCCCCAGCCCTCTGCAGTGAGAAGGGGACCTTGATAGGGATGAGATGGGAGGCTGGTGCAGGACCACCCGTGAGAGGTTTTCCACACAGTGCAGTGGTGCTAAAAATGGGAGCAGAGGATGAGGTTGCAGTGGAGAAACCCATTGAGAGTTAATAGGGAAATGCTGCTTCAGCCAGAGGAGCATTTTGGGGAAATATCCCATGTGTTTGCCCTGGTTTTATACATTTCCCAAGGCACCAGTTTGGGGGGACTGGTAGGACCTTTGCTCTGATCTGGGAGGGCCACTCTGATGTTACGGGGTTGTGAGACCCCCTCACCCTTGCCTCTTGCATCAGTCCCCGGCGCCGGTCTATGTACACTTGATAAGGACACATGGGTAGAGACTTGGGCAAAGGTCCAGGAGGTCTCCCGCACCCAGTGTTGCGAGGCAGTCCTGGCCCTTGCAGGGGAAGGGGGGGCACTGAATGGGGTCTGACCGTGCACTATCCATGTCCCCCCCCCCTTCCCTGGGGACAGAGATGCCACCAAGTTGCGATGCTGCATCACACATTTGTGTTGGAGGGCATCAGGAAGAACCTGGCATTGCTGGTGCCAGCTCAGCCTCGTGAATCCAGCTTTTGCCCTTGGGGAGCCAGGCACACATATAGGGACAGGTGCCTTGGTTTCCTCCAAGTGACGGAAGGGCAGCACCAGAACCCAGGTCTTCCCTCTTCATCCCACAGCTCTTCCCAGAGGAGGCACCACAGGAAGGCTCAGGGCAGGAGGGACTCAAACACCTAGATTTTGTGTCTATCTGTCCAGCAGTAGAGAGTTAGCTTGCAGGAGGAAGCCCTCCCTGACAGGACTCCTCCAGTGCATTCAGACCCATCTGGTTGTGGCTGAGGGAATCAGGACCTCCCAGAGCTCCTTCCTCACTGTCCAAGAGCAGCTTGTGTGTGTGAGTCCCAGCCAGTCCTCTGGGGACTCTCAGGTCCCCTCTGGGGACTCTCAGTGGCTAATTTTGGGATGGCTGGCTTTGCTGTTTGGTGTCAACCTTGGCCAACCCTGGTGTAGCTGTTCCTCCTCTCAGCGTGGTCCCTGATGTCAGCAGTTACCTCTTGCACCCACCCTTTACATGCATTCTGGGGGGGCTTGCCTGCCTTCAATGCATGCACTTACATCTCAAAGCCTGGAGGAGAGTGCTCCTAGTGGGCTGCAGCCCTTCTTGTGCCACAGACCTCTGCTCTATGCCGTGCAGTCATCCTCAAAATGGGGTGGCAGGGCCTGTGGTGCGTGCCCCACTGTCTCCAAGCCCATTGCTTTCTCCTATGGAGTTGTCCCTGTCTGCTAGGGTATGGACGTGGCTCAGGATGGGGACCCCAGGGAGAGAGGTAGTCTCCCTGCCCCAGTTACCCCTTCTCTGTCTCCAGCACATCTTCAACCCAGGTGCTGGAGCAACAACTGCAGGGCTCCCAGGGCTAAATTTTAGTGTCTCTGGTTACACTGCAGAGGCAGAGAGGATGGATGTCGTGTTTGTTCCTGTGCATGAGTGCCTGAAACTTCTCGCCTGCAAACCTGCAGGCAGAGCTCTGCCGGGACCACCTGCAGTGAGGAGACAGTGGTGGCGGGGTTCAGCATGCTTATCCCCAGTGGCAGCAGCTCTGGCAGCACAGCAGTAGTGTGGAGGCACAAGGCAGGAGCAAGGGGCTGCTGGGAGTGTGTATAGAGGTGTTCTAGGCATGTGTGTCCATGTACACAGCTGTGTGGACCCATGGGTGTTTGAGGAAGGATTTAGGGGCTGAGCCCCCCCCTTCACAGCCGCCCCTGTTCCCCTTGCCCCTGCCCTCAATGCTGAGCAGTCCTGGTGGGTGCCAGCCCCACTGCAGTCCAGGGGATGCTGAATGCCTCGGATGCTGCTGCAACACCATCTGCCAACTTGGGAGTCCCGAGGGCTTGGGATTGGGGGGCCTCAAAGAGGAGGTGTAAAAACTAATCAAGAGTATGAGGATAAAGGTGCTGTGGGTGGGAGAGGAGTGCTGGCAGGAGTCCTCACCGTGTGGCTGCCCCTGGCTCTTTCTCCAGCTGCCACTGTGGAATCAGACATTAGTGGGAAATTTGGGGGGATGCATCCCCTCGGTGACTTGAGCCTCCACTAATCTGCTAATTGCGTTAATAATGGAGGTAAATTCCCGGTGCTGGCAGCGGGATGGGCTGGGTTGTGGTGGGGAAGTGGGATCTGGCCCTAGGGGTGGTGGGATCGGATCCCACCCGGGTATCCACGGGGGGTTTTACAGCTGCATGAGGGTGTGGGAGCGAGCTCAGGTGTGTTTTAGAGGTGGGTGTGTAGAGGGGACAGTGTGTATAGGGGGCGGGTGAGGGTGCACCAGGGAACAGCGAATGCATGAGCGTGCACAAGGTGTATGTGGGTGCAGGGAAAGTGTGTTGCACGAGCGTGCGC
The DNA here is from genome assembly GCA_013400335.1 of Eurystomus gularis. Taxonomy (NCBI): domain Eukaryota; kingdom Metazoa; phylum Chordata; class Aves; order Coraciiformes; family Coraciidae; genus Eurystomus; species Eurystomus gularis. Next base: position 20,105 of record VZZY01003501.1, on the reverse strand, counting down.
AGGATGTATGTCGATGGGCACAGGGGGAACGTGTGTAGGGGATGTATGAGCATGCCGGTGCGTATGTGTGCAGAGAGTGTATAGGGGATATGTGAGTGTGCGCAGGCATGTGGGTATCAGGGGTGTGTGAGTGTGCATGTGATGTGTGGGTGTGCACAGGGGGAGCATGTAAAGGGGATGGGTGAATGTGCACAAGGAGTGTGTGTGCACAGGAAAGAATGTATGGGGGGTGCATAAGCATGCACATCTGCATATGTGCAGAAGGAGAGCACATATAAGGGCTGTGTGAGCATATATGGGGGGCTCTTTGCACAAGAAGCACATGTTTGGGGGTGAGTGTGCACAAGGAGAGCAGACACATGATGTATGCATGTGCAGAGCAAGCTGGGGGCTGTGTGAGTGTAGGGGTGGGGGTGTGCTGGGCGTACCAGTGTATGGACGGCAAGCATGCTAGGTTCTGTACATGGGGGTTGTGGAGACCTGTCCTCTGGGGCACAGGGAGCCCACCAGGGAAGCCCAGATTGGTGGTTCCCCCCTGTAGGCTGCAGCCTGGGGCTGCTCCATCCTAGATCCAGTGCCCACATCATGTGTCCGGTGCTAGGACTGAGCATCAGCCCCAGACACCCTTTCTGCTCAGGAATGTGGCTCTTCTGGAGGTGGAGGTGGGCGCCAGGGTTGTGGTACAGAAGGGCCACCAGCCCTTCCTCCCATATCGTCCCTTCAAAGCAGCCAGAGGAAAAGAATGGAGCCAGAGGTGTACAGGGGGGTCACTGAGCATCCAGTGCGCGTCCCAGGCATGGGCACAGCCCGCTCAGGTTTGCACCCCCTTATTCACCCAGCCCTTTAGCAGGTGTATGCGTGCACAGACCGCAACATGTGCAAGCGCATACCCTGTGAGCAATAGTGGGTTTGTGCAGGCATGTCCCTCAGGGGACATCTGGGCTGGTGCTGGTACTGGAGGGGTGTCCCCCAGCTCCGGTCACCCTGGGAGGCATCAAGGGGGTCATAAGGATGGAGAGGGAGGCAGAGATGGAGAGTAAAGCAAGGATGCAGGGGGAGGCGGTGGCATGGCAGGTCAGGGAGGTTAACCCGAACAAATCCCCTCATTGACTCCCTGCCTGCTCAGCCATAAACAAGTAACAAGGGGCCGATCGTGGGGGACGCATGTTCGCCAGGAGCCAGGACCCACCCCGTGCCACCCCCCCAGACAGACAGATGTGGGACAGTGAGACACAGCCACAAATATTGCCTTGTGGTGACACCACAGAGCGTATTTCCTCCAGCTCCAACCCTTGGAGGGAGCCATACTGGTACCCCCTGCCTCAGTTTCCCCTCCTGTGAATTGGGTTGCAGAGGAGGCTGGGGACCCTCCAATCTGCCCCCTGCACCCCAGAGCCGGGCTGTGGCTGGGGGGCTGCTGTCCCAAGGCCGGCCAACAAACAGTCCCTCACCTCGTGCGAAGCCGGGTTAATGTTTGCAGCGGGCAGCTCTCCCGGGAGCCGCGGCACCCACTGCGGCGGGGAGGGGGGGTTTTAATGACCTGCTGGATCCGATGCATTATCAGTGCTGATTAAACCTACTGCTCTATAAAGCACCGTTAAATATTAAGCGTGATGAAAGACTTCTGGGGGGAGCCGCGGCACTGAGAGAGGTCTCCAGACGGAGGTTCCAGCTACACCAATGGGGTGACCACTGAGGCTGGGGATGTTGGGGCGAGCGAGCACTCCAGCACCCATCAGAGCTGTGGGGTCAGGTGGAGCAGGCCCCCCCGAGCCGCCAGTGCCTTCCAGTGCAGCCGGCGTCCTGGCGAAGCCATCCCATAACCATTAACTTATTAACGACTGGTGGTGGAGGCAAGCTGTGGCTTACAAGGTCAGGGGGTGGTTTGTGCCCGGTGGGGAGTGAGCTGCCCCCCAGCTTTGGCACTGGGATGGGGGTTGGGACTCGTGAGCCTTTGGCTCCTTTGTGTGTGCCCCAGGGCTGGGAGGGTACTGGAGGGGCTCTGACCATGGGCACTATGGGGGTCCCTGCACCCAGGGCTGCACAGGGCTGTGCATCACCTGGGAACAGGCAGTAACAGGAGGGTAAACTGGGGCACTGATGGCTTTCCTGTCCCCTCTATGCCCTCAGGACTGAGGGGAGGACACCCCAATGTCTTGGTGCCTGGCTGTGCACCATCTCCCTAGGGAAGGAGCCAGGGACCCCCAGCTAAAAGGCAACAGGGATGCTCCAGAGGGGTGCAAAGGCTCCAAAATAGCCCACCAGCGTTTGACCACTCATGGTGTGCAGCTGCACCCCAGGGGGCTTTGGGGGTGTGTGGAGACGAGCATTACCTGAGCTCCCTGCGTGAACAGCGGCCAGATGGAAAAATTAGCAGTGTGGCTAATCAATGTGGTGCATATTAAGCAGCTCAGGGTTGGGGGGAGGACATGAGGTGGGGGGAGCCGAGCAGGGTCTGGGATCGATACAGCTGGTATTANGCTGCGATCAGTTCCCTTGGCAGAAGGGCCCTGGGAGGATCATGGCAGGGCTTACTGGGACAGGGCAGCCTGGAGATGCCTGAGGGGTGGCTTAGCACCTCACTGCATCCTTATGCTGTCTAGAGGATCAGCTGGGCTAAGGCTTGCCAGATACCCCATCTCCAGCCCTACCAGACCCTCCAGCTCTGGGGGAGCCATCTCCTAGCTGAGTGAGAGGTGCTAATGATGCTGTTTAGTCACAATGAGGAGGACAGGGAGGCACAAGGTCTATTCGCATTCCTTTAATAAACCATGTTCGACCTGCTGACCTTTAACCTGCCTAACAAGCCCCGTTATCCCCATCCCTTAAGGAATAAAGATGTCGCCATGGCAATGGGATGATGGGGAAGGAGCGGGGTCCCCAGAGTTGCACCTGGGGTGGGGATGAGGACACTCTGCTCTGGCCTTGCACCAGCACCTGAGTGGCAGTGACGAGTGGAGGTGAGGCAATGCTGTGGGTGCTGCAGCTTTTGGGGGTCCAGGCACTGTGAACAGGGTCCCCAAGGTTGGCAGAGCAGAGCTGCGCTGTGCACTGGCAGGATATTGATCCCTGGGCTTGACAGTTTAATACTTCTGTTTATAGAGGAGTATAGTTACATCGATGGCGTTAAATGAGTTACTAATTATATCAATACAAACACGATTAAAAGGGTCCTTGCTCATAGGTCACCGCAAGCAGGAGCCACTGCGGGTGTTGCACAACTGCCCCCTGGGCAAGGCCTGGTCGACTGTTCCAAGGTGGTGGGGGAATGCTCTGGGGTGGCGTGTGCCCCTGGACCTGAGGGGTGTCCATCCTGGAGAGTGTGCCTGTCTGGGGCTGTGCATGCCCATCTGGGGCTGTGTGGGCTGTCTGAGGCTGTGCATGCCCATCCGGAGTTGTGTGTGCCCATCTGGGGTTGTGTGTGCCCATCTGGGATTGTGCATGCTCATCTGGGGCTGTGCTTGCCTGTAAGGGGTTGTGCATGCCTGGCTGGGATTGTGAATGTCTGTCTGGGGTAGTACAGGCCCATCTGGGGTTGTGCATACACATACAGGTTTGTGCATGCATATATGGGGTTGTGCCTGTCCATCTGGGATTGTGCTTGCACATCTGGACTGTGTGCCTATGCAGGGCTCTGCACGCACATTTGGACTTGTGGATGCTCCTGCAGAGTTGTGTGTACCCATGAAAGGCTGTCCATGCTCACCTGGGGTTGTGCCTGCCCACCTGTGGTTGTACGTGCCTGTAGGAGAGGCTGTGCACACTCGGACTTGGTTGTATGTGCCCATGTAGGGATTTGTGCCTGTGCAGGTTCTGCGTGTGTGTACAGGATTGTACACACTCACGTGTTGTTCTGTGTGCCCATGCAGGGCTGTGCACACTGACGCATGGTTGTGCATGCTTGTGCAGGGTTGTATGTGCCCATACAAGCTTGTGTGTTGCCCCAGGGGGATGTGTCTGCACGTACAGTGTTGTGCACATGCTTGTGTGCAGTTGTGCATGCTCATGCAAGGCTGTTCACACTTGTGGGGTTGTGTGAGCCCATACAGGGTTGTGGATGCCTGTGTAGGTCTGTGTATGCTTGCATGGGCTTGTGCACACCCCTGTGGGGTTGTGTCAGCCCATGTGAGGCTGTGTTCAGCCATGCGAGGTGTGTCCCCCCATAGGGATTGTGTGTGACACTGAAGGGTTGTGATCTGCCTCTTAGATGGTCAGTCCCCTGCTGAGGTGGGAGGGTACTGCAGTGACCACCCTTCAGGAGGAAGGTTGGCTCCTTCCTCATGGCTGGGGCTGACTGGGCATCCCTCATTGCCTGGAGGTTGCTGCAGACCACTATCTATGCCACCACCTATGTCACCCCTCTGCCACACCTGTGAACCTGTGGCACCTGGATTCCATAGTCAGCCTTGCCCCACCCCCAATCAGCAAGAATTCCACAAGACCAGCTCCTCTCCAGCCTGAGCATCCCCAAATCTCATGGCACACCTGAGGGCCCTGCCAGTTGGTCCCCTGTTACTCAGCTCCACTCTTGTCTCCACTTAAAGCCCCACCTTTGCTCCCTGTTTGATGGGTTTTTTTTTCATCTTTGTGCCCCACAGATAAAAGGTTAGAGGTTAAAATATAGTGGAAAAATAGATCCTGGCACTTGGAGGTGTCACCTGTTTCAGGGGCTGGAGGCAGTGGCAGCAAGCACTAGGTGGGATCCTGCCTGCCTTGGTGGCAGAGTGGTACCCAGGGACTTGGTGGAGCCGTGGGTGCAGGAGCCCATCTGCTGGACTGACCCCCAGGAAAGCAGTGGCTTCACCTTCCGGTGGGATTGGCAGTGGTTACTAGTTTTAGGGGGGTTGCTTCTGCTTTGGCAAGCCAGGATTGGAAAAGGGCTTGGTGTGGAGCAGTGGGTGTTGGAGAGCTGCCACAGGAGGAGACAGGCAGGGAAATGCAGGCAAAGCCTTCTCCGGGGCAGAAATCAAAGTAGCCCCCTGGAGCTCTGCTCCGAGCCTGACCTAGTTACCATAATCGATGGCTCGGGAAGCTCCTGGGAAAGGGCAGGCAATGGGGAGGGGGCACAGAGCAGAGCATGGCAGGGAACACCATGGCGGAGAGGAGAAACAGGGTGCTGGCACCCAGGGGTCGAGGCACCCTGAGAGCACCCTGCTGCAGGGAAGAAGGGCTGGATAAGAGGCACCCAGAGGGCAAGGAAGGGGCAGGGATGGAGCATCATGGAGGAGTGGCTCAGGCACTCTGCCTCAGTGGTTGTGGTGGGAGACTGGCAGTAGCACCCATAGGTTAGGGACTGACAGCACCTGTCTATTAGACAAGGGACAGGCAGCTGGCACCCACGGGTTAGGTGAGAGACTGTGTTAGATGTGTCTGTCCAGTGATGGGAACCGTGGGGTATCTGTAGGAGTGTCTCTGCATCCCTGTGTGTCTCCATGTACCCCCCATCCCTGCATCCCCACATCTCTACATTCCCATGTCCCTGCATGCCTTCATCCGTATATCACTGCATTCATAGTGTCCCCATCGCATTCCTGCATCCCCCATCCCCACATCCCTGCAGCCTGACATCCCCGCAGCACAGCTCCCTTTATCTGTCCAGTGAATGATGTGCTGTGTGGAGGGGGGGTGCTCCCTTTCTATTGGTTTTTAACGGCCTTTCCCAGCACAATTGTTTTTTAAACGACTCTATTTTGTGCCTGACTTTGTTTTCCAGCTTGCATTTCTTTGTATATGTTTTGGAAATCCATTCTGGACTGCTGAGTTTTGTTTCTTTTCAATGGCTTTAAATTCTTGCCAGGCTTGCTGGGAGGAATTGGTGTCTATAGCGTCTTCGATTGGTGCTAATTTTTCCTTCATGTGCTCTGACTTTTACTGCTGGGCCATCGATCTGGCGGGCTCCAATTTGTCATGGTCACCTAGGCGCTGTGCTGGAATCAGGCGAGACCTGGGTTTCGCATAGAGCCAGCGCTTCATGTCCCTGCTGCAGGGGTTGTGCTCACCTCCTTAGTGCTGTTTGGGGGCCTGTGTCCATGCATCTGGACCTGCATCCTTCCAACACACATAAGTATCCTCACAGCTGTATGCGTGCATCTGTGCAACCAAGTCCACACTCATCGGCTTGCACATGCGTGGATGCACCCAGAAACTTGTTGGGGTAGACCAGCACCAGTGTCAGTGCGCACACGCTGCTGCACTTGTGGTTTCGTGCTCACACTCATGCACCCACTGCGGGAAGTCCCTATGCCTTGCAGGGATGTGTCACTGCCATGCTCACACCCTGGTCTGCTTGTGCAGCTGAGGAAGATCAATTTGGAGTACTCATGCCCAGCCAGGGGAAATGACTTTGGGGTCACTATGCTCAGGTGAGAGAGGAGGATTTGATAGTGTGTCCCTTTGCAGAGGTGCCTCATGTTGTCCTTGATCATTGGTCAGGCCCTGTCTGGTGGTGACATGGCGCGGGCCCTGCTTGTCAGGTCATCAATAGCCCTGTCACCCTGGTTGAGTGGTGCAGTCCCAGTGCTTGAAGCTCCCTCACTGGCCCTGCCAGCTCACCCTGCACTGGGATGGGACCAGCATCTCAGCTGCATGGGTGGGTGCATGTCCCTGTGGATGAGGTTGGTAAGCCCATGCTGGAACCTGGTGAACACCAGCACTGTCCATGGCACAGGGAGAGCCTCTCATTGCTGGCAGAGCAGGCAGGTGGGGCCAGGGGTGATGCTGGGTCCTGCCACAGGCAGGGTCCTGCCCCCAGCACTGCACCCTCTGCCTCCCACACCCAGCACTGACCTCTCTCTCTCCTGCCTGCAGCTCTACGAACTGGATGAGGACCCAAAACGCAAGGAGTTCTTGGATGACCTCTTTGGCTTCATGCAGAAGAGAGGTAAAGGTGGGTGGCTGGGGTGGGCACCACTGGCACCCCTGCCTCAGCTGCCTGCTGGGGCTCACACCATGGACCGCTCGGCCTCCAATGCCAATTGCAGATGCCTGCTAGAGATGCCCACTTGCAACGCCCAGTGGGGATGCTTGTCCCTTGGTGACAGCCATTAGCAACACCCACTGATGATGCCCATTAGCAGTGCCTGTTTGCATGGCCTTTTAGTGAGGTGGAGGTGCCCTTGGCAGTGCCCATTAGCAATGCCCATTAGGGCTCCCCACTAGCTGGTCCCAGTGAGGATGCCCATTACCACCACCTCATAGCGATGCGGATGAAGTGGCATCAGTGGTCCGGACAGTGTCGGGCACCCAGGGGTTAAGGGCTCACCATCAGCCCGGCCACATCGGAAATCTTTGCTATCAGCATGGGGGGCCAAACGGGCTCCTGGGGACTCGATAAATGCTTTAACCTTTGCCCTCCCCAGCCGTGCCTGCGACAATTAAAAGTTGCCAAGCGCGGGCATGTGGCTGGCCGTATTAATTAGAGCCTTTTGCTGGTGTGTGGATTAATGAACATGCCGCTCAATAGCCAGTAAACCCCAGGCAGAGGTTAATGCCGAGCTAATTAACGGGGGAAGGCTGGGGTGGGGGCCAGGGATGTGTGGGAGAAGCGGGGCTGGCAGTGTGTGGGACGAGGGTGGGCAGAAAGGGGCAATCATCCACAAGCCATGTCCGGGGGAAGGGTGGTGAGGGTACCTGCCTGCCTGTGGGGTGGCAATGGTCAACTTTTGGGTTGGGCTGAGGCTCTACAAACTCATTTCACTCAGGGCCGTGCTGTGGGTGTCTGGCACAGATGTGGTATCATGCTGGGGTCTGGCTGGAGGCGGAGGGGGGCTGGGGATGCCCCCCTGTCCCTTCCACACTGGTGCAAAGCTATGGGGAGTGAGTGGGAGCATCGTTGCTGCCTCAGACCCCCAGCATCCATCAGTTGCAAGATTCATGGGCTGTTCTGCAGCTTCATTATCTCTCTCTCCAGAGCTAATTAACTCCCTCGCCATTGGGGCCAGGGCTAATTAAGCAAGTGCCTGGTGGTGCGAGGAGGAGGGAGGGAGCCAAATGCTGCCCTGCCAATGGTGCTCCTCATCCTTCCATGTCCGGCTATCCCACTCCTGTCCGCTCCGTCCCATACCTCCTCTGAGTGGGTGGCATCCCTCCAGGGAGGGCAGGCAGGTGTGCGGGTGTGTGGATGCAGGTGTGTGGCTGAAGGTGCACGTGTGGGTGTTTATGCACCTGTTGGAGGAGTGGAGGATTTGGGAACTGGGTAGCAAAGCGAAAAGGAACAGGGGACAGCATCCCAGGGGTCACCAGGAGATGGCTGAGAAGCAGCACCTGTGAGCCAGTGTAGGTGCTGCTGAGGTACCCAGGGGTGTGTGGCCTGGGGGCTGTGGCACCAGGCTGTGTCCCCATGGTGGCAGAGGACCAGGGAGGATTGTTGTCTGCAAGGTGGACCCTAATGAAAGGGGCTGTGTCCCCCCTGCTGTCTGTCAGGGCAGTCTCAACATTTGTCATCAGTGGGGTGGAAAACCAGTGGGGCTGAAAAACGGGTTGGGTATAGCCCTGCTTGGGGGGACATTGGGGAGACTCCATGTCACAGGGCGGGGACACCTGACCCCAGTGGCATGTGGGGGTAATATTATCACCCCCGTCAGATATGGGGTACAGGTAGTGAGGCGTCTCATCCCCATGCCCTGACCTCCATGCCACCCCAAAAATGATGAGCTGGGACACAGGGAGACTGTTTTTTTCTGCATTTACTCACCAGGAGTCCGCAGAACCACCCCCATCTCCCCTCCAAGCCAAGGGCCCTGCTGATAACATGGAGCCATTAATCAATCAGGGAGCTAATTGCAGTACCACAATGGCCGCATCCCTCCCTGGGCTTTTGTGTGACTCTCCCCAGCCAGGGCCGGGGCCATCACTCTGCTGGGACGCAGACAGGTCCCTTTGTCAGCAGGACAGGCACCAGCCGCCCGCCCCATGCAGCCCTGAGATTAATGGCGAGCTGCTTTCGTTAGCCACCAGAGCTGGGGAGGGGGGAAGAGAACAGAAGTCTACGGGCCATCAATCAGGCACTAAGACCCTGCAGACTCATTGGCCTGTTGGGGTGATGGGTGCTGATGGCATTGGCACCATCACCTCGAGGGCTCCCCATTCCAGGGCCATCAGCCCCCGAACAGGGCTAGCAAGGGAACACCGCCAGATAATGAGTCAATATCTCTGCCTTTTTCCCCAGAGAATAAACTCCTCTCCCCCTTCCCGACTGAGCGAATAACACAAGATACAAAAAAAAAAAAGTTAAATGGACTCAGTAAAGGAATAAAAAGAACTCATTTTTCAGACTTACGTGAAGAAGCCAAGCCAATATCGGGGCCATAAATTAGGGATGCTGGAGGATGGCGGTGAGTGACGGCTTCGTTTGAGGGGCGAAGCGCAGCCGTGACAGCCACCCTCGGCCAAATGGATGACTTTCCGATACTGCCTGCACCCCGCCACCCCACAGGAGGAATAAATATGGGGTGGGATGGGACAAGATGAGATGGGATGGGATGCTCATCCCACCTCTGCCCTGCTGCAAGCCCCAGCCACTGCCAAGACCATTGCCTTCATGTGCTATGGGGCAGACAAAGGCTGTGGGGCTATTTGGTGGTGCTGAGAAAGTGGGAAGCGGTTTTTAACCAGAGCGAGTGGCTGTGAGGACTATGCTGGTCCATGCTGGGCTCACAGAGCCCTGGTGACCCCTTGACCCTTTATCCCATGGCCTTAGTGTAGGGGTGATGCTGGGAGGCCAGGAGTCAGGGTGTCTACTGAGGGCACTTGAAGGGGATTTGGGGTCAGGCCTCTTGAGGCAGGGCACCGAAGGTCTTTAAGCAGTTTGGGGGTTGTTGGGGGGGAATCTGTACAGTGGGGATTCTCTTGGAGGAGTCTCTCTCCATGGAGCTCAGAAGAGCTTGTTTAAGATAAAACCTCTTGATAGGGAGATTACAGGGTGAGTTCCTCCAGAGGGGTTGGGGGGGAGTCTTTCTTCAGAGAGGGTTATAGGGTGAGTCCCTTTATAAAGTTTAGATGGAATGTCTCTTTAAGGGGTTACAGAGAGAGTCCTTCTAGGATCCTCGGAGAGATACTGGGGGGAGATGCTCTATAGGGAGCCCTAAGAGTTGTAAAGGTATGATCCTTTCTGAGGGGCTCTGGAGGAGGCACTTTGCCCATCCCACTGTGCACCCACATACCAGCTGAGAGTGTACTCAGCCCCAGTGACAGCTCCATTGATGTGGACCCTGTGCCAGCATGCCAGGACCTGCCCTCCTCACAGTCGTAGTGCTGCTCTCTCAGGCACCCTGGGGTCCTGCCAGCACTGCCTGTGGGTGATCCTCCAGGCACAGAGAGACACATTTTCCCTTTGGGGCAGCCGGTATCTGCAGTGGCAGTGGGGACAAGGTGGGGAACATGTCCCCAGGGAGTAAGGGGCCCCGTGAGCTCATCCCACACCCTTCTCTCTCCTGTGTGTGACTGGAAGGGACGCCTGTGAACCGCATCCCCATCATGGCCAAGCAAGTGCTGGACCTGTACACGCTGTACCGACTGGTGACGGACAAGGGTGGCCTGGTCGAAGTTATCAACAAGAAGATCTGGCGGGAGATCACCAAGGGCCTCAACCTACCTACCTCCATCACCAGCGCTGCCTTCACCCTCCGCACACAGTGAGCACCTGATGGTGGTGGGGCAGGTGGAGGGGCACCCTCTCTGGGGCACCCACTGGGCTTGGAAATCCCAGAGACTCCATCAGGGTCTGGCATGGGGTGGCCCAAAATGAGATAGAGGGCTCTGCCATCTCCCAGGTGTCATGCCCACCCTGGTCCCTGCTCAGCACAGGGCTGGCTGGGGCCAGCATGATGGTGTATCTCATCCTGGCTCTCTCCCCATGCAGATACATGAAGTACCTGTATCCCTATGAATGTGAGAAGCGGGCGCTCAGCTCTCCGGGGGAGCTCCAAGCTGCCATTGACAGCAACCGTCGGGAGGGACGGAGGCAGACTTTTGGCACAGCACTCTTCAACTACTCACCAGGTGGCACCCCAACCCTGCTGGGTTCCCCTAAAATGCCTCTGCCAGCCCTTAGCATCTCCACGCACAGCTGCAGCCAACTTGGACAAGTGCACACTGTTAAGAAAGGTGAGTGAGGAGCCTGTCTGCACCATGGTGGGATGCAGCCTGGGAATGGACACTACCTTGGAAGCAGGGTTGTTCCCTGTCTCCTCTTGACCTTTTTGCTTGGAGGAAAAAAAGGAAAAAAATTATTCATTTAGTCCCTCCCAGGAACTGAGAACACTTTGTTTCTTCTGGCTTTGGAGAAGAACCAAGCCCAGATGCTTGTGGTGGTGGTGGCCTGCCCTGCCCCATGCTCCTGTGATAGATGTGGCACCGGCTGGGGATGGTGGGCTGGAGTGGCACTGGGGGGACCTTCTGAATTCTGCTGGTCATTGCAGAGGACAGCGTGCTGGCAGCAGCAGTGCCAGGGCGCATCGCTATCCCAGTGGGACTGGCAGGCCACCACCTTGCAGCTGCCCAAGCAGCAGCTGCCTCCCAAGCGGCAGTGCTGGAGCAGCTGCGGGAGAAGCTGGAGACAGGGGAGCCCCCGGAGAAGAAGGTGGCCCTGACAGCAGAGGAGCATCAGCGGCTGGTGCAACACGCGCTGCAGCACAACCTCCTGGCTATGGCCTCCCAGTTCCCCATGAACATCAAGATCTCTAACCGAGGTAGTGAGATGCAACACCTCCACTTGGGTCACCCCATCTGCTGCTACCCCAGGAGGGAGAAGCAGTGGCTGGAGAGGAGCATGGATGCCTGGAGAGGCTGGGAACCTGCTTCTCTCTCTTGGGCAGGTTCTTGTTTCTGTTTCTCTTAATGCTCATATTGGTATTTCCTTTCCCCAGATGACAGACAGGAGACCGCATTGAACCTGTCCACCAACGGCATTAGCAGTATCAACATGTCAATAGAAATAAATGGAGTTGTCTACACAGGTAAATAGAAGGGCCGCTTGGCCCGTGTAATTGCAGCTGGGAAATCCAATAACTTATAGCCACTGCCTGGCCAGCAAGTCCTTCCTTCAATCTGATGTCTTTACTATAAAATCCATTGTAATGAAGTGGCAGGGCCTGGGGAGAGGGGGCAGGAGAAGGCGGGGGACAACGAAGATGGAAATTGGCCCCCAACAGGGGCTAGCAATGAAGGGCCAAAGTGGGGGATGGATGGATGGATGGATGGATGGATGGATGGATGGATGGATGGATGGATGGATGGACGGACAGATGAACTCGGGCTCAGAGGTGTAAAAAGGCAGCTGGGGTCATCCCCCACCATGGGATCCTGCAAACAGGGCTTAGATTTGGGATCATCCCAGTGCTGGTGTGCCCTGAGGGTCTCTGGCCGGGTGCAGGGGTTGGCTTGTTGCAGAGCATGGTGTTGGAATGCTTTGCTGGAGCAGAGGATTCTTTGTAGTGCTGATGCACACCTACCTGGCTGAGCAGTTCATCCTGTGCCCCCCAGCTCCCTGCCTGCCCCACTGAGACACCCTCAATTAAAATAAATGGCTTTTCCTTCAGGACTTAAATATTTAACAGGCTGGGAAGGTCAGGGCTAATCAGCAGTCCCAGGCCACCCCACAGGCTGTCCCACATGGGTGAGGGCTGCGGGAGGCATAAAAATTGATGGGGGGGCTGGTCCCACCCTCCTCAGCCTGGGTTCTGGCCACCAGGCGAGTGGACCCCCCAGCACTGGGCTTGCCCTAACCCCTTGCTCTTGCTCCCCAGGCGTCCTCTTCGCCCGCCGACCCCCAGCTCCCCCAGCACCCAGTGGAGGAAGCACCCAGAGCCGGCCAAACCTCGTTCCTGCCCCAAACCCACTTCTCCCAGCCCCCTCCCACAGCCGCACTCCCACCGGCACCTCTCCGTAGGGGAGATGCCCCTCCAGCCCCGAAAGCAACTGGGGGTCCCCAACGCCTTGGGGGCTGAGCTGGAAGACCCAGCTGGGACACCAAGGTGGGATGGGGGACCCAAAGGTGCCTCTTGCTGCAATACTGAGCTGTGTCCATGTAAGGCTGTGAGCACCCACACGGCCTGTTTTGTCCCTTACCCCCACGTGTGGGAACCCATTCCCATGTGTGCGCTCCCTTCCTTCCCAGACGCTGTCTCCATGTGACCCCCCCCAAACAGCGCCTGCCTGCCCTGCTGCCTGAGGCACCCCCGGGCCCTGCCTGCTGCATCCACTACACACTGCAGCATCCCCTACAGCCCTCACCCCCCTCAGTGCACCCACTGCAGCCCCTATACACGCCTCAATGCATACGCTACATCCTCCACATTGCCACACTGCATCTCCTACGTGTTGTCTCCCGTACACACGTCTCTATGCACACTGTTCCTTACACACTGGGTGCGTACGCTGCACTCCCTACACACTATATCCCCTATAGACACCCCCAGTGCACACACTGCATCCCCTATACACACCCCTGGTGCACATGTTATATCGCCTGTGCACACCCTCCGTGTGAGGGCTGCAGTCCCTACACACTGCGGCCCCTATGAACTGTAGCCCCTATGCATTACATCCCCTATAGACTGCACCCCCTGCTCACTGCAGACCTCCCTGCCTAGTCCTCCTGCACTGCCTGGGCTCGTTGCCCCCACCCTGAGACATCCCCAGGGTCCTGGGTGCTCCCTGGCCACCCCAGGGTGGTGGCACTTCCAGCCCCCCAGGTCCTTAACTAAGGGGGATCACCCTGGGGGGGACATAATGGGGATACTGGTAGGACTGGTAGGGGTGAAATGTGACAGGTTATTAGGTGGGGGTGAAGCTTATTGGGGTGGGGCTAAGGATGGGGTTTAATATCAGGATGAGGCTTGTGCACTGGGAGGAGCTTGTTGGTGTGGGCAGGGCAGGGAGGCCTAGCAGTGCCCCTCACCACCAGTGGACACTGGGGTCCCCAGACAGGGGGCAGGGAGACGGAGGGCACTCCGAACTACCTCGTTGGGTCCAGGCGGATGCCTCCTCCACCCACTTGCACCCCCAGGTGCCAAAGCAGGCAAGCATGAAGCAGTGCTCACCTCTACCTCAGCATGGGCAGCTGGGGCTCAGTGCCGCTGGGCTCCCACTGGCACTCCCACCACAGCTGTGTGACTCTGTGTATCTATTAAAGGAAATGAACTGCTGAACCAAACCAGTGTTGAGGGTGGTGCATGACATGGTGCCACCTGCCAAGCTCCAGTGCCCAAGCTGGAGATAGTTTAGGGGTGCAGGACACAGACTGTGACATCCTTGGGATAGCAGCTCTAGAACTGTAGAATCATTAAAGTTGGAAAAGACCTCTAAGATCTTCAAGTCCAACTGTCAACCCAGCACTACTATGACCAGTAAACCATGTCCTGAAGTGCCATGTCTACAGGCTTCTTCAATAATTCCAGGAATGGTGAATCCACCACTTCCCTGGGCAGCCTATTCAGGGCTTGACAGTAAAGAAATTTTTCCTAATATCCCATCTAAACCTTCCCTGGCACAACTTGAGGCTCTACTGCCTGCATCTGCACAGTTTGACCTCACCTTTGCCTCCAGTACAGGGTTGCCTCCAGTACAGAGTTCTGGAGTCTCTAGGTTGTAAACAGGAGCCCTACACCCACCAGAGCCCTCAAGCATGAGGTGCATCAGACTGGGCATCAACTCCAGCCATGCCAGCCAGGCTGTAGGGATTTTTGGCCCCACAGGTTGCCAAGTGGTAGCTCACCCATGAGTGGGCACCCCATTTAGGCTGTCTGTGCCAGGCAAGGAGCATGGCTGTGGGGTTGCTGAGGCCATGGGGCTGTGAGGTTGAACCAGGCAAGATGCAAGCAGTGCTTAGCCAGACTGGCACCGGGGCAGCACCCACAGAGGGCACGGGAGACTCAGATGGAGCTGGGAGACACAGACACACCCATGGGTACTCAGAGGTGCATATACGGGTGCAAATGGGAAAGTGGAGACATGCTGGCAGCGAAGTCATACACGCAGGTGACCAGCACTCCCTTGTACAGACTCGGTGGCATGCTTGCTCACACATGTGTGTGCGAATGCTCATGCTCACACATGCACTCGCAGATGCCGGCAGCCACCTTTACCTGTGAGGGGGCACCTATGGGCATGCAGGGCTCCTACGGGGACAGACACCCCCGGCCAACGGCAGCCATAAGGACAGGCCCACCGCGGCACCCATGAAGCCCGATCCTCGGCACCCAAGGGGACAGAACGTCCCGTTTCAGAAGTTGCCATCCCGGGACTCCCCAGCCCGGACCCACCTGGTGGTGCGGGCGCTGTCCAGGGTGCTGCAGCGGGACTGGGGACCTGGGGGGACGCGCCGGGGACAGGGGGGGTGGACACGGTGGGGACGTGCCGGGGACACGAGGGGAACAGGGGACCCCTGCAGAGGACCCTAGGTCTGCTCCAGGCCAGGTCAGCTAGAGAGGCCCTGAAGGTGTGTATGAGGGTGAGGGGGTCTGTGGGAGTTGGGGGGGAAATGTGTGAGAGGATGTGTGTGCACCAGGCTGGGTCTCCTACTGGAGATCCGTGGCAAGTGGTGTCACTCAGGGGTCCGTACTGTTACTGATGCTATTTAATATCTTCATCAGTGACACAGACAGTGGAATCAAGTACACCCTCAGCANCAGTAAGGCCAAGTGCAAGGTCTTGCACATGAGTTGGGGCAATCCCTGGTATCAGTACCAGCTGAGGGTTGAAGGGATTGAGAGAAGCCCTGCAGAAGATGACTTAGGGGTCCTGGTGTAGGAAAAGCTGGACATGAGCCAGCAATGTGCACTCATAGTCCAGAAGGCCAGCTAGATCATGGGCAGCATCTAAAGAAGCATGGCCCACAGGTCAAAGGAAGTGATTCTTCTCCTCTACTCCACTCTCGTGATATCCCATCTGGAGTATTGTGTCCAGCTGCGGAGTCCTCAGCAGAAGAAAGACGTGGACGTGTTGGAGAGGATCTAGAGGAGGGCCACAAAGATGATCAGAGGGCTGAAGCACCTCCACTATGAGGACAAAAGACAATGGTTTTAAACTAAAATGGGTAAAAGAAATTGGTAGAAGAATTTTTTTGCACTCAGGGTTGTGAAACACTAGCACAGCTTGCCCAGAGTAGTGATAGATGCCCCATCCCTTGAAACATTCCAGGTCGGTTTGGACCAGGGCTCTGAGCAACCTGCTCAGGAGTTGCAGATGTCCCTGCTCACTGCAGAGAGATTGGACCATATGATCTTTAAAGTTCCCTCCCAACCCAAACTATTCTGCGACTCCTGTGCATGTGAGTTTGTGCACCAAGCTGCAGTGGGGTTCTCTCTGTCTGTGTGTGTCTTTGAGAGTGCCTATGTGTGCCCCAGGCTGCAAGAAGATCCCACAGTTTTTTCTCTAGAGCAAGGGTGCCAGGCTGTGAGACAGCAAAGCCCTGGTGCAGAACATCTGCAGCCACAGCACAGCCTGCCAAGCAGGGATGGAGTGGGATCGATGAAGCCCTAATTGGGCTCTCATGTCCCCTGTCACTGCTGAGCAGTGCTGGCCACAACTTATCAAGCGCCACAGCCCCAGGAAGCCAGGAGGACACATGCAGGCAGATGTCCCCACTTGGCCAGGGCCCACACATAGGGTGATATGTGTTGCCACGCTCCCTGGGGGGCTCCCGGACACAGCTGCTGTCACCTGAGTAACCAGCCCTGATCGATGCCCACTTCCCGCATCCCGCAGGGACTGTAATTGAGCGGGAGGGAGGAGACAGAGGATGTGGAGATGATCCAGCCTAGCAGGAGGAGCCTGGATCTGGCCTCAGCACTGGTCTGGGTGCATGGGGCCATGGCATCAGTGTGCCAAGTCAAGCTCCAGGGACGGGGACAGGATCAAAGTCCTCCTCTCAGCCCCGAGAAACAGGGGGCAGATTCACTCGCACTATGCTGGCTGCGGGCAGCCAGTGCTGGGGCTTCAGCCCTATTCCAAGGCTCACAGGCTGGATGGGACTCTAAAGGGTGGATGTGCTCCAATCATAAAGCCCCCCCCCAGGTGACTGAGTCCCAGGACTGCCTGAATTTCTCACCTTCGGGAAGTGCCTGATCTGTGATCTTCTAGCACAGGCATCTGTGTATTTGTGGGCATTGCCCATCATGCTGGGCACAAGCCACAGTAGAGCCAGTACCCTCTAAACACAGACCAGCACTGTGTGCACAGCCCACAGCTCCTTCTGCAACCCCCAGCCACTTCTGCTAATGAAGCCTTTTCTATTTGTCACCTTTGTGGAACAAAGCGCAGCTCTTCCCCTCTGAAGATCCCTCTTCCACAGACTATCTATCGATCCCTGGGAAAAAAGGCAGAGCGCACGGAGCCTCAGCACACTCCTCCTGCCTGAGTGCTCTGCACAGCTTCTCCAGGGAGATCTGGGGGGCCACGGGGGTCGCTGGGGCCCAGGGCCACCCCACAGCTCCCTTCTATGGCTTGGCAGCCCTGTACAACTCCCTGTAGGAACACACCTGGAACAGCAAAGGTTTTTCAGGACACAGCGGGTTTTGTTCTTGGAAAAGGGCACTGGGAGGGTCCCCAAAACCATGCTAACAAAGTACTCAATAGTTGCAGATGGTTTTGACGTAAGAGCCCAGCTTGGGGCTGTGGGTGTTCCCTGGTGCCTGGGGCACGGTGATGCAACACTGAGCCCCAAGCTAACAACCCTCGAGGGCCAGGGGCTGCCCTCCACCCTGGGGCAGCTCTGGCACTGCTGAGGTTAGATGGGCATGGTGGGGCAGTGGCACACTGAGCCCTGGGGAGCAGGGAACATCACAAGGTGCTTTGAAGACTCCTAAACTTCTCCCTGTGCAGTTCGGAAACTCTCCGGACTTTTCTCTGCGGTGGATGCTACTACCACGAAGAGACCTCATCCTTCCGAGAGATCCCTGTAACCGCGAGTGCCAGTCGCAGGCAGCGGCGGGGCTGGGCTGGGCTGAAGCGTTCCTCAGCGCCTCGCTTTTTAGCAAGCACCACCTGCAGCGGTCGATAGCAGAAAGGTGAACCCGGGCAGGCTGAGGCCTGGGGGAAAGCCTGCGGCAGCCTCCCGGATTTCAAAGGCCCACAGACCGCTACATCAATTTCTTTCAGTACATCTGAGCGACTCCTTCCCGGAGGCCCCTGCCGGCACGAAGCAGCGATCGACCGCCGCGGGCAGCAGGAGGCCCG
>VZZY01003499.1:0-13024 GCA_013400335.1 Eurystomus gularis | reverse complement strand
AGTTCTTATAATTATTTCATTGAAGGATTTTAATGATCCTTTCTTTTGAACCAGGGTCTTTAAATCTGTCCACAGATTAAATTTCTGTGACAGCATAGTGTTTTCTGAGCCCACAAACACCTATTTAAATCCTGCAAAGTGTCAAACCTTTGAAGACTGCTTTTTGTTGTACTCTGTGGAGGTCACCTACTTTACCCTACAACAATCTTGTTTATACTGAGCATATTCAATCCCTGGCTAAAGCCAGCATGGTTCATCTACCCCCAAAGGAAAATTGGGCATGTTTACCAGCTTGACTCATTCTCCTAATTAAACAAATCATGCCAGAAACTGAACTTTGAGTTCTTGATTCAACATTTTCTGTGAATCCTACACTGAAGACTGTGTGTCATGCTAGGCAATTAGTATCATGATCTGCTTCAGGGTTATCAAGCATGCAAGCTTCTTTCCGCAATTGCTCCCCATGCCTAGTATTAGATGATGCAGAGATTCAGCACAAAAACAAAAACCGAGCAAAATGTCTCTCCTGTACTTTCAGTAGCTCTACCAAAGGCATCTAGGGAAGTCAGAGAAAATAACACTAGCTGGTCTTGCTAGGAGCTGAAAACAGAAGCAGACTAGATAATAACCTAGGGCAAAGGAGGGGACACAACAGAAAAACTGGATGAGACAGACACACAGAAAATTGTCTTTGCAATTCTACATATTGCTTTTCAGAACAGAACTTGTGTTTGCCAAGTAGAAAAACTAGTCCTATGCCACCAATTACCAGCAAAAGCCACTAGCAAAGTTGATGCCTCATCCCTCTGTGCAATTGCTTATATGAAGCCCAACCTAGATCGCTATTACTAAATAGTTCGATATTCTTTCAACACGATAAAAGACATTAACTAAAACACAGGCTTGCGTGTGTATATACTTCCTATTTTCCATAATCCTTTCATACAAAATAACTTGTTTTAGTGAGAAAAGTCAACTACTTTCATTTCAATAGTTATTTTGTTCTCCTCAATATTTAACTGTGGTCTGTAAAATTAACAGAGACATCACTGTATCTCCCTATTATTTCGAACACTAATGTTGAATTGTTTAACTGATTAGCCTATTTGTTTAGACAACTATGGTATTAAAACAATTCTTTTAAAAGAATTTATTTTTCATGTGTTTCTTAAATAATGAAAGCACTGTTATTGAGTCTCTTTCTTAACCATGTCCAGCTTATTTTAATCTTAGATGCCACCGATCTCACATCTTTCCATCACTTCAGAGGTTCCCGCCTATTGAAAATTGCACTGTCCCCACAGTTTCATTCTCTTTTGAGGAAGTTTTCCCACATCGCTAACCATTTCCCCTAACATTCATTCCTAGGCTGTTATTCAGACCTACATTTTCAAGATGTATCTTTACAGGATGATGGCATGTCAGTATTACAGCTCAGGATTAATCTTAAGTACACACACCATCTGTAAAGGATTTTGCTATCTTGTGAAAAGATCACACTTTCTTGCTTGCAGGTTTGACTGATGGGAGGTTGCTGCCTTTTACAAGGAAAACAGTAATCAGATCTCAGACTGGGAACAACCACTCCTCATATCAGAGGCACTTCATTTGAGATGAAAATTAATTTATGTTGGCCAGTTCTGCGACTGTGTGATCAAATCAGAGCATTTCAGCGTTTTCACTGTTCCAACAAGAAATTATTGACATACACCTACCTTTACTGATAGCATATCATATTACAATCATCAAAAAGAAAAACAGAACACATCACTTCTGAAGCTTACAGGGTCTTTGTCACTGGAAGTGTTTTGAGGACAGGTTAAAACATTCCTGATAGTGTGTATAATTCTACTTGGTCAAACATCTGAGGGTGGGAGGCTATAATTATAGACAGGAAGTCAAAATCCACCATCTCAAAGTAGATGCTTCTATAACACCATTAATATGTTTGTGCGCCTGGATTTAATCCATATGACTGACTGAAGTCCAGAAACATCCAGAGAACAAGGAGTTTTGATGCCCCTAGTAATTCCACTGGACACAATGCTGCAGACTGCTCATCTGTCCTTCTGCAGGCAGGAATATTGCACTGAATACCCAAAGGCCAGTTTCACAAGTTAGGTGAAGGATTCTTCTCCCAAGAATGGCGGTTAGAGCACTGGGGTGAATTACACAAAGCGACTTTGGCTGAAATAAAGCAGAATTTGCCTCCTAGGCAACTGTGCTAACTAATAAGATACTATGCTGAAGCAGGTATTACCTGATCGTCCAGATGCATACTATTACAGATTTCATTAGCTTTGAACAGTAAAGTTATATAACCCAGTTCTAGTGGAAGTATACATGAAGCAAACATGCTCAGTGTTTCAAATAATTTATAAGCCTTCTATAATTTCATGCCATTCACTGACTCAGTCTTTCTTATTAGTTAATATTTTAATTTATTGTCAATGTTGTGGTCTCAATTTTTATTTTTTAGTATTCCTCATTGTTCACCATCAGTGAGTGTTACATTTTTTATTTTTTAGAAGTGGAGATTGGCTCACAGAAGCATAAGAGAAAAAACTGCAATAAGATGAATTTAGCTATACTACAACATGTAATTATACAGCTAGCTACTTTTATGTATTAGTACTCATTCCTGATGCTGGTCTGATTCAACCATATATTGTTAGAGTGGTTGTAATTTTAGGACTTAGGGACATTTCTAATAATTATTTAGGATGTCTTGCCTTGCAGCTATCCAGATGAATGTCTATTGCAATCATGCCACTCAACTCACTAAGTCAGCCTTGCTAGAGTACCTCACAACCTTCCCAAATTAAGTTGCTGAAATGGTGGTGTGTCTTCTGCAAATTTTTCTGCCTCTCTGTTCATTATCCGTTTTCTGGCTAATAATAGAACATTAAGTAACACGAGTCTCAGCAAAGAGCTGAAGTACATTGCACTACTAATAGAAAACCTGAGCATACATTCTTAATGCCTATTTTCGTTCTGTCACAGACTGTCCATTTGAGAAACCTCGCTTTTCCTGTAACATCCTTGGTTCAGCCTAGACTCTTCTACAGAAAAGCTGGAAAAATACTAAGGAAAGTAACAGACGTCCTTTGTGCAAATTTCCTTGTATCCAGTTCACTTTGGAACAGATTAAATGTTTTCTTTCTGATACGTTTCCACCTATTACAGCAGTAAATATGACAAATACTATTCACAGCTTAATTATTACAGAACAGCTTGATTTTTCTTGGAATAGCAGTTAAGATAAGCCTTTCTCCTTATCACAGCCTTTCTCACCACTCAAGTCTGCTTATAGCAAAAAATTCTCCTGCTTAGTCTATTCCTACAATGCTAAGATACAGTATGCAAGTTTGAAACTGGAAAAAAGTTCAAGAGAAGACCTGAAGTTTCAAGAATCCTCCTGAATTTCTAGAATTTAAGGAAAGGGTGAATTTTTTTTCCAATGCTTTGTAAAGTATGGAAATGTAAATTTCACTCTCCCCAGGACAAAGATTACAGTCTTATCAGGGATATTGCATAAGTAATATTGGTCATTGTTAATATATTTTTTATTTAGTACTTGTAGGTAAAGTTGTAAATTTTCACAGCTGAAAACAGAATCTGATAAATAC
Source organism: Eurystomus gularis (assembly GCA_013400335.1). NCBI lineage: Eukaryota > Metazoa > Chordata > Aves > Coraciiformes > Coraciidae > Eurystomus > Eurystomus gularis. The sequence continues at coordinate 9,395 of VZZY01003499.1, read as the reverse complement.
AATAATATGCACTGCTGCCTTTATGGAGTTTACTCTGTATGCCAGATTGATGCCAGTAAAGTTGGAAGTCACAGTGTGGTTATTGCTGTGAGGATTTAAGGACATAAGTCAGGGTTTGGAGGAAGAAGCACTATTTTTTATTAAACAAGATCATACAGCTGCACTGCTTGCATTTAAGATCTGGGCTCATGTGCCTAAATGCTTGCCTTTTTTTCCTAACTGACAACAATCACTCCCCCTTCTGAAAGGGAAAAAAAAAGATCAAAAGGACACTTGTTCTGAAGAAGAGTTTAGTTTTGGAAATCTCAACAAACTAGTAGCACACATTTGAAAGTGTTTCTTAGCTTTCCTTGTTTAATGAACATTGAAACTCAGGAAAAAGAGGTCCCTTGGCTTCCTTTTTTACAAATCATGGTGAGTAGAAAATCTTTCAACACCTCACTACATAAATTTATGAAATAAATTTTACTAGGTACTTCATAGGCTGAAAAAGATCTCAAGAAACTGCCAGTCTAATAACAGACAGCATTCAGAGTGTAAGAAAGAATACAAAGGTATGTTAACTCAGACATGCAAATGGACTTAAAATTTATACCCACAGGTGACAATTTAGTAAATTATTTATGTGCATCAGAAAAATTACAACAGGGATCTGAAAGTACAGAACAAAAATGCTTTGCAGATAGACTGAAAAAGGTGTAAGGAAGTAGGAGGGAAGAAACGTAACATTAGGACTAATAAATGCTAACCTTGAAAATGAATGTCTAGAAAATGATGGCACTCAGAAGGGCTAATTCTGAGGGCTGCTTGGCTTTGGTAAAATATAAGCTATGAAACAAAATGGAGAACATGTAACTGAAAGAAACTGATACAAAATATTTTTGCAGGCATGGAACAAAAAAAGAACAAAATCACTTAAAAATTGTCCGAGGCAATGTGTTTTGCAGATACAATATACCCATGTCACCTTCCCACTTGGTATGATTTACTGTTGCAAAAATTACATTTTTAAAGTAAATATTTCATAATTTCATGTATCTTGAATCCCTGTAGGGGTTCTTATTTATTACAGGAAAGAGTGTACTTAACTATAAAAACATTACTATGGGTGCTTAGCTCTAGTGACAAGTAAATAGCTGAGTAAATCCTGACAAAACTGTTTTACAGATCTGATTTCTACAGTATTGTAAGCAGTTCATGTCCCTTTATAGCACACAGAGTAGGAATGAGCTCTAGTGACATACAAAAGAAACTCTTACTTTGATTACGCTGGTATTAATTATACAATACAATAGCTCCTCTGAGATCATTAGAATCATTCTAGCTTGATGAAATATTTGAGTATCTTTTACTACTGAGAAGCATTGCAGAAGTGTAACAATTAAATTAACAAATTAGAAGGACTGCCAAGGACTTGGCATGATCTAAATTTATGGATAAGAGTGAATGAAAATGTAAGATTAAAAACTAATTTCCCTTTTTAATCTGAGACCTTCTGTCATGTAGCCACAAGCATTCTACATGTTTGAAAATTCAGTCATGAACTGAGAAAGTAATGACAATGCATTTTTTCCTCTTGTAAAAAGGTAGCAAGATAATTAGTACTTGCCATATTTCCCTGTTTTGTCACTGCCTACTTATACATAGTTTACTTCACATAGTTGTTAAAAGCTAAATCACTTTTTTGATAGCTATTATTCTTGCATTTTTTTAAAAACAATGTGAACCTAAAATATTGCACATGAATAGTGTCGACAAACTTTTTTGTGAAAATACTGTGCTTGACTGCAATGCTTATTGTGTAACTTCATTTCGTAGTTACTTTTTTTGGCCATACATATATGGTTTTTACCTCATTGTTTCTTCTCCTGTTTTGACAATGATTAAAATGTAGTTGTGAAACAAACTGTTAAATGCAACATTGACTAATTAATCAGAAAATTCAAACTTTTATTCATGTGTTCTAAAATGGCAAGGTACAGCGTTAACAGTTTGAGGGGTTTTTTTTAATCGATAATCAAAATAAAGAAAATCCCTAAGAACTCAGAAATAAGCTTTTTGGCAGCTTGTCTTATAATTTTTCCTATATCTTCCGCCCAGTTTTCTGGGACACTCCCATTCCCAGTCTATGAATATAGAACGAGTATAGCACTCACATAGCAAGTAATGTCTTGGTTATGTAACACGGTGCGACATTTTAATAAAAGTGAAAGTATGCACAGCAAGACGAACATTGGAAACACCTCAAGATGCAAAAGCATAATCTATTCACTAGTGAATGGAGGGACATATAAGGATCAGGTCTTCCTGAAAATAACTTCTTAATTCAAATCATAGAGAAATGACTGAGATCACTTAAGATTGTGCATGAGAAAAGCTAAGCTAATGAAAGTAATTTGATGTGGATGGAACATATTTAATACTACCTTTTATAACCGAAAAGCACTCATATTGCTGGAGCATGAATGATGGAGTTCTGGGAAATAGATGTCATGTTCTCCATTCTCCTATTTCTCCTTTGAGGAATTTGTTTCCATCCTACCTGTGGTTTTGATGGATGAGCTACAGAGTACTCCTGCAAATTAAGCTGCCAAGAAGTTGTGATGGCTACTTACTTAAAAATCTTGAAAAGCAACAGCCATAACAGGCACTTGTCTCATTTTTCCCCATTTTATACAATGTAAGCATTCTAGTACTTGGAGCTTCTGTCCTCAAAGATCTGTTCCTGACCTGGCTTGTGCAACAGTAATGGTGGGCAAGACTTTAGCTCCCTTTTTAACATTCTTTCCCAGTGAGCTGGTCACTGTACATTACCATTGTCACAGTTATTTGGTGACAGTGTTTTAATTCTAATTGAATTTCACCCATTACCAAAGACCTTCGCAGAGAAAAAACAGTGACATCAGCTATTTTGTCCCTATTTAGTAGATATTCCATGCCAAGATTAAAAAAAATATTAAACAAGCAAAAGAAGTTAATTCTTTAGTAGCACTTGTTGAAGAAGGAGTTCTACTCACTAGGGAGCAAATAAGTGGACTTTTACATTTTTAACTACAAGTAAATGAACTTAATTCTTAGCTATGTTCCTAATATGCTGTTTAATTGTTTATGATGTTAAACTGCTCAAAAATTACCGGCTTTCAAGTAAAAATCATAGAATCATAGAATAGTTTTGGTTGGAAGTGACCTTAAGGATCCTCTAGTTCCAACCCCCCTGCCATAAGCAGGGACACCTCCCACTAGACCAGGTTGCTCAAAGCCCCAGCCAACCTGGTCTTGAACACATCCAGTGATGGAGTATTCAGATCAGGTTGGATGAGGCCTTGAAAAAATCCGTTATTGCTATCAATTCTCCCAGAAAGAAGAAATAATGCTGCAAAACTAAAAATTATGCAGGTCATCCTAGAAAATTCCCTATTGGCTCCTGACTTTAAGAGACAATACTTTGCTTCACAAACGAAGAGAAAACTACAGAACAAATATAGCCTTTATTTTTTTAGGGTGCAGAACACAGAAATCCACTGGAAATGATCACAGCTATTACAGTGAATCATGTTTTAATATTAAAAAAGAGAGAAATCTGAACGAACAGATACTTCCCTATCTCGGGAGTTACAAGCATTATACGGTATCAATTACAAAAGCATCAATAAAAGTAATAAACAAGGGATCATTCAGTCTTGGTTTCAGATAATCTTGAAATACTAACCTAATAGGTGTGAAAGGTGTTTAGGTCACCTAAAGGTTGAAGTTAAATCTGCATAAAGGGTTTGATGTTTTGAAATGGGCAAGACAGTCGTGTTATCTACATGCATTAAGATGAAGGATGTAAACATATGTAGGTTATTCCAATTTGCTCCTCATTATAATTCTTGAGATGACAAAGTTGTATTTCAGATAGCAAAAGGGAGAAAAGGAAAAGGCTGCCCACCACCCTGGAGGCATTTTCATACCTGCATTGCTCTTTTCTACTACCTTCAGTGAATTTGGGCAGCAGCTACTGTAAATTATATCCTTCTTATCCAAACCACCACAAAGGCAGCTTAAGGTGTTTCCACTTTTACAAGGGCATTTCTAACTTTGATATCTACGTGATTAGCATGATCATTTCTGTATTTCAATATCTGTGCAAAGCACATGCTGCATGAAGTCATTTGGAATATCTGAGAATAACTATCTGTGATATGAATGAATTATTTTATGAACACACTTCAAGTAACAGGTACTGTATTTTGATACCAGTATTATTTTAGAAATGCAGAATAAAACTAAATAACATTTTGCAGAAAAACCCAACAAATTATTGAATGCGATGGGACCAGAGTATTACAGAAACTGCCCTGACCTCCTTCAATCTTCCAAAAAATAAAAAACCCTACAGTTCATGTGACAAAGCAGCTGGTTAAATGCAGATTTAGCTGTCAGGTAGAAATCTGGATACTACTGAGCTCAAAAGAAGAAGTAGAAAGTAACTCTTCAGGAAGGTTTTCCATCACAATTGATTCCTTTTAAGAAGTGAAAAAGTAGCAATTTCTCGTGATTATATAGATGCGTACTGTTAATTTTCTCCCCACTATTTTTAAAAAGAATGTGAACAAAGTCAGCCTCTTCTTTGTGAGCAGATAAAGGCATGGTTTATTTTTAGTTTTTACAGACTTCAGCTAAATTCGAGATTGCCATTAACCCCAAGAAACCGGACCGATGCTTCTATAAAGCTAACAACTGTTCACTGATTGAAGACTTCTATGATATTCAGGAAAATGAAAGTATGAAAATGCATCATATTGTTAGTTTCACATGTTAATTCTAAGAGCTTCTTTTGGTTCACATATAATGAAGCCTAGGAAGGATAATACTGCACATTAAAATGTATTAGGAAGGAAGATAATAGGAAAGAAGATTTACTTCAGCTGAAAGTAGTAAAAGAGAACAAATAAATATAAACTTTATATAAACACTATGTATATACGTATAATAAGCAATTGATCATTAATGTATTTAGGCTAAAATGATAGTATCTGATCCTTCAAGAAGAGATTCTGGAACAATCTTCCAATTACAGTACTGGACTCACAAAATTATAAAATACGATGTGATAGTTTGTTACGGGAAGGTACGGGCTGAAATGATGCAGCATTTATTAATTTATTCTTTCATCTCTTACTATATAATGTACAGCAGAAAATGAAGAGAAAACTTTTTGTATTCTAAATCCCATCAAGACAGATCAAGAAAAAGATATAATTATTTGAATTATTTAAAAATAATTTTGAAAGTATATCATATTTTGAAAAATAAAAATATATTTTAAAGAATAAAAAGATAATAGTACTATTCAATATAGCCAACTTGCAGGTAAAAAGAAGTATCAAAAACTGCACTGGAAATGCTGACTATAAATTGAGTGCACTCTAAATTAAAGGAACATCAAAGAAAATTCCAAGAAAAATCAGAGACTCAGCTTTGCTAGAGGGAGAATGTCTTTCTTAGAGGCAACAGGGAGTAAACAGAAAAAAATACACCATACAGAAGAAGAGCATGTAGAAATAACCTACTTCCTTCACTGAGGAAGTGCATATCTACCCTTAGATCAACACTAAACTTATAAGACTCAGAGCGCAAAAATGTTTTTGAATGTTAGAACTAAGCTAAAAAGCATGAATTCCTCTGTGGTGAATGGATCGCAACATCCTCCATCTTAAAACATGGATGAAGTGTCAGTCTGAAAGGTTTCTATTGTATTTGCAGAATAAAAAATTTCAAAATAATTTTTTAAAAAAATTATTTTAAAATGTTAAGTAATAGCAAAAATTAATTTCAAGGTCCTAACCCAGGTAACATCTGTTCTGGCTACAAGAATATTTTTCAGATATCACAGCATCTAAATCGGCAAATCAGTATAGGGCAGTATGCAGACAACACCTGTTTTCAAAGTTCACAGTCTAAATAAGATCACATTAAAAAATTTGTTTCTCATGGCAAGAACAATTTACACAAATGTTAACCACTTAGTACGATGTTCTACACTACCTACTGTGATACTGCTGCCATTCCAAAACCTCATATAAAAAAAGATCTGGAATGTCCCTCACAGGACAGTCAATGTCCTCTACAGAGCCAGAAAAATTACTTACATTTAGGTTCTAAATTTTTGACTGCTGTTTTACATTCAACAAAATACCTTTAAAAATTCAGACAAAAAGAAAAGCGACTAGATTATAAGTCAACATTTCTGTAAATCCATATTTAATTCCTTTTAGTACCCAATTATCAACTGTTCTATATTTACACTCTCTTTCCATTTGAAGATATATTTTCCTAGAATGTTTTTGGCAGGAATGCTGCCCAGAGCGTTCTGGAGTTCTACAGATTCTTAACACCAGAACTCCTGGCAGAATCTCTATATAGCTGATAAAATTCCAGTAGAAAAAGCAAGAAAGAAAAAGCAGTAAAAATGAAAAATCTCTCCTCATCTTTCGTAACTAATGTTCCTTGAGCTTACTTTGTCCCGTTTGGCCAAAAGTGAAAGGCTGTAACAGGGCTCAAAGGTACAATTTTGGATGGGTACACTTTTCATTGGAAGCAATATGAAGTTTCAGCAGTCAACTGTTTCAGTATTTTTTCATACAATAAGGAGGATCCTTTGAGAGAAAAATAAATTTGAAAAAAAATTAAAAATCATTAAAAAGTTTTAGTATTTCATTACTCTTGTATATAAATTCTGAGAATGAAACTTTAGTTATAACCTCCTTTTCCCCAAACTCAACTCAAACACATGGAAACCTAACAAGCGTTATAGGAAATTAAACACTAGAGGAAGGAAATAAAAAAGTTTGTTATACTGCAAAGAAATACAAAGGATGTGTTAAGGAACATATGAAAAGATTTTGAAGTATTCTCTCTCGTGATATCACTTCCACTGTACAAAAGAGAACAGTATTATGAATCACCAGCATGGAGAACGAGTGAATGAATTAACTGCTTCTGATTTCTCCCAACTAATCTTCTTACAATATCATCCCACAAAAAGAGAAAATTACTTAGTATTCATGAGAAAAGAACATCATAAACACTGTATAGCATATTATAATATAACTTCATGAAAGAACTTTACAAAGCCAATATAAGTTCTTCAATAATAATACAAAGTATTCTTAAGACATATATTCTTCATTTCCGCAACTTGTTTTGCAGAGACTATGGAGTATCATTCCACAGAAAACCTAATCCTTAAACAGAATCAGAGAGAATATGGGACCTTAAGAGGTCTTCAAACTCATCCTTGTGCTCCAAAACGGGCATCTTTACCTACAGCATTCTTGACAGATGCTTTCTGATGTCTTCTTATGCACCACCAAAGTCAGAAGATCTACAACTTCCTTAGCCAATACAGACCAGTGTTTCTAGTTTACAGGCAAAAGTGGTCATCTAATGTGTTGTCTTTTCTCCATAATATTCAATCTGAAATCCCTCATTTTTATCTAAATACGCTATTTGAAAAGCAAGTCAGCATTCCACAACTGGGATTATTATGCTTGAATTAACTGATTATAAATGGGTGCATTGTTAATTTTACAGCTGATTCTAACAGCAAATTATCCTAGAAGGTAACTCCAAAGTTCTTCGTGAGATTTTCTTNAAGTTCTTCGTGAGATTTTCTTAAATTTAGCATAGAAATATTAAAGAATATCATTAATTATTTCCTAGTGATATTATTCATTGTTTATATATATACACATCTAATATATGTACCTCTAATAATGCAGAGCATAACAAAGTTACAGAATTAACAGCTCCTTAAAAAAAGCATAAATATTAAACTTCTAAAGGAACTATAGTTAACAGAAAAAACAGGTAAACATTGAATGGGAAAAAAATTTTTAAAAAAATCAGAATTTATTTCCTTTGAGTCTCCAAATATGTATTCTGTGGCTCAAGAACACATAAAAAATACTTTTAAAAATTACTATGAAAGTAAATTAATTTAAGACAGGTACCATAGAGAAAGTTATATTGTGTGCAAGGAAGATATAATTATTCATAGAAATATTATGGCCATTTGGGGCACCAGCGCAGGTTTGAATGCAGAGTTTGTGGAGGTCACAGGAGCTCATAAGAAAGAATATAATATGAGTCCTTACAGGGGCAAGGAACACACTGAAACGATGAAGTTCAATTCAGACCTAAGTTTTTTGATGCAAAGGAGTGTAAAGCAAAGCAGAGACACTGCTAAAGATGCTCAATGAAGAAAGAGGTTTAGATGTCAGAGTAAGTACATTTGCTGTTTATTGTTACTATATTTGAAGAATGAAGATTCGGATTACAGAATTTGCAAATAAACACGATGGCAAATGAGATATGCATAACTGATTTCATCAATTCCTCTACCTTCTGGAAAGGAGCCAAAAAGGCTTTGAGCATCATCTCACATCTGTAGCAAAACAATATATTCAAACCATCTAAAACCTTGCAAGAATAAAAGTTTTTTCCCAAAAGCTTTTGAATAAGCTTTAAATGCCACAAAATACTGTTTAATGAATGGCCTTTCCTGCTGGATTCAGTTGGATGAGCATTTATTGAAGCACTAATTGTCACCACTGCTTTCAGATCTCCATCAGTTCTCATAAATGTCCATATGTTCTTTGGTTAAAAAGTGCAGCTTAATGACACAGGAAAGTGCAAGCTAATTTATCATCCTTCCTTAACCTTTTGAAAAATAAATTAGTTTTTATGAGAAACAATCACTGTAAAGAAAGTAAAAAGCATTTCAATTCTATCATAATATGTTGTCATTTTGCAGTAAATCTTGATGCAATTGTTTAAATTTAAAATTACTTAAATCAATCTTTTTTTCCTGACTTAAGTGTTTAGTATCTTTAGAAGGGCAGAGACACAGACCAACTTTGCAAAAAGCTATAGATGTTAAAGATGTGATTATCCACCAGATGCATATACCTCCCTCCCAGCTGAGCCACATTTCTACAGCACAACCTCTACTTTCAATGTACTTATGCTAGTATAAAATTCTTTGTTCTACAGGGATTTATCGCCCCTTTAAACACCTACATTTCTGTAAAGGATTTTAACTAGTATAACTGAATCCACACTAGAGGGTGCTACTATTTTAATTGTAAAAATTTTTTACAGTTAACATTGCAGTTTCAGAGCAGTACATTTTATCATGTTTCAGAAATGTGTTGCTATCTGGGACACCAGATTGCTACCAAATGAGAATTAAGATCACCGACACGCTTTTGTGCTGAAGTTCAACTTTTGTCCTGTGTTGCCCTAGCCAACTGTACATAAAAGAAGTGTGCCACCAACCCTCTTGTGGTACACTGGAGCCTGTACTTAATGCTTCAAATAAAATATTTCATCTTCAAAGCAACGAAGCT
>VZZY01003482.1:4120-28082 GCA_013400335.1 Eurystomus gularis | reverse complement strand
TGCAAGTTTCATTGATAACAGTGAGGGCTTAATTACATATGTAGTATAGACATTATAAAGTTATGACAAGAGCAACCTGGTCTAGTGGGAGGTGTCCCTCCCATGGCATGGAACTAGATGATCCTTAAGATCCCTTCCAATCCAAGCCATTCTATAATTCTATAATTCTGTAGGGTTTAATTATGAGTGCACCACGGTAAGCCCTGATGAAGCACACCACCACATCTTCTCTTCAAGCACCTTCAGGACTTTCAGGTGGCAGCTGGGCAGGGTGCACTCAAGCCCACCCAGGGAAGGGGCCCAGCCTGCCATCCTCCAAACATACCTCTGCATGGCAAGCGTCCGCACAACGGAGGAGAGCAGCTGCCCATCTTTGGCTGACACCTGCATGACATACTGTGGGCAGCTGTTGGCTGGGCAGCCACCGCTGCCACCGGGCAGGGTCTTGCCATTGGGTGCTGGTGGGTGCTCTGGCGGGACCCTCGGCAGATGACTGCAGCGGCTTGTCCTCATGGTGTTGGGTCCCCATCTAGGGAGGAGGGACGACAGGGCAGTGGTGTGGTGGGAAGGGGCATGCCCCTCCTTGTCTGCAACTCTGCCACACTATGGATATCAAGCATGAGAAAAAAATATCCCTCCACCCACCACTTCCCCTCTGAAGCCCTCCAAAACCAGCTCAGCAGGGAGCAAACACTTACAATGCTTTGTGTCACAGAAAAACAGTCTGTACATCTTGGAAACAGCAAGCCGGGGCTCTGCGCCGCTTTTTTTGCCTCTGCAGACTCCTAAAGTCACAAAAGATAAACAGAAAGATAGAACCTTTTGTCTTTCCCCCCTGAATGCTGCAAAGGAATATACAATCTTAATCTTGTATGCTTTTAAACTTAAGGGCTGTTCCTTTCCACCAACAGGGAAAGTTATAGGAGGAGACAGTGTTTGATCAGCTGCAAATTCCCTGTGAAAACACTCCACTGCTGCTAAGTGCCTTCCATCCTAACTCACAGCAGAGCACAGAGCCGTCAAATAATCCAATACAGGGCTTTAGTCACACAGACCTTCTTAATAACAGCCTGCATGCAGTCATAATTTATGCCACAAGGTTAGGCAGTATTCACAGCTTGCCTGTCAGCATCCTTCTCTGCTTTGCTTTCTCCCATCACTTAAAACATATTTCCTATGACTGTTGTAATTGGAAAGCAAGGATTATGCTGGTAGCAAAGAGTCCAAGAATGTAAATTCCTGATACCTTTGTACGATGCTCCTTGCTTGTTGGAGAGAGGAGGCTGCATGGTCCAGCAAGCAGAACATCAGACTACGTACCTACAGGCTTGCTCTCCAGGGTCAGTCACTGACAGCATAGTACAGTGTGGATTAATTCCTCTGCAAAAGAGGGGAAAGACTTCCTAGAATACCTTGAGACACTTGGGTACAGCCACTTGTAAATGCTTTACTACTATGATATGCTGAAATCAGGCACGCTTGTCTGCACTGCATTTAATCCTCAAAAAAAGCATTTTGCATTGGACACCACTGTTGCTTGTGTAGTACCAGTACCACAGCAGGAAACAGAGTATTTAAAAATTAAACATCGACTCTTTTAAACAGAGGTATTTCTCTAGGGTTTATAAGAAATCTTGTAACTTGATCGCACCAGATTTAAGCAAATGGCAGTGCTAACTTTCTAAAGTCTCCTGAATGGACACCTTTGGCAATAAGACTTTGTAGCACATGAGGATATCCTGGGAATGCTGGACTACTTATACCATGCAAGTTTTCACACAGGGTCTTATATCCTTAGGACGGCATTTAAAACAGTAAAAGGCTTTCAAAGTGTTTGTTCCATAGGATTATTTTAGCTATTTTCAGGCGCTGCATATCCCAGAGAGCACACTGGAGGCTGATAAACCAGCTGACAGGGTATACACTGTTCAGAGAATGGGGGAAGAAATCAGACTCTGGCCCTCATTTACAATAAAAATGAAGCAAATGGCTGATTGCAAACCATTAACACATAAAAGATGCAGACTTTTAAAGAGAGTAAGAGTCACGGACTCTCCAAGGAGACAAGAGTATCAGCAATATTTTAGTTTTAAAATCCATGCTAAGACTGTTTAACAAGAATATTCAGCAGGTGAGTAGCCGCTTCATTAAACTTAAAAAGCCTAGGCAGTACCATGCTTACAGACCCACGCTACAGAATTATATATTTCTTTTCTGGTTGTCTCACTGACCTCATTAAGTAGAACAGCGGGTTTATCATTGCATACACAGTGATCATCCAAGCCTTTACAAACACATCCATCAGCCACTTGATGAGTTCAGCGCATTTGCTGCAGCATCAGATGATGCAACTAAATGCAAAGCTTTAAAGCACACCAGAAATAATGTAGCTATATCCCAGCAGTGGTGTTAATCCAAATTTTTGCACACAGTACGGTGTTGCTATCTCACTTTGGATAGCAAATACATGTAACCCCTTTCTACCTCTTTTTTTTTTTAAAAAGAAATTTGGAAGTTGCAACATATTTTCCTGATTTCAGAAAAATAATTTTCACACAAATTAGTGTACATGCATGAAAGTGACACAATTATAAAATTAGGTAACGTGCTTTAATACTGAACGTAAACTAGGTAAATAATGAAGATTAGTCATCCTGAGAAGCACAAAGATCCTAAGCAAATTTGAAGTCAAAGCTGACATTAAAGAATTGTAAATCTTAATATTCACAAACCCCCAAAGTGAGTATTTACCCATATGTATGTATTACATTCCGTCAGAATGTTTTTCACCTGAAAAAGGTGGCAATCTGTCACAAGTATCTTTACAGAAGAGGAAAAATTAAGAACAAAAGCAGGAAGATGTATTTAGGGAGAGATACAATATTAAATGAGAGAAGCCAGAATATCAACATTTATTTTGGATGCCAGACAATTTGAAGAAAAGTGGCTGTATTTGGCATGGGGGATGCATGGTCAAAGAACTCTAATAATTACCTCTCTTTTTCTTTTCTGAGTTAGTACACCCTCTCCTCCTGCACATCTCATCTGTCCAAAATGTATTTTAAGACAATCTTACTACTGTAATATTTAAACCAGACTTTTTCGTCCTCTAGTTTTTCTGCTTTGCCTTTGGTACCAGTCTCTGACTCCCTCTTCTCACCTCCACAACATGAGATCTTCTGATGGGAGGTGGCAAAGCCTGTCTTTTAGAGTGATTCTCCAATTTTTTCCAACTATCTTCCAACCATCACTGGTAAGTGTACAGTTCTTGGTACATTTCTTCTCTTCACTTTCTTGTGCAATTACTTCAGTCAGCTATATAATCATCTCATTTTCAGTGTTGTTTAATCTTTCAAGTGTGTTTGACCATAAATTGAAAAATCCTGAGATAAGAAGAGATTATTTTTGTGTGTGTTATATATATGCTGGTTCATATACAGGTATAAATAATATACATACATATACACATACCCATAAACTCATATACATATAAGAATAAAAGTAAGATATTGCCTGTATTTCCGTTGTAGCCTAAGTGTGGAAAAACCCAACCAAACAATAAAATCTGTTAAATTCTCAGAGCTGTTCTGTGCCCTCAGTTCCAATTCCTGTCTGGAAAGAGGTCAGTACAGCCTTTCCTGGTAGGAAGACATAGTGGAATAGCATTCGGTTAGTCACTGATGAGAGTATCTTAGTTGTGATTTATTCCTTCCACTTCATTCACTGGCTTATGGAGTAAATATTCCTCAGTGAACACTGCAAGTCTCACAGATGTTCCCGCTACTTTTTCATTCAGCACTTGGGTTTACAGACATGTACAAGTCACATATTAACAAGTCTATTCCCTTGTCCCATTTACACAGTTACAGAGGCAGATGATTACAGCAGTTGGCAATTGTTTATGCTACTTCCTCAAATAAAGTGCAGGCACTATACATACAGTTAAGAAATTAAGCATACCTGTCACTGTGAAGCAAGAAACTACAGAAAAGAACGAGATGCAGTGAACTCCAGCAATTTACCTCAAGTCATGCTGGAGCTGGGTAGAAGGTTCAACTGCAACCTACATCCTTTGCTCCATAGTAATTTATAGGATGATATTCTAGCAAATGTTAGGGATAACTTACATTCTTTTTTCTCTCCTAATCTGTTGGCTGCTTCCCTCAATGTTAACATGTATGTAAACATCAGGGGATTATCTTGACTCTGTCTGCCCTTTCCCCCCCCCGCTTCATTTTTTGAATCATTCTGAAGTCCAGACTGCTTTCTAGGGCTTTGGCAGTTATTGAGAGGTATTTGGAAGATTTTTCCGTCTTTCATTATATGACTGAATGCAAATATTTTGGAAAAGTGGCTTAGCCCCACAAACAAATGTGACAATACACTTGTAATCTTTGTTTCAGATACAAGCTACTGCTGGGCTTAGTCAACTGCTGGTTATTGTTAACAGTATGTCCCCACTGAGCTCAACAAACCTTTCTTTATATGCTGCAAGGTAATTACAACATATCTTCTTTCCCATGCTTATATTTCTTTTTAAGAGTTTCATGACTTCTGTATCAAGAGAAACCATGAGACTCAACAAATGCCAGTGAGTTGTGTTTGACACTCTTATTGAATTATGCTCAAATATGAGATGCTAAAAACTAGCATTACTGCCCTGAAAAGAAATTTGAAGACAAAACCATCTGCATTCACAATAAGCGCCTACAACTGGAATCCTTGCTGCAACTCTTTCCTACTGTGCGTGAACTGACCTCATTCCTTAAACCCATAAAGAATTATCATGCAGATTAGTTAAGTTATCACCAGAGACATTTTTAAGCAGTGGTGTTTTTCTGCTAAAGCTGTGAGTGGCTTAGATTTCTATGAGACAAAAAGATCTTACACACATCAAGCAGTGGGCTGCAGAAGTGAAACAAGTATTCATGTAGAGATTGTGTGTGAATTGCTCACTTTACCTTTTTCTGAGCATCTTTGCTAAGAATAGCATACTGCACTTCTCACAGCCATGCAGTTTCAAACCTTGAAGTCCATTCACCTTCCTTATTCCACATTCCCATAAGTCACCCTACTAGTTTCAAGAAATGCAATTCAAGCATGCATCAATCAGCTTCATGACTTCAAAAACATGTACAAAAACCCACTGCCTTCCCATATGGAGACATTTTCCAAATACATACTGCATTGTCAAAAAACCCACAGCCATTATGAAATAAAACCAGCTTTCAGAAATGTATTTTTACTTCCATTTATGTACTTTCATATGCCAGAAGAATATTTCTCTTTCTGCTCTATCCACAGCCCAGTATTCAAGATTAAAATTACAAGCCAATATTGAGCATAAATGGCAAACTAGTCGTCCTAAATGCCAGGAGTGAAAGCTAGCCACATATTGACACTGTGTGACTTGATAGGGCCATGCCTCCCTACAGGGGCCCATGACTGTCTCGGTCATCCCAATGGATTCTGCAGGTACAAATTAATCACTTTTGCACAGTTTTGTACCACTCTACCAGTTTGGCCTCACAGTGTACCTCGCAGAGAAACATCTCCTGCTTTTCTTTTTTCTAGCAATCCTAGTTCATTACTCAGAACACAAAATTGCTTGCATGATGTAATGAACCAATGAACAAATTACTGGTGTAAAAAGTTTAGTTTTCTGTAATATAGTTATCAGAGGCTGTGTGAAAAAGGTGTTCTTGACTGGTGTCAAACCTACCAAACAAGTAACACAGTGTATACTGTGCTTTGGTTTCAGAACTTGAGAACAGGTGCTTATTTTCCCTCACTGAGGTTCAGAAAAATATTTTTATGCCATGCTGCCTCTTAAGACAGTAATTTTTTTTAGTAGTTTCCCAATATAGAACACATCCATCTTCCAGTTATCGTAACTTTGCATGATCCCCATAGAGATAAACCACTATGCACAAAAGACCTCTGCTTTAATTAAACCGCTATTAGGGGTCTAGTTACAGCAGGACAGAAGTCAGGACTGCTTGGTAAACCAGCTAAATATTTAGGCGCTTAAAACTAGTTGTGACTAAGCCCTATCCCACCTCAGATACGTTAAGATGCTCCAGAGAGTGAAACAGGCATTGTAGTGACTGGATGACTGGCTGCTTTTTCTCTCAGTTTTACTTTCCCACAGAAAAATCCAAAGGAATCAAAATTGTCAACATTAGAGTACTGTGAAACTTCCTGATTTTTTTACCTATTAGAAAACCATACAGTGTACTGTGAAGACAGCATGGCCAAAATCTTTCTAAAAGAACAAGACCCCCTGGGGTACCTGAAAGTCTTATTGTAGTACCTCTGACACTCATGAAGGAGTTTTCTGTACATCATTTCCAAGGCATTCATAGCTGGAATTGTTTTAAATGTTTCTTAACTCTTTCCTCCACACTCCAAGACACAGAACCACATGGGTACCCTCCTGGATTCCATCCCACTGAGGCTACTGAATACAGACACTGATGGAGTAACTGGCTGTTACAATTGTAGCCCTAGATGTTGTTGCCAACATGGGGCATAGATCTGTGCTTCTTTCAGTAGGTCTCTTTGAAATCAGCTGGCAACTGTTTCAGGCTTAGGCACGTTCCACCAGGAGATGCCTGAAACATGGCCAGACCCCTGGAACGGCCCAGGCTCCCCACTCCTGGCCCCTGTGGCATGCATCTGGCTGTGCCCCACCCCTTCTGCATGTGTCTCCCCAAGAGTCCAGGTCATCAGCTACTCTTACTTTTTTCTCTGGACTCAGTTCCAGCCCTATGGCATGATCCTGTTTGTGTACCACGGTTGTTCTTTGAAGTAAGACTTCACGGCAGCTAAACCCAGAACTCACGATGGGAAATTCCAGTTCTCCTACAGCCTTAGTAGACATAAGAAGCAGTACAACTGGTATACTTGCTCTGTTTATTAAAAAGTAACGAAAATAAAAAGGTACAGAAACTTTCAGCAAAAGTATCATAGCTCCACAGGAGGTGCACATAAGACCGTTAAGTCTCTCAGAGTAAAAAATTAATTTCTACAACTTGAAAATATGAAATAACTGCTACATCTGATAGCCACACATGGCTTAATATGAAGGAGGACATATAAGATGCTGCCTAACCTGGTCACTATGGAGGTGCAAAGCACTCACTGGCATCAAGCCATCAGTGAAAAAGGCAGAGGGGAACCAGCACTGGGGCACAGCAGTTTTGGGATGCAATGACAGGAGAAGGATGTTAGAAAAAATTTTTGTTAAGAATTCATACAACCTGGACAACAGCATTCAGTTTGTAACAACTACAACACCATCATCAAACCCTCCCAAGGAGCTATGAGAGACAAATGAATGCTGCAAGAGGAAGATGTAATACCTGTTTACCAGTTGAGGAGGGTGGTAAAGTTTACACTTCTTGCAAGAGTTCAGTTTAAAGCATGTCAACATATAGCAAGTAGTGCAATACCAAACCCCACTGATATTTGGAAATTTCAGTTTGGCTGTTTCAGCCCACAGTTTACCAATTTTTCATGCTGTAGATAGCATTTTCTGTTCAGCTGATCAGACTGCAGAGAGCTCCAAGGCCTCTTAAAAACTACCATGCAGTAGGCAGCATGTAAAGTGCAATTTTACAATCCAGCATCTCAAAGAACTGAGTGCTAGTCTCTGGTACAAAGCAGTTCAGCATGAATAGTCCTTAAGAGTCTTCCCATGCATTTAAAAAAATCATTGCTCACCCTTAAATCAATGGAGTTTTTTGTTACGTACTGAAACTTGAATAACTTTTCAGTAGAGCAATGCACAACCTTTTTGGCACTGTGGACTTTAATAAAATGCTTTATACGTCTGCCCAGCCACTAACTTAGGTATTTTGCTTAGATTTTTCTTCTTTTGTTGGTTGTCAGAACAGAAGATGTCACATGATAATACATACCATATGCACTTATGTTGGTGGCATTTTAGTCTTGCACCAATAATAAAAATCAGACGTTAAAATACAGTTTACAACTGATCTAGAAGTAGTAATAATAATGTCTTTCAAAGTAGAAACAAAGACATAAATTTTATTTTATAGTATTAGAAAATTAGTATTTCTCCATTCCACAGGAGTTGGAATGCAAGACCTGTCTGTCTCATTTTTCCTAGAAGACATTTTGAATTACTAGACAAACAGGAGGAAGTTATGATTTAGCAGACTGAATGGTGCTGCCAACAGATTTTTCCTCCTGAGCTGAACAAGATGCTTCCAGGTTCTCTAGAGCAATGCAGGTTGCAGAAATCCAGTATTTCCACAAATGCCCTTTGGGTGAATGGGCTCCCTGTGTCTGCAGAAGCTGGTAGAACACAGGCATGAATAAAACAGCCGAATGTGCTTAATTGCACCCTTACTAAGCATAATCTGGGAAATAAATGAGTGCTTCTATATATGCTGCCAATTTTGCATTTGTAAACTCCTGGCAATGGGTTGGTACTGTGAGCCAGACACCCCGAATAGCCACTTAATCTCCACTTGCCTGTTGTGCACACTGAACATACACACAAGCTCTTCTGAAGTCTGTCTTTCTCTCTGCCTACCCAGCACCTCCTTGTAACTCTTGTTCCAGTTACCTCAGCCCACACAACTGGCTGTTGCAGTTTCAAGTCCAGACGTCATTTGCTAACACAGGTTCTTCTGGTCTAAGGGTCCCTTGAGTGCTCAGCTCCCTGGAGCAGGATGTACACGGGTGTTTGAACACTGGATGACATCCTATGCCTGTGCATTGCACCTGATGTTTAAGGGAAGGAGAACTGGAGCGTGAGTGGTAAATGTCACTCTGGAAGGGAGTACTAAAAGACATGCTGCTGCAAGATAAACATCCTCAGTGAGGAAGGATGTAGTAGTTTTACTGACAAATCTGAGTGGAGGAGCGAAAATAATTAAATATTTTCCACCTTCTTTCACCAGCCTGCTCTGTGCTGCTTGCCACTACAAAAATCTTTTTACTAGGTGTCGTTAACTGAGAAAGATCAGAATACTTGGAACTGGAGGCTAAGGCTTGCCTGCACCTATTTCTGGGTGACTATATGCAGGCTGAATCCCTGAAAACGGAGGAAGGTGCTCACCCTAACTTGTTCCTAAATTCCTTTTTCTTCCATTGCAATGTCCTTTTCACACTGCTCTTCCCTTCTTTCTCCACCTATGCCCACAAACTTTCTGCTTATTCTGGCCCGCTTAATGACAAATTTTGGAGGACAATGAGACAAAGCTTTCTCCAGGCAGCTCCTTTCCCTTCTGCCAGCCAGAACTACCTGAGTTACCCCTCTGGCAGAAATCCAAAGCCACCTTTGTTAAAAGACCAATTTTAAGGCTGCAAAATGAGGGTTACTGCCAGAATTATGCCAGGTGCTGGGACAGTGCTCCATTTCTTTTGATTAGTAGTTATGAACTGGGAAATCCAGCTTACCACAGAAACAAATTGGCTTAAGGATAATACAGCTCCTGAGGTTGGATCCAGAATGACCTTGTGTCATCCCAGGATATGGCTTAAGCTGCAGGTGTTTTCACATTTAAGTACCAAAATGGAGTGACAGAATCAGTATCTCCTTATATACTGAAATCTTACAAATTAAGAGGCCTGAAAGCTCATTTTTGCACTAGAAAGTAACTTCCAGATTCTCTTTTATTTTCCTAAGTTAGGTTACTTATGAGACAAGCACTAATCAAATGCCAGACATGTGCATGTTTACTTCTTGGCCTAAAGCCTGTAAGATGAGGCTTGCACTGTGAGAATTTAATTTCACTTCAACAAGAGCCAAAGAACTAAGAATTCATGTTAGTCCCCTAAAGCAAGGATTCATGTCTAAAAATCACTAAGTATTTGGTTCTGAAGAGCGACAATCTTTTTTTGCACAGTATGTATTACTGATACTGCACTTCCATTAGCACAGGGATTTTAAAACTCTGAGCAATTCCTTTATCTGCAGGTGCCTGTCTTTTGCAATTTCCAGCAGCAGCAGTTTCAAATGGATCAGTCGGCATCTCTGCACTCTGATCGGTTTCTTCTATTTAAATCCTTCATTCCTGGTGCTTGTTTTATCAGAAAAATCCAAGAGCACAGGATGCTCCTGCCATACAGCACATCTCATTGCACCTTCTGGGACTCACACTACATCTTACACACTTCAGGGCAGCTAAGTGCACCAGAGAAGCGTAACAGAAATTACACTTACCACACCTCACTGTTTTATAGCTAATTAAACATGGTGAGGACCAAGACAGTATGAGGACCAATGTCTCTGTCAAATACAAAGTCTGAAAAGAGCAAGTCAAGCCAGACCCAATCCAAATACGCTGCATTTGATGGAGATGTCACTATTGACATGCTGCAGCTTTATACTGGACTCAGAGTAACTGTTCAGCAGCTGTAGGACAAAGCCCAGGGGAAAATGCTTGAAGTTAAATCTTTATGTACTCCCAAGACCACATTTTTCCCAGAAAACATTCAAAAATACCTCCCACCGTTTCCACTGCAAGGCTAAAAGAAAGGCTACTAACATCACATTAATAGCCCTTTCTCATGTAATAAATCCCTAACTGTGCTTCATTTCCTACTCACACAGGTGTATGTAAGCTCAATTCAACTGATTATTCCTGACCAGGTAAGGCCAAGCTAAAAATTACTTGCTTAAACTGCAAATGGTGTAAATATTGCTTAACTTCATACCTGGGGGTTAGTAATGAATTCCCATTCATGGAAACCTTGTGTAAATGAATTCTTTGACAAACAGAAGCAGTCTGTAAACCTGTGGTTTTACATGGCTCACAGCAGTCTAGTCTGCATAAATCCTGAGTGGGACTATGACTGAGCAAACTCNGGCACAGGAGCTTGCACAACAGAGAACATGGGCAGTGCTGGTTGGCGATGGAAGCTAGAGCCTGAAAACTGCAGGGCAAACAGAGCCAGGGATGAAAAGCAAGAAGCAAAACGGTTTCAATTATTAAAGGGGAATACTTGAAGAAGTATGCTCACAGTATTTCTACAGAGAGCTTAACTAAAATGCTAGTACTTTTTTGTTCATTGTTGCCAAGTCAATTATTTGCCCACTTTTAGTATATTTAATTTTTCCAGCTCTTACAGTCAAGACTGCACTCAAATATGATCTCATAAAAAAATATCCCATTTAAATTCCTCACCACTGATGGAAAAACAGTTGAATGTATGAAAGTTTAAAAAAATCCTAAAAACAGTTTAAAATTAAAATAAGTAGAAAATCAGAAACATTTCTCTTTTTTAATAGCTGCATATTTTAATTCCAGAGTTTGGCAATATTGGCTATGTCATCTTATATCCATTAATAAAAACTTCATTAGAAGCTCAATGAATATCACTCCTCTTTAAGATTTCAGTTTTGAAATTGAGAAACAAAGTTTGTTATCCTGAATACCTCTGTTTTGATGCATTGTAGTCTAACCTGAAATCTTTCAGATACTTTTTTATAAATTTCTTTTTTCTTAGTCTTCATCTGCATAAATATTTAATATTAACATTTATTTCCTGTACAGCTCACCTCTCCTCTCTCTTTCCTATGTGATACATCCCAAATATCTTAACCCATGAAGCTTTTCAGTAGCGCTCAATGTAAGATACTTGCATTAGGAAAAGCATCGTCTGTACTCTGTATTGAAGCCTGTGTGCATGACATACAACGGAAACGCAAGCTGAAGGAAAAGAACGCTTCCACCTCTTCTCCACAACATACTGTCTTTGCCATTACTACAAGTCTGCAAAATCCCTGGGGTAGACTCAAGTCTTCTAATGTTTTATTCATCAATGAGTCAGCTGATGACAATTTGTAAATACATGAAAGTTAGCTTGTATGTGATGCTTTGCAAAGCATGCCCCATAGAAACATATTAGCATGTAAAATACGTGCTTTCTCTTATTCTAAGACTGTGTGATCACCCCATGTGTTTCTGAAGGTGCCATCTCACAAACTCTTCTCCTTCACTAAAGAGAATTTCCTTTGTCTTTTTTTGGGTAGTGTTTTAGTTGGCAGTAGTTAATTATTTACTTTTTCCAAAAATATTGTTTACAAAAAAAGAAGAAAACATTCTTTAAAGAAAAATTACTCAAAATTCAGCTCCTTGCCTTTTCCCATTTCTCTTTTTACCCTTCAGACAAAAGTGGCTAAAAATACTCTCACTATATGTTCCTCCGCACTAATACGACAACAAAAACAGTTTTTCTCCGCAGAAGCAAAATGTAGACTCCATGGTTTTCTACAATGTTTACATAAAGATTTCCCTCTGAACTTTAATTCTGAGGGGCAAGTCTTTCATCAAACTTCAAGACGTGCACTCTAGACATCACTCCAGATGCAACAAGCACATGGGAACACCACAATTTAGTTAAACCCAGTGATAGTTCCCTACACTGACTAGTTTTACATGCATGTGTGATGTGCTGTGTAAAACTATATGCTATAAGGACGGGACAGGCCCATTCCTTTTCCAGCAACGAGCACATCAAGAATGCTTTAAGTCATCAAATGAACTTGCCACTGGTCAAACTCATCAGATCTGGGAATGAAAATAATTGCTTTAAGTAAAGCATATAAAATACAGTTTCTACTCAGTAATTTTCAAGCAAAGAACTGAAATGCTGCACTAGCGAATCAAAACCACAAGACATACCTAAATATAAATGGCATAGGTAAAATTTGGCTGAACAAAATTATCCTCCTTATCCAACTATCCAAGAGAAATATCAACAAAAAAATAGTAAGAACAGGAGCTGGAAGTGAACTCATTGTTAGCATTAATCCTATCAGGAATAAAGGCAATGGAACTTTTGAGCTGATCTCAACTAGGACTTTCATCTCTGTGTTATTGTGACTTCTGCACTGAAATCAGCCCTGATACTCAGATTTTCATGCATGCCCACAACAAGCTTGGTACAGGACTGTGACAGTGAAACAGCTTAATGATGACATCTCACCCCGTGCCAGTGCTGTTAGAGCTTCACATCAGTCTAATAACTGCTATCTAAGCTGTACCATTGCCATCTATTTTGTCAGGGACTACACGTACAATATAGTTTACCTGATTTATATCCCTAATAGCTCTCTCATCTGGTGAAATTACTAGCTAGCCACCGTGGCTAGATTCTGGTCCCCTATCACTAACATAACATCAGTTGTGATCTTCTCCTAACGGCTTCTCCAGCTGCAGGAGTTTTGAGTGTGGTCTTACTAGTCTAGGAAACTGCATCCAGCAGTAGCAAGTCCCAGAGACTTGAGAAAAATGTCTTTCTTACTTGCAGCATGGACAATTCTAAAGAAGAAAATGAGAAATATTAAGTTGTCCATTTTGAATGTCCTTGAAACAGCTCTTTCACTGCTTCTTCAATCAGGCTTCATGCTCATACATTACAGGAATACACCCTAGTTTACAATCATGAAACAATTTATTTATGTTACTTTGGCCAGAGTAAGTTTGAAAAAAAAAACACATACCCTTATCTAAAGGAACAGCATTCACCAACTCACAGCAAATATTCAGTCCCATAACCAATGTATACTGAATATGAATTCTTTGGAAGTTTGTTTATTGCTTGAAAGGTAACCTTCCCCTTCTGGAAGATGAAGCATGTCTGTCAAGAGTAATGTGTGTAAGGACAGAGAATAGTATTAGAGGGAAGTGGGACATTACCTCACTGCCAACATGCTCTGGTTTGGAGTTCTTCCTATGTGTATGGATATAATGAAGGGAGTCTGGCCAAATTCCATAAGAAGGCCAAGTCCCATTAGGTCTCAGGATGCAGTGATTATGACATTCCTCCAAGCACCCTTTTAAAGCAGTATCTTATAGATTCAGTTATGTCTCATTTATGCTCCTGTAGCACTTTGCATCTCATAAAGCCTTACTGTTGGCACAGAAAGCATCCAGGAGCGTGGAAACACTAGAACTTGGCTGAGCTCATTAACTGTTGCAGGCAAATCTACATTAAATTAACCGTTACCAAAGAGCAAAATTCAAGGGTTTCTGGAGAAGTTGTGAATAGACAGAAGTAAAAGCTAAGATAAAATCATTATCTTCCTTTAGCAATGCCTTATGCCAGTCTGCTTTCACCCTCCAAAATATTATCTATTCCTAGAAAACAAGCAATTAAAGGTTCTACTCTGCAGAACAAGACTTGCCCTCCTGTTGTTGCTTGCTGGTGAGGTAGGTAAGGAGGAACACCCCGACAGAGGTTTAGGAGCTGGATTTCCATAACCTGTTGATTACCTTCCATCTTCCACAATGCAGGATTTTGTAGATCTGAACAACTTCTTTTCAGCCAGTCCTACCCCACATTAAGACTGTGGAAACTTCTAGAATTTATTCAGTGGCTATCTTCTGCTGTGACACCTGTGGTCCAGTGACTACACACAGCAGTTGAGGAGAGTATAGTTAGAGACAATGACCAATGATACCTAAAAATGGAAATGTTACAAGTCCTAAACAATAGCCTTAGCTAGGCACTCTAGTTCTCTCTTAATCAAAACCCATTTATAGTTACATAGACCATGAAACGTGAAGTTTGAGGACCTGGCATAAAACTGGACACTACTTAAAAGAATAAACAAGCATACTACATTTTATACGAAAAGCACTTTCCTTGGTTCAGCTAGTGCTCAGGCTTAAGCTTTTAAAGCACATATAACAATTATCCAAACATGGGGAACAAACAGGATCAAATGACTAGTTACCAATTCTATCTGCTTACTTAGTACATGTTGAGCACTGAACTCTGCTCTAAGTGACAGAATGAAAAGATGGCACTTCTCATCCCAGCAGGCTTCCATGCAGAGATGTCTCAAACTCAGTGGTAAATTGATTACACAGATGATTCTGCTCATTCTGGCAACTAGCAAAAAAAGCTGACAGATATTTTTAGCATGGCGTTTCATTATCAGTTTAATGGCATTCCAAGGTTTATCAGCCTGCCAGGTCAGAAAGAAAGTACATCTTGTTAGAGAGAAGCTCTGAAACAAATTTCCTCATTAAGTACCTGTCGTGGTCGGGCGCGCAGAGGTTCACCACAGTACCATATCTCCTAGTTTTTCCCTATTGCTAGAAGGATGATTTATCATCCTGTTGTTGGATAACCCTGTAAGTTGGATAACTAGGAGTCAATCATTTTGGTTTTATGTTACACTATCTCCATTACTTTTAGCTTTCTTATATTTGGCTACTGCATTTTTAAGTGGTTGCTTCTGGGTCTTGATATATTTTCCATACATATTCTAGAATAATATTGACACCGAAGTAGAAAAACTGATCACTTTATGAATGAACAGTGAATCTTAGTGATTTTTTTTTGCCTCACCATTTTGAGATTGCTGCACTGCAAAAGGTTAATTACATTTCCCATACCATTTGGGCATTGTTCTCAGTCATACTCACTCCTTAGGTTTGTTTAATTTTTCATCAAAAGCATCCTCAGTGCTTTTGTTAGGAAGCTTACATCCTCCAACAACTCTCCTTCCTTTCTACCTCCTAGTTTATCTCTTAGCACAGCTGTGGATGCAAAATGAATTCCTGCTATCACATAATTCTATAAAATATATCTTAATGTTTTTGACATACTCGTCTATGTAAGATCCTCCAGGCACACAATTCATTTGTAACCCTAATGAAATACATTGATTCAAAAAAGTGACAAAAAATGAGTTGAAAGTAAGCCAAAGCACTGTTCAAACCCCTCCTCAGTACAGCTCTTCTCCAAAGGTGAACAGTCCAATTCTTGCAATAACTAAAACACATAAGTCCATCCAATGTTTGTGAGATCTGCCCTTTCTGTCAGCATCTGCTTCACACATGGTACATTCCTGGCTGCGGATACAGCAAGCGAATGGACTAGTTATGGATAGGTACTTGTGACCAAGTGTTCCCAGAAACTAAACTGTGATTATCTGTCTCATTGCATGCAGCCACTGGCTCATAACTGCCAAGCAGAGCTGAAAAAAGCAAAACAGGTAAAAAATTCCCTGTCTCAGCCTCTAAAACACAGAACAACTTTGGTACCTGCCAGAGCTCTGATGTTTCATCAAAAGCAAAACAGGAGCCTAATGCTCAACAAGAGCAACTAATTGCGAGTCAGTACTGGAGGAGATGCAGATGGTGGCAAATTGCATCTGTTGGTTGGGGTTTTTTTGTGCAAATGGAAGGCAGTAGCAGACTCATCACCATTTGAGCCTTCAGGTCAGAAAAATAAGACAGACCTGCCTTTATACTCCTGAACATGTTGTCCTCCTAACCAAGTGTGAAAAAGCAAATGGTGAAAGTCTGTCAGCTATTATCCAAATGAGCCTGGAGGAGGATGTTCCTATGTCATCTGGCTTTAACACATATACATACACAAAATGTCAATTTCCATGGCAAAACTTGAGCCACAGTCACTCAAATTTGTAACTTTTCATTATTCTACTTTGATTTACTTAATAGAATCTTTCAAATCAAACTAACCAGTTAAAATTCTGTCTGAAACCTGGAAAATGAGCTGGAATATGAACAAGTGGGTGAGTGAGCAAGAGTGAGAGAGCGAGAACAAGCAAGCAAGAGCAACATGCACATGTATAAGACATCTCAAAAGACTGAGAAAGTTGCCCATTGGTTTTTAAACCTTAATGGCAGCAAAGGCATTATTACAACAGTCCAGTGAGGTACCTTCTATTCTTCTTCCACACTGCACTTTTTTTGTAGTTTTTATGAAATGCTGGCTGTTCATATGGGTAGTACCTGAATGACAGGCAGTCAAACAGCAATTAGGAATTAAATCTATGTTGCAAGTCACAGCTGAAAGCCCACACTAGCCTTGCAACTGCCAATTACTTCCAGCCCAAGATATGTCCTTAAAAGGAAGATCATCATACCTCTGCAACACAACCCTATACTCACAACTGGCGATCAACCAACCATTCCCACACAATGAAGTCAGCTTACAGATTCAAAGTTAGCTTTAAGGGCTTTATTATGGTTGAGTCCCTTCTGTGCTATTGAAGATACTTTGATCTCTCAGGTTTTAGCACAGCCTAAATTTAAAATAAGCTGCAACAAGGGAAACTATCCTTTTATGCCATAATTGAGCTGCATGGATTGAAAGGTTACAGGCACAAGGAGGAGGAAAGTAGGAATGGGAAGATTAGCTACCACATTCATCTTCCTGCCTTTGTTGGCACAGATCCATGGACTCAGTCAGAGAAACTACAACTTCAGCAGTCATGAAAAAGTGGCACTGCATTTTGCTGGGGGAGCAAAAGAAAGAGATAGGATTCAATTTTCAGCTTCTTAAGATTTTATCATCTTTCAGCATCTGGTCCTTAAAAACAAAGCCCATTCTCTGTCTTATTAATACTCCCATTCACACTCAGTCATTCTCCTCCCTCTGCTGCACCAGTTTCCCTCAGACAGGATTTAAGCTCTGATACTACAAACTGTTATTTCTCATGCAAGGTTTATAAAGGCATTATCATAAACAACATGCTAGGTGATGGCCACAAGTCTGTCCCAAAGTCAAGCTCTTCAGGCTTGCAAGGCTCTGAGCTGGCTCCTTAGCTCTAGACAGCTGCCTGTGCAGAGATCTGGGGTCCGGTCAATGACCATCATGGCTCCTTGTGAAGCATCCAGGACGATAACCTCCTGCAAGCTCTGCTGCCCAGCTGCCTGCTCTAGCTTTGGCCACATTTGGCTGCCGCCACCCACCAGGTTTTCACAACCTGCAGTGCCCCACTAAGTGCCTCATGCAGTATGGCCTCTGTTGGCCAAGGATCTGCACCAGCAGCTTCTTCAGCCCCCAGGGCCCTTGCACAGTTTGCCTTAGGAAAAGTCAGTTTGAGAATCTCTAACAGTTCATATGGTCCTAGAGGCATCCACATAAGCTACTTTATTCTGTTTCACAGAGACCTGAGACCTTAAAGACCAATTTAACGGTTCAAACAGCCCAAAGGATGAGGTTGTGAAGCTGTCATTGTGTGAAGATATTGCAATGATTGTCAATACCAAAAGCTTAACCAAGCCCTGTATATTTACTAAATCCAGCTACAGCATTTTATTTCCAAGAATTATAGAGATAAATGCATTGGATGTTTCTCACAAACAGCCCAGAGCAGATATGGAAATAACTAACAGTCTTTGTGTCAGATACACAATTTTATTTTATTTTTTAAGCCCTCAGAAAATCAATTACCTAAACCTTAAGCTAGTTAGGAGAAAACTAATCTTCCAGTCTTCATCCCAGTGAGGCTTGTAAAGCATCTCACTGAGAGGAACACAAGACTGCCCTTGAGTATGATGATATGCCAGCCACAGAACAAGCTCTTTCTGCTTTTGTCACTCCAGCCTTGGCAAAAGTCAACTGCCAAAGTTCACCAATAAAATCTGCACCAGTCAATTGGAACTGCTACTGGAGTATTATGGAAGAGTGGGAACACACAACAGTTACACTGCAGTCTGGATTTTCAAAGGATTGTGCAAACACCAATAAATGATGGGTCAGATCCCTGATTTACATGATCGATGACATTCAACTTCAGCCAAGTGCCATTTTCTCTAAGGAAAGGAGGGAAAAAAAACCCTTCAAAGAGGACTCAAAATGATGCCAAGGCAAAGCCAAGGCAAGTTATGCAACTCACACACTGATGGGAAGAACCATATGGATAAGAAAGGATTGCAGACCATTGCAGCTTTGACCCCTCCTCATGCTGCTGTCTCTCCTGAGATAAAGCACTGGTCAACTACAATGAGAACTAGAATACCAGAGCTCAGTTTTGATGAAAAAAGAAGCGGAAGGTCTACTGCACTTCACCTGCAATCCAAATTTCTTGGATTATTTCCTCATCCTTCATGTCACTGATGGCAGCTTAATGGAAGAACTAAGCATCAGTAAGGAATACTGCAAGGTGCTATGAGTAGGCAGCATACACAGACCATCCAAAAGCAGCCGTCACCATTTTTGAGTGTTCAACTTTATGCCCTTATTAGGTGCTAAATCTCAACCTCTGAGAATCCCTGGTTAGACATCTACTATAATAATGAAAAAGAGAGCTGAACAACTACATCCGTCTCTACAACTGTACCATACCTCCTGGCTGCCCTCAGATCTTACCCCCAGCTGCTACTGTCCTGTTGTGCTGATTCAGCCACCACCATTTTATGCTGCCATCTGTTGTCTGACCACACAGGCCAACGCTGAACTCAGCAACATCCCCTCAGAAGTCTTCTTTGAGACAGTCCTGTCATAGGTTCCTATGGGCCCAGCTCCTTCGCCCACTGTGGTGCCAGCATCACCTGCTGGACACAACAGACAGAGAAGGCTCCCTCAGTGGCCCTTCACATGGAAGGACACCACTGAGAGAGCTCAGCAAGAGGCAACCAGCCCCAACAGAAGCCACATCCAACATGAAGCTCCTCCAACTAATCGGCTCCTAGTTAAAATAGCCCTGGCTTCACCCACCACCCCAACCATGACCACCTGGGTGAGGGCAAAGCCACAGAGACACAGGTAGACCAGGTTCTGCCTGTGGACCATGAAGCCAATAAGAAAAACAAAACATTCTGCTAGGTTGTCTCACAGGTCAAACCCAGCTCGGGGCCCACAACTCAGGCCCCAGCACTGAATGTCCCCAGAAGTTTCTACCTCTCTGCCCATGCAGACGTATGGTTCCCTAAGACCAAGAGCATTAGCTGTTAGTACTGCCCCTCCAGAGGGACTTAAGAGTGAAGTAAAAGGAGTGATGAAGATAGTCCCAATGAAGACTGGTAGTGACTACATGGTGCTACAACCTGGTCATTGGATAAAGTTAACATGTAGGATGAAATCCCATTGCAGGGCTGGAATATGGTACACTTTTTTCTATACTAGCTTTTTATGAAGTACCAAAACTAAAATGCTTCAGACTGCCTGGCCTGTACCAGCTTCACAACAGTATTTATTCATTTGTGTTTACTGCCACATCCTAATAAATATCACAGTCAATGAAAGTTTTATGTCAGTTGCCTGCATCCTTTGGCTCACCACTTGCGAAGTTTGTCTATTCGTCATGACTGTCATCATTAAGCCAGAAAAAAGTATCTTTTGTTTACTTTTTGATTGTAAAAGCTCTTCTCTCAACTCTCATGGAGGGGAGTTTTTTGTAATAAATCAGATAAGATTCATTCAATCTTAAGAAGAAAAATAGACTTAAAAAGGAGGGGAAAAAAGATGCTTGCTCCACTTCCAGAGCTTAGTCCAATACATGAATACAGAAAAAATACAAAAGTGCTCATTCACATAACTAATGCTGAAAGTTGTTTGTGGCTTTGAGAGTCATTCAGCCTGGAGCAGAAATAACTAGAGCAACATTAATTCGCTAGCAATTCCATGGGACAAGAAGTAAGTATTCACAGCAGTAGCATTGGGAAATGGCCCATGAACCTGCCATAGTTGGAAAGATTGTTACATAAATCATTCAGTACACTATTTTGAAAACCAAATATGATAGTGAAAAGTTATAGATGAGGTAATACATAATGACAGGATAATATCACAACTGATTTCACTTAAGCACAAGAGGTTGAAGTTCTGACTTTGTTAGGAATGTTGACAGGTAAGATAAAACTTAGTAAAGATCTGCAAGAATCAAAGAAAAAGGATCCAAGATCTGACTTGAGCATTTAGAGGTTTTTCTACAAAGTGTTAGACTAAATATTTTGTCTTTGCTTTGGTAATGCCAGCAATGATTAAATAACACTAAACACTGTTGAATAATTAAAACCAGATGATACCTCTGTTAGCCCTTAATAGCATTCTTGCTTCCCCATTTTTTTCCTTAAAACAGATGTCTACCAGTCAGTTAATTAACTTTCATTTTTCTAGGATACATTCAGAACAGGAATACACTAACTCTTCAGGGGAAAGTAATTTATAAACTACATAATCCTAAATTATTTTCTATTATTCTGCAGAGCAGTGTTGCAATGACAACCAAACACTTATAGAGTGGGATATGTTAGCAAGATTGTTCATTTCCTGAGTTCTGCTAACAAAAAAAAACTCTATTAAATAAAAATGAATGGCGACTATTACAAATTTTATTCTTCCTCAAAGAAGAGACACTGCTGATAACCAATCCTGAGTTCAGTGAGCCGTTAATTACACCAAAGAATAAATCCCAGATCTATGAAACCTCTTATTTTCTATATTGTACTGCTTCTAATTATGTTGCTGTGCAAAGAACTTGATTCTCATCTAGGAGATCCTGCTCTGGCAGGGGTGTTGGACTAGATGATCTTTCAAGGCCCCTTTCAATCCCTAACATTCTGTGATTCTGTGAAAGCCTGAGAGGCCATTGTAGACATTTGTGAAGAAGCTTCTTTGCCATGTAATCATGGAGAGGCATTTACAGGAGAAAAGGTTTTGTCCCATAAAACTTAAGTTTGGGCATAAACTGAAACTATCTTTTATTCTCTTCATGCATGAGTCTGGGGATCAGTACGCTTTGTCCAAGCTGCACACGTGCACTATCCC
The DNA here is from genome assembly GCA_013400335.1 of Eurystomus gularis. Lineage (NCBI taxonomy): Eukaryota > Metazoa > Chordata > Aves > Coraciiformes > Coraciidae > Eurystomus > Eurystomus gularis. The sequence continues at coordinate 6,566 of VZZY01003482.1, read as the reverse complement.
TCTCTTACAGGGCGGCTGTGTGCAACGACCTGCAGACAGGAATTCATTACAGCCAGTGGGATTTTCACAAAGACCCCTTGAACCTGCTTTTACAACATAGTAATATTTGCTTTCTTACCTACTAATCGGTGGAAATTAACATTATACTTCAATTAAAAGAGTAATAGAGGAAGAAAAGCAGTTTTCTCAAGATGAGTGGGAGTTTTAGGCTTCATTTTCAATACTATTTAAAAGCACTTACAGTTGAACTTTAAGGAAAAATCTGACACAAAACTAGGATTTTTGGTCACATTAAAGTGATGCCTATATTAATGCAATTTTTTTAGAAGAGAGACTTTCCTGGAAAACTTGGTATAATCTAGAGAGCTGGAGATGTCATTGTTCCATCAAGTTACTAATACACTTCGATTTTAGAAGACCTTCATGGAATCTCTGTATGGTGTTTTATGAAAGAATAAAGCATTTCATGTTTGCATACCTCTATGCATGCTTAAAAACCAGAAAAAACAGTTAATTTAACTTGGATTATAATTTATCACATACAGCTTTTCCTTTAATATCTGATAAGGAAGTATAAGCTTTATTCCATCACTGGTAAGTGCTTCAGCTTAGTGCTTAACATATTAAGAAGAAATATATATTTTCAGAGAAAAATTTAGTTTCTCCCATTTTTGGAGGCTCTCCATACAATTTGAGATGTTTTGTATTTGTTGAAGTGTTTGGAAGGAACCTCAGAAGTGGGCAAAGGCTGAGTGTTGTTCACAGTTTTTGATCTCTTTCACCCTTAACGCTGGTATGGTCGGGGATAAGGTGGGGAGGTCTAGTCTTACTACTGTATCTACCAGTATTTTATTGTTAAACATGTGTGTAATCCAATGCTTCTGTCCTTCTGCCAAGCACAAACTTTTAATATCTTTTACCTTATTTTATTCTCTTTGAAAAAAAGACATCTGTGTATTCTCAGGAACAGTATTTGACTTGATTGCATACATTTACTTATTTTCCACAAGGGCTGAAATTAACAAAAAAAGCTATTTTTCATTTCAGACTTGAAATTCTTAAATAATTGCATCCCTAGGCACAACCAAAAGAAAAAAAAAAAAGTTATACAGAATAACAGGCATGATTGGTTCTAAAGATTATTGAACCAAATGGGGCCCAGCAGCTTGGTGCCAAATTGTTCGACTGGCTCAAGAACAGCCTCAGCCACATAACACCTGAAAACAATGACAGCTTTTTTTGAAGCTCTAGACTGGTAAAAACCCAGATTTTTGTAAAATGTGTGACAGAAACAAAGCACAGAAGCAGACAGTGAAGTGTGATCAGCAGGAGAGAGTTTAGATGGGTGCAAATCTGGTAAAGTAACATAAGCAGAAGAAACAAAGAAAACTGTCCTTTCCTGGTGACCTCAGCACACAGTCTTGGTATTTCACCAGGAGCTCTCCATCTACTTCCAGCAGCTCTCAGGGCTTTTTTTACCTGAGGAATATGGTCTGAGGATCATGGCAGGAAGCTGTCAGCCATTTGCTTTCCTACTTTAAGACACACCAATATTGAGCCCTGATATTATTCTTCGGTATATCTGCCATCGGTGAACATTTGAAATGACGCTCCTAGCAAACACAAAACTAAGGCCTATAATTAAGGCGATGGATTTGGCACTGCCCCTACTCTGGACCAGGTATGAGGGACCCAGTGAGACATTCAGATACCTTTGGTGCACCACACATTAATATGTACCTTAAACATTCTCCAAAGTAACAAAAAAAAAAAATTTGCCTTCACTAATTCAGTTTCCACATGCTGACACAGCTCTATCCCATAGGACATGAAGCTGTATCCAGATTGCAAGAGGTCAGCTCCCCACCTATCCTCTACCACCAAGGTCACATCTAATTTTCACTGCTTTTTTTCTGTGCAACATCTCTTTTTCCTAAAACTCTCACTAAGGCCTCATTATCTTATATAATTAACTTCTCTTCTCTTGGAATAAGTAGAAAATATCAGCTCTGATCCAGCACCTAGAGGTGACCTCTGAATCTACTGACTTTAAGGAGAGGTTTGCCACAGACTCCAATAGGGCCAAGATTTCCTTGCTATTAAGAGCAAGGCCCATTGCTTCGGCCATAATCATCTCACTGCTTCCTAACAGGGCCACCTCTGTAGGCTTTTGGCAAGAACACATCTTCTGCATGCTTGCAGGATAGGCCTGGAAACCTAGTTCTAAAAAGTTGCTAATTAGAAATGCTAATAATCCTAACAAGTAGAATTTACACCAATAAAACTTAGTTCCTTCGTGCCAGCTGACAAAAGTAATATCAAGCTATTTCTCTCTGACTCTTCATTTGGTATTTTGTGTCAAGTAATAGGTGGTTAATTTTACTTTCACTGCCTCAAACCTTAGAAATCCCAAGTCAGTCAGAAAGCACTCATACCAGTTTTGAGG
>VZZY01003481.1:0-12217 GCA_013400335.1 Eurystomus gularis | reverse complement strand
GGCCAGCATCGTGAACATGCTCTGATTTCAAACAAAATATATATAAACAGAGAATCGCGTCTAACAAGGGTTATTTAAACACGCTTTGAACAGATTCTGTCCTTATCTCAACTCTCAGATGCACTCTCAGATACCCCATGTTGGGCACCAAAAGATGTGTTGGTTTAGTAAGAGTTGCGGGGCAGCCAAGCCGCGCGGCCGGCCGCTTCTCCCCGCCCCCTCCCCTCTGCTGGGGGCCGCGGACAGAGAAAGAAAAAAAAGGTTTAAAAGTGCCTTTTTGAGTTGAGATAAGGAAGGCTTAATACGTGTACATATATATATGAAAGAAAATAACATATAATGGGCAGTTTGCAGTTAACAAGAACGATATTAACAGCAAGAAAAGAGCAATACAAATAAACAATACCAGAAAACAACAGTGAGGAACCGAAGGGAGCGAAGTCCAACTCGAACTGACTCCCAACAGAACTGGCCCCTCCCCAGAACTGGCCCCCGGGGCATGACGTCAGCATGGTATAGAATTACCTGGCCCCACACAAAATTAACCCTGTCCTGGCCCAACCAGGACACTGTTAAAGATACTTCTAATACTATTTCCTCACTTTAAGAGAGTGCTAACACACTGTAATCAAATCAGTCCTCTTAAGGCTTGAAATTATTTTCTTTTCATCTTCAAATTATTCCTTTCTTCTAAAGTGTGGACCCCAAACCTGTGTACAGTGCTTGCCTGATCTGTTCTATCTGCATTTATGAAAGCCCCCACAGTTGCAGTGCTACAGCAAGTGATCCCCTTAGTCTTTCTTGCTTTAGATTGTTAACTGACTACTTTTCAAGCTTCAGTAAATATTTTTTAGGGAAAAGCAAACATAGTACGAGCTGTCACTTATTAAATGCTCACTTAGAATTTCTTGCCAACAAGCACAAATTGCTCTGTGCAAAAGTCCGCACTTGTGGGAAGGTTTTTTATGTTGGTGTGGAAACAGTGTACTAAAAAATTATACTATGTGAGTGAGATCCATCATGTTTAAAGATAAACATTGACCTTTTTGAAGAACAGTTGCATGGATTTATTTCATTTGTTGAATGAAATAAGTAATTGAACTGCCTTTTTCTGTAGCAATTTCCTGATGGGAAAGTAGCCTTGGCTCCTAAATCAGTTTATGCTTTAAGATTATGCTTTTTGTATAGGGTTGCCATAAGGTGATGATTAATTCAGAGGTGTTTAGTTAAAATCTTGATAAAAGAAAGTTCTTTGGTCTGTGCTTAGATTATTCTCAGACAAATTGTGAAGAGATGCCCAATGTTTTTGCTTTTTTTTTTTTCCTGGAAAATCCATATATGCATTTTTCTTCCCACACCTTTGCCAGTGTGTTTGCATTCGATACATTTGCATTGCCATACCTTGAATCTGTACTTTTAAATTATGAAGTTCATTGCTACAATCTATGTCTGTTCCTGCAGCAAAATTTGTCTATTCCTGCAGCAAAATTTAAAATCTAGTCTATTTGAAATACTGTGGTAATACCTTATTTTGCCAAAAATTTCAATCTGTTGTTGAGCAGGAGCAGTTTAATTGAAAGGTGATTTTTAATAATATTTATCCTTTTTAATAGTAGCATTATGCTTGGTGACACCAGAGTAAGTAGTTTATTTGCATTAAAATGTATTAATCTTGTGTTCCTAATCTTGTACTTCTACTTCTTGACTGGCTCATATGAGGTAGAAATCCCTTCCAATATCAAATAATTCTGTAACAATTTCAGAAAATACTTGTATTTATATTCATACTTACTATTTCAACCATGGCCCACAGGAAAACTAGTCTAGATTTGTACAGGCTTATATCTGAGGTTGCATAAATGGCAGCAGAGCAGATAAATAGCCCTCTGGGTAGCTAGTGCAGCTTATTTTCTTCAGTTCACCTTCTTGCATGTCAGATTCTTTCACGATTTGACAGAAGTTACCAGAAGCAGTCTGTATATATTGATCCACATGGGATTAAGTGAATCTTGGCACTTGAAGGTTTCATTTTATTAATATTTTTGAAATACGTAGGTGTAAAAAGTACTCTATTAGTTGCAAACATTTTTGATGCAACCTTATAGGCATAGTCTTAGACGCTACCACCAGAAATTGCTTATCAGGCGTGTGTTTGCCTTGTTTTGTAACAGTTATTCGAATTACTTGAAGTTTATAATGCTGAGATGATAATAGCTCATAGGCTGTGTGATTATGATTTTATGATTAAAAATGGCTTGAATTTGGACAATGTGTTACAGATAAAGAGGATAATGCCTTGTTTTGTTTTCATTTCTTTGGGACAAAAAGGCTTTTTACCCTAACTTTTGGTTTTTTCACTCAAAAATGCAGTGGGACACAAATAAACGTAGGACTATCTGTCTATATAAGCCATTCTGTGATCAAGTATGTAAATGGATTATGGTCTTGAAGTGTTTTCATCTACTTCTCTTTGGGAGGGGAAAATACATTTTGTCCTTGTATTTCAGTTCCTCTCTCTGTCACTCCACCAAATAAGTCAAATGACTTGCCTCGTGGAACTTGAGGTAAGAATTCCAAAGGCACTGCTTTCTCAGGACATTTATTCTCCAATCACAAGCATGAGCAGACACTGAATTGAATTTCTGGAGATGATTCGGAAGTGTCATGGAGATTTGTTTTATGTTTAGAATGTGGAAATACAGACTACAAGTGAAAAGATTTCAGATTCTTCTTCTGTAGCCTCCATTATTAGAGCTGATGTTACTGTAAGGTAACATTCACTGGAAGGGTGAAGACAAGGAATAAATGAGCTGGTTTTGCTTCTCACAGATTCCTTAGCCACTTATTGATTCCAATGATAAGTAAAATTTTTTCAGAGTTAGTCATCCATTATTGCCATCTGCAGACATTGACAATTTTAGCATGCAAATGGAAAAAAAAAATTCAGCTCTCTCTTCTCCCAGTTTTAAATCCAAAACCAAAGGAATGAGCTTTTTTTTTTCCCCTGAAATTACTTTTTCAAATGCTTACAACGTATAAAGAGATTTACACATGGTACATACATCCTGAAACAAAAAGTCTTTCAGATGCCCAGGATTTGCTGTGTGGAGATCAATATGAGGCAGTGTCCTTTCTGTCCTGGTCAGCTAAACTTTCGGTGTTACATGTTTCTTGTGAGGTGTTTTGTTGCGTGCTAAAGAATGGAGGGAAGGAGTGTCAGTGAAGGTGTCATCCATTTAAACAACTACTACCTTTATATTAACATTTGTAAGTTATTTTGGTTGTCCCTTATGGCACAGTTCAATCTCCAAAAGAAATTCTTGGTGAATTGAAGAGAGGAACAAAATTCAAGCATACAGATACTGCTAGCAGGCTACAGTAGTTAATATCTTGCACTGAAAGACTGTTTATTCCCTTTTTGCTGTACATCTGTCTAGTTTTTGAGATTTGTTATAGGAAGCAATAAAGGTCTATGAACGTTATTTTACTTTAAAAAACTTGCGTGGGGAGAGTTAAGTTATACCTAGAATGCAATTATTATGATACATAGCAAAGGTAGTGTTTATTTACTTATTTATTCCTTGCATGGACTGTCAGATCCTGTTCAGGCTGAACCTTTTCAGAGTATTTTCTTTCTACAATGTTGGAATAGTTTGTATCAATGTGCAGCTGAAGAGTTCTGTTGCTAATGACCATCTCTTTGGATGCTAATTATAAATTCTGTGATAATTCTGTAAGTTCCATGATGTGTTTAATGATGGGTACCTTTTCATATAGAATGAATAAAAGATTGATATAAAAAGCTGTAGCTCATGGATNCACCCCAGCCAGTGAGCCCTTGCTCTGCCCTGGGAGACTGGGGCACAACGCACCAGCTCAGCATGATTTGCCTGCAATACCCCCTTCCAGGAGCCTTCTGGATTTTTTCAATCTTAAAAAAAAAAAAAAAAAAAAAAAAAGTTGGTCTACTGATCCATTCTTCTCCTGATTTTTTAATTAAATCTATTAATTTGTTTCCTCTGACTGTTAGTGCTGCCTTTGTTTACTTAGTTAGAAAGAGCTAGCTGCTTGGCTATTGGTTTTCTGTTTCAACAACTTTATTTTAATCAACAGTCTTTCCCTATTTGTAAAAGCTGACATCTCTGCCTTGATTTAAGGGATTCTGAGGAGTTTTGTGCAAAGACCTAAATGCAGACAGTGTCTTCAACTCATTTATGAACTAAAACTAAACTATCCCAGAGGCTCTAGAGTACCATTACCATGACTGGATAAGGAAGAGCAGTTTAACTTTCGTACTGTTGAAAGTTGTATTTGCTGTACCCCTGACTCTAGAGAGACAGGACTTGACCATGTGACAAAATGTCTATATGCAGGACTGGAAAGGGAAACTTCTGCTCAGGAAGTAGTTAATTTCCTTTGCTAGCTGGAATATATAAAGCTTATGTTAATGCTACAGCAGGTGCTGAGTAAGTTGTAGTAAGGGAAACTAGTAATTGCTTACTTTCTCTGAGATTTGGTTAAGCTGTTGGTATTTGACAATTTAGAGAATGTGTTCATGTCTACTCCTTATTAAAGTGTAAATCTTACTAAATGTAAGAAGGGAAATCTTACTAATGTATGCTGTAAGAACAGTATTTGAGAATTACGGCTGACAGGCAAGTTAGTAGATCTAGCTCTCCTTCCACCTGTCTTTTTTATCTGAAGAGTTTCCCCTTGCTCTTCTGCTACATTGAGCCTGTACCTTCATCAGTAGTTTTTGCTAATATTCTATACTGTTAAAATAAGCACCTGATGTGTACGAATTTTTGCTTCAAGGTGGCTTTCTCCAGGTGGGAGGTGGACAGTTGCAGCCAGTAATTTCTTAAAGCGCAGAAGTGAGGCTGTCAAAGCCCTTAACACAAGTGAAACTACTCTCATGGTGAGATTATTTTGTTGCTTTAATAATTTAGACCTTTAAGCTGCTGTCTACTGCCAAGTAAGTTTTCTCTTTTAAATAAAAAGGCAAAAGTCAGATCACAATGAAGAATTCATTTTTGTAAGTGCTGAATCCTCTAACACTATTATTTTCCACTGGATTTTTCTGTCAAGTGTCCTTGTCCCTTAAATCGGTTGCAGGGTTAGGGCTGACAGACCAGATAGTGATGTTGTAATGGTGCTGTTTTTTAGTCTGAGTTTGCAGAACTGCTTGTTAATAATAACTTTGATGGAAAGTTTCGAATGATTGAACTCTATGTTCTATGAGGTTTTCTTGACATATTATTAAATTATGCAGTGAAAAAATGTTTTAACAGTTTAAATTTGGAACATCAAAACAATCAAACATAAATAACCAACAACCCCCCAAAAAACCAACCCAAAACCCCAACAAAACAATGAAACAAAAGTTTGATAATTGCAGGGATCTTTTCTGCAAAGTGTCATTTCTTTGTGGGAGATAATGTATGTTTTCATATTGCTAGACATTTAACTACTTCTGTGCCTTCCTACACACATGCAGAACACAAGATCTAATGATGGTGAGGAAATGAAAACAGATGGATTGTGAGGGCTTTAAAGGTAGAATTCTTCCTACAATTTTAAGTTTTCAAATACTGTTACGATATTGAGACTGTTGTGAAGCTTTTTCAGCTGGAAAGTTGGAGCATTCTTCAATCATTTGCAATGGGGTTGGATGGAAAAGAGTGGTTGTTTCAGTTCTTAAAAGTCACTCCCCCCAGAAAAAAACCCCAAAGCCCCCAAACCCAAACAAACCAGAACCTAACCAAAGCATTAAGCCAAAACATAAAGCCAGAATACATTTGTGATTAGTTAGGTACTTGAGAATGCACTCTGACTTGAAAATGTATTTGTTTTCCATAAGTTGTTGTGTGTTCATGCCTATTTCAGAGATATTAGACTCATGTTACTGTAACGATTTTATTAAGTCTGCAAAGAGTGAGGTGGAATCTTCCCTTTCTGCATGTGACCATCCCAAATACAAACATCTTAAGATGTATTCAGATCGTAGAGCCTATAAGAAACATGGCTGATGAAATGTAGTTGTAGATGTCTTCTGTGTTGTGGTAAAAGATACTTTTCAAACCCCTGCGTTCTCTGCTTCTCCTAATGGATAAAGTTATTGTTCTTAATTGCTGAAAAGCTGTAAAGATCAAAAACTGTTAAGATTGCTGTGTTAGGGTATCAGTAGTTTAGGGCTGCTCTTTATATTCTTTTTCTGCTTTGGGATAGTAAAGGTGGTATAGTCAGCGTGTCAAAATACGCCAAGAGCTGAAAAAGCTAGAATTACTGTATTAGAGGAATGTTTTCTGTGCTTTATCGCATAAGTGCAGGTTTTTTTCCCTGTCTTTGTAAGAAATAATTAATTAATGGGAAATAATTAAAAACAGCACACACAGTAAACTAGATTACATTTCTGTGTTTAATTCTTTTTCAAGAGAATTACTTTCCTTTTCTTCCTCCTTTGTTCAAACTCTTTTACTTTCCTTTTGTATTACCTGTTGAGCATTGTCATTTCTTTCCTAATTCTCTCAACCATTCATTCTTCTATAAGCGCGCTAATGGTAGTTGTAATTTTAAGTGCTGTTGATATTGAAGCCTGTTTCTCAGTTTTGAGCACAATTTACATGGGTGCAGCAGGAGAAAAGGAGAGTTCTGCTGAGCACATGTGCTTTGTCCAGATTGCTGTTTTTTTCCTACCTATGCGGGGTTGACAAGTAGTTACTCATTGGACTTGATTCTGCAGAGGGCAAATGGCCTTGAGGGACTTTTGCACAGCTGTGGAATAGAGGGCCTCACAGTGTCTTGGCAGTTAAGCTCCTCCATTACATGCTGATGGAAATGCCTTTTGGGCCTTCAGCATTGTGGCTGGCTGCCTACTGGCTTTCAGGGGAAGTTTGTCACGTGTAATGGATGATGCTTGAATGAAAGGCTTACCTTGAGAATTGTGTGTTGCACGAAGCCTATAGGGCTGACACTAAAGAAGGCTTGCTAGAACAGGAGCTGATACTGCTTCATGACAAATGCACCATCTCTAGTGATCTCTGGTGGAAGTGGAGGGAGGAAGGAAGTTAACAAACAAGCAGCAGTAAAGCTTGGCTTAAAGGTAGGTGATATAATTCAGGTAGGAACTTCATCGTAGGATTTGAAAAGTTCCATGCTACTGTGTGATAAAAATAGTTTTTCACTATATTTATCTTGCATTTAAAAAAAAAACACAACACATTAAAACCAAAATCAATATATGAAATACTGCACTTGAAAAGGTACAATTGGGTACATTAAATATTACTCTCTACTGTCATAAGCATACTTAACTAAAGATTAATTTTATTTTAAAAATACTTATGTTCCTAATATTTTATTTATGCTAAAGGTTCCACTCAGCAAAGAAGTGGAAATGACGATTCATGTCTCACTGAGAACTCGAAACGTTTGGTTTACTCTGTTCAGTGCAAGACTAATATGTTTTAGTAGTTTACTTGATGCAATCCAAGGTATTTAGTGAAGAAAATAGCAAGTCCTTGTAGCAGAAACGTTGGATGTTACTGTGTTGTCTCCAAATGCAAGGACTGTTGTGTTGCTACTTATTAAAAATAATCAATTCTCTTGCAAGTAAAGTGGTGTTGAATTGACGTAGGCTGTCTTGTCTTATACAGTCATTTTTATCAATGAGAAGGGAAAGTGTTGATTTGAGTTTATCGTCTGTTGAGGTTTTCTGTACTTCATAGCTTTTGGATAAATATATAATTACATCTTAGCTTAGTTTTGGACTAAACCAGCTCTTTTAATGGGACTGAGTGTGTGCTCAGGGACAGATGTGTATAGCAGAGTCAGAATTGTGGAACAGAGACAGAGCAGGCCAAAAGTGGATTAGTGCCGCCTGTTGTTTGCGTCTTTGTTTAAGCTAGCAGAGCTCAAGATACAACTGTACTAGACTTTACAACTTGTTTTGGCACCCTCAGCTTCTTCATATTACACTGAGCCTGGCAGTGTTGGAAATCCAAAAATTAATGAGGCCTTGTCAAGAAAACTGGCTCTGCTTTGCGGTGCTAGTTGGTATTGCTCAGACCTTGTCATAAGTGGCATCAGTGAAGGTGATCAGAGTATCTCCCTGTCTCCTGTCCTTGAGATCTTAAAGGAACGATGAGTAGTTGCGATAGGTGTTTCCTATAAAACTTGGAAAATGGTCACTGTGAAAACATTCTATTTTGTCTGTGTTAACATCTAGTTGAAATAAAGTTCTTGTATGCCTTGCATAATAAAGTCAGTTTTCTGCTATTTATACTCAGTGTACTGTGTATCCTCTAAAGATAAATACTTGCAGGATACTATCTGCTGTAAAATCAGAAATCAGTAAATCTGAGCAATGTTTAAAACTCATACAATTTTCATTTTTAATACAATTTGCATTTATACTAGTGAAGACTCAAAGCTGTTTCTCTTAAGTTCACAATGTCTAGCAGTGCAAAACTACTTCATATTGAAAAAAGTGAAATGTTCTTAAAGGTGATGAGGGAAGATTGCTTGGGTATTTGAAAAATATGCCACTGTAGTTAAATAAAGTAGTAAATTTTTAAATGATGAATCAAGCCCTTTATGGGTATTTTGACAAATAATTACAAGCTATTGGAGTAAACTGCGGAGATATGAGTATTTTTCCTGCTGGCATTGACAAGCGTAGCTGTATGCCAACTGTTAATGGGTTGATGTATTATTGAAATTATTTGTATGTCTCCTTGTTAAGAAAACAGAAGCTTTTAATCGCTCATTCTACTGCATTTTTAACAAGGAGAAATCTTACAGTCTTTGGAAGTAACACACACTAGCCTCTGGTGCTTTTGTTCTGTTTTAACATTTACAACTCCCAGCTCAGATGGTCCTGATTTTATAATGCATTCTTGTGTCCTTTCCTCAGTGTTTTCGCTTTAACACTTGTGTTTAACAGATATAAAAATGAGGGAAAATGTTTTCAAAACTTCAGTTTCAAGACTTCAAGGTAAGAACATAGGCAGTTGAATGAATACTGGAAGATATGGAGGACTGAACAGTTTTTGGACAAAAGAAAAAGGTTTTCTGCCCTGTTGATTAACATACTGTTGTATAATTTAGTACCAAATAAACAACGCTAAGGATCAGGTCTGTTTTCACATTTGCGGTCAACTGAAAGGCTAAGATTGTGTCTGGGTAAAAAACCCGCAGCAGCAGGAGTTCAAAGGAGACTAAATAACTGTGTTATGTTGTTGCTTCAGTTTATATCTGTAAGAGCTGATTGTTGGAACAACAGAAGAGTGAGTGGAGTGCATCTTGAAGTTCTGCTGGAGTTTCAAGAGCAAAAGAATAAAGATATTGCAAGCCTCCTTTTCATTTGAGTTGTATGGCTCATGGGTAGCTAACTTTATATAAGTTACTGTGTGTATATTTGAATCCAGAAAGAATACAGAATACCTACTAACCATTTGCAAGGTATGTGGCAGTTCTAGCAACATTTGCTCATCTTCTGTTGTAGCAGCACAGAAGCAGTTATTGGAGAGATCAGTGAAGTTAAAAGCTTTAACCACTGATATATTTTAACCAAAGGCATGGATATGTGATTTTTCAGATCTTTTCAAATATTTCGGTTTTGTTTGGAGGAATTAACCATCAAGTGCTGTAATCTGGGTTTAAACTACGTGGCAGTGTTATAAAATAAAGTGATTGCTGGTAAAATGTGCATTGAGTTGAATTGTAGCACCTTTCTACTTCTTACCTGCTAGTGACTTCTGGCTTTTCACTGCAGATTTCCATTTTGACAGCTACTGTTTTACTGGGCTGCCAGTATGTCTGGACCAGTAAGTGGAGTCAGGTGACTGAAAAATCTGTATTTTTAAAGTTCTTTTACTAAGTACCAAAAGGAATTTGCTTTGGTTCCTATATGAAGATTCTTTATCCTCTTTTTTAAAAAACAGGCAATATTTGCATGAGAATAGGAAAATTGTTGTTTCTATAATTGTTTCAGATAAAAGGTATAAAAATCCTAGTACTTGGGTTACCATACAATTACTTACTAGGGATATACCTTTTTCTTGTCTTTTTGAAGAAGTGGTTGGTTTCTAGGGCTGCAGAATCAAATATAACACATTATGTAACTAGATGTTTTCACTGTGGATTAGGATTTTTCAACAGTGGAAGGTAAAGCGTATGTATTTAAGGGGAAGGAGGAAGAGAAAGATCACTAAAACTTGAAGTTTTTTAGGACATGATAGAATGTGTCCAGAAGGCTTATTCCTTCTCCTCAGTGAACTTTTCAAGCCTTTGTTACCGTGCATGGAGTCATAGGGCCATCAGTGCAACTGTATACCATCAGTTCAAGTGACAGCTAAACGTCATTTGGTATTTTGAATTGCTCATCTGTTCTGCAGAGGACATAGTGATGAAGATTACAGTCTGTTTCAGCTGTGATTAAGTCCTGATTTACTTTCTCTGGTGTGCATGGATATTAATAATTCAAAAAAGTGATGCAGGTTCAAACAGCAGTATTCCACTGAAGTTTTGGTTTTAAAGGACTTTGTTCTTCATGAGATTCAAGGCTGCTTTTGACTTAACTTTTGACTCCCAAAGAGTCAAGAATCTCTTTGTCTCCTTCTAATTCTTGTGTACTGAATTGAAACAAAGTGCCTTTTTAATGGTTTGTAGTTTCTGTCTTCACATTCTCAACATGGAGGATGCTGGAACATATTCTTCCAGTGTATGAAAAATGTGTGTATTACATTTTGTCAAGATTTAATCTGGGATCATACTCAGGTTAAGAGTAGTCTTTTCTTCAAAAGCCTCCTTTGTGTAGCAGTGATTTTGATTTCTGATAATGAGTCAGATTTTATTTAGAGAAGGTTGTAGTGGTATTCATTCATGAAATGAAGGTCACTCCTGAGATAATGCTGTGTTTTTGTGGTATTTTTTAAGACCGTAAGAACTTTGACACTTCAAGACTGCTTCCCACTTCTATCAGTGGTTGTAATGCATCTCAATCAGAAATGATCTTTTACTCTCAGCACTAAACAAAGGAAATAGGGGAATGTAAGGAGTAATTTGAATGTAATTAAACTAGTGATTCTTTGTCAGAAGTGGAAAACTGGCCAATCTGGCCAGCCAGATGACTTTTTTTATTCAGGTTACCTTGCAGAAAATTTTAACTTTTGTTGAATAGATATTCTTCTGCATCCCAGTATTGGTTAGTTTGCTCTTAGGACTGTGTCAAGACCCTACCATGAACAACTCATGATCTGAACAACTAAGCATATTTTAATTGGAGGAGGTGTTTGGAATGCACCATACTTAAGAGTTTTGAAGGATGTGGTTTCATAGGCTGCGGAGCAAAGCTAATGGCTTTCTGCTGCCAAATGAAGTTCAATTTTCACTGTGCAGTGCATAAACTTCCCTTGGGTGTTCTCAAATTCTTATTTAACCTTTCTGTAATAAGTGAGTTTATCAGTCCAGCAGACTGTCCACAGACTTATGAGTCATTCCCAAAGCATCCCTAAGCCTTGAAACAGCACTACCTGTATGAAAGACACTGTTTTAATGAGGCTCTATTAAGAGCTGCTGTGAACAACATAGCGATGAAATTCTGAAGTTCTGTAATCAAGACAGCTCGATGGCAGATAAGGAAAAATGTTTTCTACTTCAGAATGGCAACAGAATCTTTTTCTTGCAAAAAAAGGTTTACAGATGATGTATGGAGTTTGGTGGTAATGGCTATTGAGTATCCTAAGTCTGAAATTTGACTGGCTAGCTAGATGCCTCCTAGTGACTGGTGTGGGAAAAGTCGATTAACTCTGTCCTGTCTTAAATAATGGAAATTCACAATAGTGTATGTTCCTATATTTTTGTGCTGTTTGCGGTCATTTTAAATGTGTATTCAAGAAACCTAACAAAGTTCAATCACTTTTTTTTTTCTTTCTTTCTGAGGTTTGCTGGCTAGCTTTATTATATTGATACACAAGACCAATACAATTAAGGAACCCTGACTGTAGTATGCTGCTTTTGAGATAGCTACTTTATCTGAGGAAGAAAACCCCCCAAAATACTCCCTAGTATCTTAATACACTTCAAGAAAATAATATAAAATTACTTTTAGCCACTCTTAAAGTACTCTGAGAATTGAATTAATCTTGCATTTTGTACACTTTTGGCTAGTTACATGAATGCACGATTTTTGTAATTAATGTTTCCCTATTTTTTT
>VZZY01003476.1:10962-24375 GCA_013400335.1 Eurystomus gularis | reverse complement strand
CCTCCTTCCTCCTTCCTCCTTCCGGCTTCCGTGGGCCAGGGAACCCTCCGTTCGCCTCAAAAGCCTCCAAAGAGGAAAAATAATTTAAAAAACCCGTAGCGCTTTGGCACGGGGTTTACCAATGCCGGCGCCGCTTTCTCGCTGTTCGCGCGAAGGCTGAGAGACATTGGGCTATTTAACCTGGGGAAGAGAAGAGTGAGAGAGGATCTTGTAAATGCTTGTAAATACCTACAGGGTAGATGTCAGGCAGATGGGACCAGTTTCTTTTCAGTGGTGCCCAGTGAAGGGCAATGAGCACAAACTGTATCCTGGGTTTAGCTATGATGGAGTTAATTTTCGCCAGGAGGGAGCCACAGCCAGGATAGAACAGTGAGGCAGCCTCTGGGTTGTTCGGCACCACGCTGGCTCATGCCCGTTACATAAAGGGAGAGGGCAGGCCGGGCAACGTGCCGGCTCTGGCAGTGGGTCTCTGGCACTGGCTGGTCAGGGAAGCCTTGGATGAGTGGTTTGTTCTATATTACTCACTTTATATATTGTTTCTTTAGTAGTATTGTTGTTATATGTTGTTATTTCTCCTTTTACGTTGTTATATTAAGTTCTCACTTACCCCACAGGTTTTTGCCCGTTTTCTCCCTATTCTCCTTCCCATCCCACCAGGAGAGGAGGGAGGGGATGAAGTGGAGGTGGCAGTGAGTGACTGGTCATATGGTGCTCAGCTCTCACCTGGGTCCAAATCACAACAAACTGGAATACAGGAAGTTCCACCTTAACGTCAAGATAAATGTCTTTGCTGTGAGGGTGATGGAGCACTGGAACTGGCTGCCCAGAGAGGTTGTGGAATCCCCTTCTCTGGAGACTTTCAAAACCCACCTGGACATCTTTCTGTGCAACCTGATCTAGGTGATCCTGCTCTGGTGGGGGGTTGGACTAGATGATCTCCAGAGGTCCCTTCCACCCCTACCAGTCTGTGATTCTGTGATTAGGACATACCAACTAGTCAGTCAGTGAATGGTCTTTTAGTAGTCTATGCTTGGTCCCGTAATATAGGTGTCATTTGAAGCAAAAGAATTAAAAAATACAGCCATGTGATAATTAAGAAATGAAAAAGTTCTATGGGGAATTACTAAAGTTTTGCAATAAATTAGTTGTGTGGAAGGAAGAACTATATCATCATCTTTCAGTATTTTTTTAAAAATCTTTTTCTAAAAATATATCCCATTAATGCACATGTCTTCTTTTGGGATTAGTCAGAATCATACAAATAGGTTTCTTAGTCATCACTTTTTACAGGGTTTAGTAAATGGGGTTTTGTTTTCTAGTTACTACCCTATGTAATACTACAAAACTCTACAAATAACATGTTGTATGTTTTTTATCCATTGCAGCAATTATATGCCACAGTGAGCTCTGAAGTTAGTTCACCTGTGCATTGTTTTTACAAAAATTTTATCAAAGCTATGTTTCAAGCCTGAGCCACATAGGACATTGTCTTCTGATAACAAAATTCCATAATTTGGCTCGAATTCCTCATAAGATGTCTCTCTCTGCAGCTTTATTTAGTGATCAAAAGGTCCTCCAATTCTTCAGGGTAATCATTTATCTCGATGACCTCTATTAACTTCCTTCAGAAAAATCTGGATGAAGAGGATAAAAGCAGTCATCAGATTTATAAGAGCTGAAAGCTCTTTTGTTTGCAAAGGACTGTAAATATAAGAAATGGCTTTTTATGAAAAAATATCACAGAAGAAAAGGTAAAGTTACATTAGCTAAGGAAGAGATAAAGACTTAAGTCTGAAAGAACTAATTTCAGTGGACGTTACCCTTGACAGAAATGTATGCCTCTTTTCCTTTAAAGTTCCAAATTTACATTTAATTGCTAGTGACCAAATAACTTATTCATGTGGAGATGTTTATTGCCTTTTCTGTCTTGTAATGAAAAACAAAATAAAAATATAATGAGATTGTACTTTACATTAACTGTCTTGTTTCATTTCCAAAGCACTAACCACCCCACCCACTCTAATCTCGATAAAGGGAAGTTATCTCTTTACTTAAGGCTTATTATGTTTGTGCTTCGTTACCTTCTTCTGTGTTCCAGCTGGAACTTGTCAGTCATTATGAACAGCCTGTTAAGTCTCAAGCCTGCAGCAACTTTTAGCCAGCATTTCTGAATAGATAGAGTGAGATATCACTGCATTATAAAGGGAATGTAATTCCTGAAATATGAAGGCACTGTATATATATCAATGTGTTCTTTGGAAGCTGATTCTCCCTCCCTTAGGAAAGCCTGGACAAAATGCTTCATGATAAAGTGTATTCAGTGTGTATATGAGCTAATGTGCTTTCTGTACACATTTCTGTTCACTCTTTCACCATGGATGCACAATACCTCAGATATGGCAATGTGTGATTCTTTGTTTTAGCATCTGTGCTTGATATTGCTTGATTGTCACTGTCTATCTCCTAGAAGCAAGTTTAATAACCTTCAAATTTTATCCAGCCTAGTGTAAGCATGGATGCTATTCTATACTCCTTTTAATCTGAACACTTGCTTTGGTAAAACACAGCAAGCTATTATGTGTTATAAAGCAAAATTATGTTATAAAACAGTGATATAAAAGCAAGTTACTCTCGGCCACTCACAGTGTGATCAGTTTCTGTGCCAATTCTGTTTGCTCATTTTTCATGGGATTTCAAGAAAATATTTCCTAAGGCTTAGATGAGAAAATACAATTGTAGCATGGTGTTTTGATGTTGAATTGTAATAGAACGTGTAACTTTCATCAGGGCTGGCCTGAGACTTCTTAGCCAGATGGACTCATTTTATCTCCCCCTGGGTAAGGATCAAATGTCTGACTGCTGCTACTATGGAAAATAAAAAGGAGTAAATTTAGAACAGGAAGACCAGAGAAAGGATTGTGGAGATCCATGAAGGATGAGCTTGCTGTTGGACATGCATGGAAGAGCAAAAGATGTCAACTGCCATTGCCTGGAGGACCTGCCTATCCCCTTCTCCATCAGCATTAGCCATTGCACTACATACTGTGCATTTTTATTTCCATGATGAAGATAAGACTGAAAATCAGGATCGTATTTTTTTACCCTTGGCATGCCACCCTAGGCAGCTAGCTCTTTTACCATAAACCTAGAATGTGCCTTTTTTTTTTTCTGAGATGAAGAAATATATTTTATTTTTTTTTTTACATGAAGAAATAGGTGATTTTAAATCATCATCTTGTCTATGGGGTCTAGGATCATGAATCTATCTCATATACTCACAATATGCACCTGAGTAAGTGTCTTCAGGAGCAAGATCACCTTCCCATTAAATGTACAGTACATTTCTTTCCAAGAAGACAAAACATGAGCTACTGTAGCTTAGGGCACACTAACTTTTGCCAACTAAGAGATTTGTACTGTGGTGTTGGGCTAATTCTTGTCTCTAACTTACAACTCCTTCACTCGCTTGTCTATTAATTGCCTCTGACATGCCATGGTGACAACTGACCTAGTATCTCCAACTTCCTCTTCCAAAGTGGTACCTCTCCTCCTTAATGAGACAAACCATTAAATCAGTTTTCTGCAGCAGTGCAGGAGTTGAATCTTAGATTTTAATTTAAAGGATCATCTATAAAGTTTGCTTTAAAAAAGGCAGTTAATTCAATCAGCCTAGTGAGCACATAGATATTAGATCAAAATATAAATATTATGAATACTTAGTGCTGCCTAAAAGACAAATAATACATAGATCCATATAAAATGAAATGGATGAAACCAGAAGTCATACAGAAATTATATTCTGACTTTTAGTTTGGCTTCTAGTCTTGTTGTATAGTCTAGTTAGTTCAGTAATCAGCCAGAGGTCTAAATCAGCAAGAATCAGGAGGCTGGAGCTGGTAAGAGGAGGTGGTAAGACTTGATGGCAAGACATCTATGCCCATCAAAAAATACTATGGCCTGTAGAGAACCCTAGCAACTGGGTAGCAAGTTAGTCTTCACCTGCTTGTCCACACTCTCTCAGACTGAATTTCTGTGAGGCTCTCAATGCAACGCTGAAGAATATCTAGGAATTTTTTTTAGACATGCTCAGAAAGGGAATAAAAGAAGGTTAGAGGAGATATTATTAATCTTGCTTGTGGGTGTCTATGTGGGTTTTTTAGTTAGTTTATTGTACAATGTTCAGATAATTTTGTGCAATGAATGCCAATGTGTGAATTCATCCAAAGGATAGAGTGGTATATAATGGATCTTGCTTTAATGATAGATTTTAATGATAATTTTAATTCTCCATGTTGATTTTATTCTTTGTATTATCTCTAGAATCTATCCAGATAGAAATGACCAGCCAAATCAAACTTATCATTGTTATGAAGCACATTTTAGACCCATTTAGAGACATCCTAGACACAAATAAATAATAGCATTTTTGACAATGTTTATAAAAGTGTCATTCAGATTGCACTGGAAAATGAAAGAAAAGCTAGTCTACAAAAATTATTTTAATTTGTATGTTTTTGATAAAAAATCTAAGTAATAAAATCTAAGCAGCTTTTAATCTCTTTTCCTGTGAATCTTCTACTTGCCTAGGTACTATATGCATTATTTGGTGAATTTCAGGAGAAATGTATCAGGAAACTGCAGGTGGGAAAATCATGCTATAAAAATGTGGGATCTTCTATATGCTGGTTACAGATTGCTTGCAATGTGATGAGGTATTATTAATTACAGTGTGCGTCAATCTTTTCGGAAGCAAATTGGATGCACTTGCACAGCAGTCCTGTGGAGAGGGACTTGGGGGGGCTGGTGGGTGAAAAACTGGATATGAGCCACCAATGTGCAATCACAGCCCAGAAGGCAAATCACATCCTGGGCTGCATCAAGAGAACTGTGGCCAGCAGATCAAGAGAGGTGATTCTGCCCCTCTACTCTGCCCTGGTGAGGCCTCACCTGGAGTATTTCGTCCAGTTCTGGAGCCCCCAGCACAAGAAGGATGTGGACGTATTGGAGCGTGTCCAGAGGAGAACCACCAAAATGATCAGGAAAATTGAGCATCTCTCATATGAAGACAGGCTGAGAGAGTAGGGGCTGTTCAGCCTGGAGAAGAGAAGGCTCTGGGGAGACCTTATAGCGACATTCCAGTACCTGAAGGGGGCCTACAGGAAGGCAGGGGAAGGTCTATTCACAAGGGTTTGTAGTGATAGGACAAGGAATAATGGTTTTAAGCTAGGAAATGATAGATTTATGTTGGATATTAGAAAAAAGTTCTTTAACACAAGTGTGATAGATCACTGGAATGGGCTGCCCAGAGAGGTAGTGGAAGCCCTATCCCTGGAGTCATTCAAGGTCAGGCTTGATGGGGCTCTGAGCAACCTGACCTAGGTGGAGATGTTCCTACTCGTGTAGGGAGGTTGGACCAGATGACCTCTAGAGGTCCCTTCCAGCCTAGAACATTCTATGATTCTATCATATTATCCAATCAATTTCCTGGGAGAAAAAAGTAGGTGTGTCCAAATTTGCTTCAGAGAGAAGGAGGAAACAGGGGGTTTTGTGCCATATTGATGCCAAAACAAGCACAAATCCATGGCAGTTGTAAACATTTATCTTTTGGGGTTTTATTCCCCAAGAATAATATTCTTGGCTTTCCAAAGAAATTGCTTGCGTAAGGCTCTTTCATTTTACTATACTAAACTGATCACAGCTGTTGCAAGAGTTAGAAAGAACAATGAATGCCTGGAAAAATTACAGGTTTTGTGATTTTTTGTTTAACTGTATACAGTGCTGACATTGTTCAAAGATCTAGTAAAGCTACCCTAAAGTTTTTATCCAACAAAAGTTATTAGTCTCTGCAGGCACAGCTGGGTGAAACTGGGTG
Organism: Eurystomus gularis; assembly: GCA_013400335.1. Lineage (NCBI taxonomy): Eukaryota > Metazoa > Chordata > Aves > Coraciiformes > Coraciidae > Eurystomus > Eurystomus gularis. The sequence goes on along the minus strand of VZZY01003476.1, from coordinate 18,503 downwards.
GCCTGTTATCGGCAAGAGGTGAAATCATAACTATTGGTTCCTCTTGACATCTGATTTTTTGGGGACAGATGTTCTTTGGGTTGTCATTTTAAAGCAGATAACATTGAAGAGGTGCTTATGCAGTTATATTTACTAGGTAAATATATTTTCCCCAGCTCACCAAACTATTTTTTTTTCTGTGTTAGTAACAGACAGCGTAAGTCTGTCTTTCACATCCTAGAAAAAAGAAGACCTCAAGACATAATATTAAACCCCATGAGGCAATAGAAAACCATCAGTGATTTGTACTACATTCTGAACTGACATTAGTTCACAGGGATAGTGGATGTTGATTTTATATTTGAGAGGAGAATGAGCAAAAAAGACTAAACTAAACAGTTCCATACTTTGGTCATTTAATGCAAACTATATTTTATATGGAGTTTGCTCCTCTGTTTATAATAAGGAGGGGGAAAATTAGCTATACAATTTTTCCAAAAATGGTGAGATGCAGTTCCAGATTTGGAAGTGAATTTTGCAACTTGAGACAATCCATAGTGTTTATTGACATATGAGATGAGTTGAAAAACTCACTGTTCTTTGCTAGAAAGGGTTTCTCCCAAGAAAGGTGTTGCCACATAGTAACCCAGATGGATCAGCTTCCCAATCTCAACTCCATATTGACCTACATATTGAAATTTTAACAATTTATTATTTAAAATATTACCAGTTAATTTACATTTTTATTAATAATTCGGGATGTTTCATAGAATGTTTTGCAGCCCCAAAATGTTGTTCTTTGATTACCTATTCAGTCATTAAACTTATTCAGCATTTGAAATGCATGACAAAAAATAAAATATCTGGTTACAGCAGAAATGTGAGTTAATGTATTTTTCCCTGAGATCATAGATTATTGTCAGAAGAAAAAAAAATACAGTGATTTCATTTCAAGATTATTTGCTTCAAGCAGAATTGTTTTAGTCATAGGATCAATACTTTTATAGTGTGTAGCTTCTCAGAAACAGATCCTATGTTTGAAAGTTAATCAATCAATTAACTGAAGAATTAATGAATATTTCCTTTGTACTGGTTAAATGATGGTTATACTATAAGCAATAGAAACTCTGCCATAAGGTGTTAAAATTTGCCTCCAGTAATTCTCTATTTATTTATGTTCTTATTTAAGCCATTATATGTATGCAGTAAAAATGTACATTATCAGAGCTTTTAATACATATAGAGGCTGTGTCATGATGTTTGTCTATTAGCAACTGAATGATGTTATTAAGTCATTAAGGAAATAACATTTTTAGAAGGATTATGTTTCTTTATAACTGAGCAATCCTATTAAAGTCATTAAGAAAAGGAAGACCAAATAAAGGAATGTATTTATATTAAAATGGTATCCTCATTTTTATTTTAACTATTTCCACTTTTCTTTTATTGTTGGAAATCATATCATATAAAAGATTTTTGCTAATGTTCCCAGAGGTGCAGCTTTATATAGTGCTGACTTGCATTTACTCATGCTCTTAGTCATAGAGCCCTGGAAGCAAAATACTCATTACTTTGGACCAAACCCCACGTCCAGCTATTACAACAGGATGCTAAATGCTTACAAGGATTGTGGAATCAACACTGGAGGAAAAAATCTAAATACTTTTAAAATTTAATTTGGGATTATGGAACAGAGCAAAAGTGAAGATACAGTCAGAGAAGACTACCAAAACATCTTGATTAAAAAGAGAAGCATTATTCTTGATTTCATATGACTTAATATGAAACTTCACATTTTATAGAAGGACTGCACAAGTTTAAAAAGGCACAGTGCCAGATCAAAATGGAGCACTGGGAATATTCTCTTCTTCAGCCTTCAGTATATTGCAAATAGATGACAGCTACTTTGCTTTCTAAAAGATATAAAACCAGCCTATAAGCATTATTGCATCTTGAAAACAACTAGTCATAAATTTACATGTGCTTAATCCAGGGCACTCAAGTGGCAGCACTGAGGATGATGGTCTCTCTCAAGTCAGCTACATGAACACTTAACTTTATGCTATGCAAATATTAACTCATAGTACATTTACAACAGCAGTGCTGTATTCCTATACCTAGAGCTCAGCTGGTAGCCTGCAGGAGAACTAAAACTCACCATACTTGTCAACATTTTTCCAATCAAAGAATCTAAAACTAGATTATGGTGTTTATTCACTTATTGACTATTTAAACTAGTGTCTTGGATATTCCAAGCAAAAACATTCAAGACTTCAGTTATGAGTGCACTTCTACATTTTCACTATCAAGTATTGTGTGATGTTATTTTCCTTCACTATGTAACATCAGCTTTTAGAAACAGCTTTCTGTTTAAACTGAACTCCATTTGGTGTAATACTGTGTTTACACAGCAAATACAGAAATGTAGTCTCTCAGTATCCAATGTAACCGTACAATAGAGGTCCTTCCGTTTGAACTCCAGATTTCTAGTTGGATGGGGTTCCAGCCAGCTGGGTAATGCTAGACTCCAAGGCAGCAATAACAAAACAGGCATGGACTATGACAAAAATTTGATTTTCATGAATTGAATTTTCTTTAATTTCATCATTTTCTAGAAGTGTTGTGAATGTTGTTGAAATATGAATACTCATTACTGATTTTATTTTCTTTGACCAGCTTGTTCACTTTTAACTAGCCAGTGTTCAAATGCAAAAGGCATTCTCCCATTGCTTGCATGCACTTGTTAATAAAATATGAATGCTATGTGCTCCTTCATTATTCTCTCTAAACTAGGAACTAATGCAGAAAAGTATACCAAATTATGAAGCTACTCAAAAGCTTATTTAAAATATTTCAAAATTTTGAAAATATATTAATTTTTAATAATCTCCTTGTAAAGATTTTTCTAGAAGGCTGAAAAACTGTAACTGGCAAATAAGTAGTCCAATAATTCTTTACTGCTACCCTATAGCATAAGATTTTTTTTTTTTACCGATGGTTATTCAGTTCAAAGTATAAGGTCAGACACCAGTAACACTATACCTTGAGCTGTTATTCACCTGTGGTGTGCCTTTTATGCCAAGTGATCACAAAAGTTTCAAAACTTAATCTGAAATTTATTTTTTCAACAAAAAAGGTTAGGTTTTATTTGTTGTAATGGTAGCACAGACAATCTGAAAAAAAAAACAAAAACCTTATATAAAGTGTGTTTAAATCCTTTTTATAACATTCAAAATACCAGAAACGAGGAAAAATACTTCTGCGACAATAAAAAGTATTCATTAATCATTTTACTTAATGAAAAAGGAGAGATGATCTTATAGATTGTCTTATGTCTGATAAGGCTCTATACTTCCCTAAGTAATTTTGTTAGCTGCGAAAGTCACAGTTTTTGCTCTTACTGCACCACAAGGCCAGTAGCATGCACTCTTCCCAGGCTTCTCTTTAAGTGGCTAAGGCACTTTCTTGTTCAGAAAATGGAATTAAACACAGATTTTCCTACTCTGAGGAAATATCCTGGTCAGCAGGTTTCTTCTGTTGAAAGCAAATGAATCAACCAGACAACCACTACTGCTTTCTTTTGTCTGCATTTCTGAGTGTGACTGCCAGACACGCTCAAGACAGTATAAGCATCTCCATCAGAGTGTCTCTTGTGAGAACTTGAACACCTCTGCTAAATGTCAGTGTTTAGCGGTGCTTCCACATATGTTCAGAAATTTAGTTTTTCATGTCTAGAATATGAACAGGTATCAAACGAATTTAAGCTTAATTAATATATCTTAAGGAACACCAGTTTTTCATCTTTCTAAAAATATAAGGAAATTAGCTTAATGTTACTTTAGCATGGGCTTTCTTTTAGCTTTAATCATAATAAGCTGACGGTTCATATAATAGCACTTATTATACTTTCCACATATAGCCATAGCTTGCTGAGGCATTAATGGGAGCTATATATGAAAGTATTGAAAAAGGAAAAGCCCCTGAATAATTTATAAAGGTGAGCTACAAATAAAAGTAACAAATAAAAGTGACAAAAGTAGTAGAATAATAAAAGAAACACATAGGGACTAAATTGCTCAAGAGCTGGTAATGAAATATGCAGACCTTCACCTATGATGTCTACATATCTATTTTACCTGGTTAGTATGTTTCTGTAATCCTTCTGAAATATTCTATCCAAATTCATTATCAGTTATTTCTGTAAAAAGCTATTAAAAAAAAAATCTTTTACTTGCTATTAAAAAATCTGTTGCCTATTCAGAAAGTACAAATTGTCAGAATACTTGTTTCATGTCTTCAGTTAACTTTAGAAATGAAAGCCTAAGATTCTCCTATAAACAGAAAATGTCTATAATCCACCAGAGTATAATGAAGCAGATGATTATTTCTGAAACACCTACCCTGCTTGTCAGCCCCTAAGCACTTCAACAAAGCACTCTGAGTCATTCTTATAAAGAGGTGGTGTGACAGAAGAAATGAGCCACAGGTTGGAGATCCTCAGGCAAATGCAGCCCAGTGCATATGGTATATCATTACCAGTCTGATTTTAATGAAGTTTTAGAGCCTTAAATTTCACATCACAGTTGGTGCTCATACGCATTTTTACTGTTATTGCCTTTCATTTGCCAAGTAAAGATAATTGATGATCTTTACTTAGAGAATTTGTAGATTTTGGAGCTGTCTAATTTTAACAGTGATTTCTACCATTTTTTCTTTGTGTATGTGTGCATGCTTTCCTTTGTGTGAAATTTTATTGGGTCTAATGAATTTAGAGTTTTTAAAGTAGAATCAGCAAAAGATAGAGTTCTTTATGCAACAGAGCAAAATTTCATTAACATCTCTACTGATATGAAGGAAGTTATGTGTAAGGAAAGGTTACACTAACCTTGAATAAGAATGGTAGAATATGGTCCTTACTGAGTATGCCTTCTACAAACTCATGCAGAATCTGATCGGTCATGCTATCACTTAGCCAAAAGATTGCATTAAAAGAAATGGAGGAATTCTTGGTTTCTATTTAACACTTTTCAATAAAGAAAATCCTTGAAAATAATCATAGAATCATAGAAACATTTAGGTTGGAAAAAACTGTTAAGGTCATCAAGTCAAATCATAACCATACTCTACCATGTGTGCTGCTAAACCATATCCCTAAGCACCACATCTACAAAGCTGTTAAACACATCCAGGAAAGGTGACTCAACCACTTCCCTGAGCAGCCTGTTCCAGTGCCTGATAACACTTTTAGTGAAAAAAATATTTTCCTAATATACAGTCTAAACCTCACCTGGTACGACTTGAGCCCATTTCCTACTGTCCTATCACTTGTTACTTGTGAGAAGAGACCAACACCCACTTCCCTACAACCTCCTTTCAGGTAGTTGTAGAGAATGATGTCTCCCTTCAGCCTCTTTTTCTTCAGACTTAACAGCCCCAGTTCCCCCAGCTGCTCCTCATAAGACTTGTTCTCTAGGCCATCCACCAACTTCATTGTCCTTCTCTGGTCCTGCTCCAGCATCTCTATATCTGTCTCATACTGCATCGCCCAAAACTGAACACAGTACTCAAGGTATGGCCTCACCAGTGCTGATTACAGGGGGCTGATCACCTCCCTGTTTCTGCTTGTCACACCATTTCTGATACAGGCCAGGATGCTGGTGGCCTTCTTGGCCACCTGGGCACACTGCTGGCTCATGTTCAGCCAGTTTTCGATCAGTACCTCCAGGTCCCTTTCTACCAGGCAGCTTTCCAGCCACACTTTCCCAGGTTTGTAGCATTGTATGGGGTTGTTGTGGCCCATGCGCAAAAGTCGGCTCTTGGCCTTGTTGAAGCTTATGTTGACCTCAGCCTCTTGATCCGGTCTGTCTAGGTCCCTCTGAAGAGCCTTCCAACCCTCAAGCAGATTAACACTCCCACCTAGCTTGATGTCATCTACAAACTTACTGAGGGAATACTCTATTTCCTCATCAAGATTATTGATAAAGATATTAAGCAGAAGTAGACTCAGTACTGAACTCTAGGGAACACCACTTGTGACCGGCTGCCAGCTGGATTTAACTCCATTCACCACCACCCTCTGGGCCTGACCATCCAGCTGGTGTTTTATCCAGCAAAGCATATGCCCGTCCAAGCATGAGCAGCCAGTTAATGACAAATAGTGAAATGAACAAGAGACAAACAATCAAAGTTTAACAGAAATAAATAGAAAAATAACTTTAAAAAATAATGAAATAAATAGGAAAAATAGTTTTTTTAAAAAAGGAAGAAATAAGAGAGTAAAGCTTCAACCATTCCCACTCACTCTTTTCTAGAGAAAGACATACTAAAATGAAAGCTGCAGTGGACCCACAGCTTATGGACAAACGGCTAAAAACTCTCCCCCAGCCCTCTATAGGCAGATAGGAGTGGCTTCACATTCACAAGCCCTAGTCCTCATGGGGGATTCCAATCACCGGAGTATCTATTGGAAGGATGGTACAGCAGCACACCGACTATCCAGGAGGTTTCTGGTGTGCAACGATGACAACTTCCTTCTCCAGTTAGAGGAACTACAAGAAGAGGTGCTATGCTGAACCTTGTCTTCACCAACAAGGAGGGGCTGGTAGCTAATGTGAAGCTCAAGGGCAGCCTTGGCTGCAGTGACCATCAGATTATGGAATTCAAGATCTTCAGGGCGACAAGGAGGACATTTAGTAATCTCACCACCCTGGCCTTCAGGAAAGCAGAATTTTACCTCTTCAGGGATCTGCTTTGTGAAGTACCATGGGATGAAGCCTTTAAGGGGAGAGGGCCCCAAGAAAGCTGGTCAATATTCAAGGAACACTTCTTCCAAGCCCAGGAGCAATGTGTCCCAAAAAAGAAGAAGGCAGGCAGGAATGCCAAGAGGGCTGCATGGATAAACAAGTCACTCCTGGACACACTTAGATGTAAAAAGAGAGTGTACAAGGACTGGTGAACTGGGAGAACTACAAAGAAGTTCCCTGAGCAGCCAGGGATCAGGTTACGAAAGCTAAAGCCCAGATAGAGTTAAATCTGGCCAGGGACATCAAGGGCAAAACCAAAAACTTCTGCAGATATGTCAGTGATAAAAAGAGGGCTAGAGAAGAGGTGGGCCATTTCTGGAAGAAAAAAGGAGATGTGACCATGAGGGATATGGAGGAGGCTGAGGTCCTCAATGACTTCTTTGCCTCAGTGTTCACTGGCAAGGGCTCTAGCCACACCATCCAAGTTACAGAAGGCAAAGGCGGGGGCTGAGAGAAGGAAGATCTGCCCACTGTAAGTGAAGATCAGGTTTGAGACCATCTAAAGAACCTGAAGGTGCACAAGTCCATGGGACCTGACAAGATCCATCCGCGGTTCCTGAGGGACTTGGCAGACCAAGTTGCCAAGCCACTTTCCATCGTATTTGAAAAGTCATGGTCTGATGATATGTCCGCTGACTGGCAAAGGGTAAACATCACTCCCATTTTCAAAAAAGGGAAAAAAGGAATACCCAGGCAACTATAGGCCAGTCAGTCTCACCTCTGTGCTGGGCAAAACCATGGAGCAGATCCTCCTGAAGG
>VZZY01003466.1:0-19534 GCA_013400335.1 Eurystomus gularis | reverse complement strand
TTATCTCAACATGCCTAAGAGAAATACCACTCATAATTGATAACTTGCAGGCCTAGAATACCTTTTAGTTAGGACATACCTCGGGGTGTAGGAGGTTAGATAAGGTACCTGTGAGTAGGCAGGGTCCAGCAGAGAAGGGAAATGGCTGATACTCACTGAGTGCCTCTTCCTGTGGGGGACTTAATTCTAAGGACATCATGTTCCCTTCACTCTTCTGTTGATGCCCCTGGATTGATCCTCCTCCTGCAGTTCCCTTTGATATGTCAGAATAAGGGCAGTCGAATTCTCAGAGCAGAGTTCAGTGAATTGGTTTCCCACTTTATTTATACCCTAGTGCTGCAGAGCTGTATCTCTCTAAAAGCCAGCCTCTTTCCTTACTTCTGCCCTGAAATCCCCCCTGGTCAACCAGTTGTGCTATTGTAGTGATAAAATAGATCCGTTATTTAGCTATAGGTGTCTCAATTATTGTGACGGACTGGGGTTAAAATTAGCCAGGTATTGAATGGTTCCTGTGCCAATAAAGATGGAGATTTATTTATGTACAGAACAAATGCAGCTTTGCCCAAATAATAAATCTGTGGAACAGTCAGTATATGTGAGCTACGTTTGTATGAGTGGTAAATGCCAGGGACTTAGGGAGCCATTGGGACCATGGGTGACTTTCTGATTGACGTTCACTGACCATTAACAGTCAGGTTAACTTCCACACAAATTATTCAAGATGATTGGGAAAGAAATACATGAAGCAGTTATCTCATTTGTGTAGCACTTTTATAAGAAAAATCAAAGAGTTATAGATTGTTGTAGATTATATAGAGTATATGGGAAATGGTCTTGTTAATTACTCCATTTTGTAATTGAGAAATTATTAAAAACGTGTTGTGCCTGGCATTGTTAGAAAGGCTGGTCTCTGTTCTGCATCAGCCCAATTCATGTACAAGTGTTTAGTACTTTGTGTTCCTTTGTAAGCGTTCTTATAGTGCTATATGGTTTCGTATTTTTCTGACTACCTATGCCATAGGTTTTTGACACATTCTTTAGTCCTCATCTGTCAATAAAATGGCTAATCTATGCAGCATGGTCATAGTTTAATCAAGATCGTTAATTACCCCAAAAAAGCCCTTTTGTGATAAGGATGATGTAATTGCAATTACCTCTTAGTTAGGTGTGGGAAAAGTGTGATAACTGCTCGTTGATGTAGTTAATTTAACGTGTAGCTGAGAATTATTATAGTGTATGGTGTAATTGCAGTGTAGTTAAGATGCATGGAAGCCTAATATGAAAAGTACTTTACATATCAAGTGGCAATAACAGATGAATCAGTCACATGAGCTTTCCAATCTCATTGCTCCTACTGTATCAAACCCCAGAGTTTCCAGCATTGTCACTGCTCAGTACATAACCCGCGTCTTCTGTGCGCTCACCTGTTTAAACACAAACTCCTGTAGATGTACAGGGACACAGGGCGTGTTAATAGTTACTTTCCTCTTATGATAAAAATGTGATCATCTAGGGGAAAAAAAAAGCCAATCTGTTCTCAGATTTCTTAAAAAATGTTGTATTTGCATAGATAAAGACAAAACTTCTACCTGTAGCTTTTATGGGGGATAAGAAGAAATGGTTTCCGTTATAGGTGGGTTCAAAATATTGTCTAAGTTTAACTTTTGTAGCAAGAAAACCGATTCTTTTTTCTTTTAATGAGCAATTACAATTTTCTGAAACAAATTCTGTCCTCCTCTGGTGCTGAGGCTGGAAGGAAATGAAAACATTCTTCCTTTGCACAGGACAGTAAGCACTTTGCTAATGCCTGGTTGTGTTGCTGGTGGGGAATCTCTTCTCTCAGCTGCCAGCATCGCTGCTGCAGTAGAGTGCTGTGGCCAAATTTATCCTGAAGGCAATTTGCTTGGGTTTCACTTGTCTCTTAAGTCAAACAGTATTGAAAGTTTCATCCTTAAAACTTGCATGGTTATCCCTTGGAAGGTTGTAAGGCCCTTACCATTTGTAGGAGTGTAGAAGCACCCTCCAGCCACTCCTTGGGGTTTTGGAGGTATGTTATAAACAAGTGGTACCTGCTTGTCTGGCCACTGTTGTCACCAGAGTGGTAGAAAAATAATGAAAGTTGAATTTGAAGGTGTTGAATTGAGAGTACAAGGTCTGTAAATGATCAAGCAAATTACAACCAAGACTGATGGAAAACTGATGTGTAATCAGATCCCAGTGCTCTCTGCACAATGGGCAAAGAGATCAGATCAGTAATATTGTGCTGCTGGAAGTGAGAGTGGACCAGTATATTAATTCAGTAGTTGCTAAAAGATGGAATGCAAATGATGGTTCCTTGCTACTCCATCTGGACATGAGCAGATACATTCCTTGCCCTTCTGAAATCCTCATTAATTTCTTGATTTGTCTGGGTGCAACAGTGTCTTTAGTCTCCAAACATCAGAAGCACTGACCTTTAAATACAAGATAGGCACTTCAGTAATTTTTCATGGCATGTTGTCATTTGTTGTTCAAAGTCCTTTTAACTTATCTTATTATTTGAAAACTGTAGAGCTTTCTTCAATGCAATAAATTGTTAAGAAAGTGTGTGAGACCGTAGTCCTCTTATTTAGAGATGGGCTTTAAGAGGCGAGAGACCGTCTCTTAGTGAAAGATTCCTCAATAGATTTTTGTTGTTGTTTTAAAAAACAACAAAAGGGGGAGGGAGGGTTGGCTAGCAAAGAGCAAATACTTTTGATTCCTTTCAATAAAAATACTACAGTATATTTCTTTTCAAAGGTGTGTTATGAACTTTGTGTTCTGGAAACTGTTGGCAGAATCTTTTCCACCTTGCTCATGTGGGTCCTGTAACCATGAAACTGTAACAAATTGTCAGCACAGCCAGCGTAGCACTGAGGTTTTTTTTTACTGGCTAAATTTTAGGTTAGTGTCATCTTGTTTAGTTGTCTGATTACTAGATGAAACCAATTTTACAAAGAGACTGATTTTATAGGCTAATCATCCACATGGAGATCACAATATTTTTTAGACTAACCTTAGCATTGTGGAATATTGTAATTTGACTTTTATCTGCTGTTACACTTGCAATAGAAATAAAAGCCATCTGCTTTTTAGCTCTTCACTAGATTTCCATCATCTCGCTGGCAATTTTGTTCAATATGCTCCAAGCTGATGTGCTTCGTCTCGCTAAGTTTCCTGGAAAAGCACAAAATTGGTATGTCTTCTTGTCTCAGAAGTACAAATGAGAAGTACAACATAATAAAGCAAAATAAATAAATTTAAGGCAATTAAGACTGAAAACAAAACAAAGCAAAAAACTCCCAAAGGATCTAGTCAAATTAATATGGCAACTTCAGAAAGTATAATTGTGCAATTTCAAGTTATAGATGGCCTACAATAAGATATTTTAAAACGAAGATTCATTAGGTAGCAGGATTTGGGCTTTTCTTACTGAAAATCCTGCAAAATAACACAGTAGATCTCTTTCTAGACACATCTCAGAACGACTGAAGGCACTTTCTGCTCTCCATATTTTACTGTCAGGTTTATAACACCACTTTATCAGAAAGGGTTTCTTTGTCTCTTGTTTCTGCTGTTCGGTTATCACGGTTTTCAACGACCATTTCTGGAGCTGGCAGCACCAGTGTTCACTTATATTGAAATGTATTAAACTGCGTCTCACTGATAATCTGCTTTAAAAGGTGTTGTTAAAATCACCCCCGACATCTTCCCCCTCCTTTTCTTCCGGCGTGTCCCCTAGGCTGACTGCTTGTGAGCTTACGTGGAAACTGAGTATATGCATTTCTCAAATGAGAACTGTAGCTCTTGCCTAATAAGTCTTCAAGGGTTGGGGATAGGGGTAAAAACTTGATTTCCATGACACTGACCACTCAACTTCCGTGCCACATTGTCCACAAAACCTTGAGCTGATTGTCCGTCCGTCCTCCCCTCTGGTGTTTAACTGACTCAGAGCCCTGTCCGTGCACCACAGGGGTAACACCGTGTACCTCCAGCCTCAACGTGGCAAGTCTCTGCAGGGTGGTGCCCACGCTGAGGTTCACCTACCACCTTCTAATCTGTGTCTGCGGAATAACATAGCTCTGCAGTTAGTGGGTTGGGATGGGAGTCAATCCTGCTGTCCAGTGAGAGGTTGTGGTGGTTGTTTTGTTTGGTTTTTCCCCACATATTCTTCTATCCTGAATTGCAACAAAAAGCTGTCATCTCCAATAGTATCGTAAACTGAAGAGAAAAATGAGAAAGCACAAAGAGGATCAGTCATTTGTTGCTTGCATTATGCATCTTTTACATCACTTTCAATAGAGTATTTCTAAATGAAATTTATTTTGGATGTCAGAATAAAACATTCTAATTTCAAAGCTCTTTTTTAAAGTAAGGCTGCAATTGTTCTCATTCATCTTTTCCTAGAAAAGGATTCAATTTCAGTAAATTAACCTTTCTTGAAATAACAAAAAACAAATCTGAAAAAATTTCCAGCCACTTCTGTTTATCACACACGTGCAAAAATAGGACTGTGGACATGCATGAACGTGCTGCTATGAACTGACATATTGTATTCAGTATAAATGAATACTTGTTTACATGCTTGTGTCTTCAAACAGTCTGTTTCAGCCTGGTTTGGAACTTTTAATACAAACAAGAGTAAATATCAGGATCTGACAGTGTGGCTGGACAGGTGGGCTGTGGCCAGGACCAGGCCAGCGATGCACATAGCTCACAGCCAGCTGCTAATAAAGTTTTCAGATCTCCCCTTGTGGCATCTCCCTTCTTTCCTGGAGAGGAATTAAAATTTCCCTTCTCCTTCCTCTTTTGTGAAAGAATAAGTTCCTGCTGTCCCTTGTTTTGTACCACCCTCTGTCTCGGGTCACCCTGATCCCAGCAAGCGAGAGGCAGAACCCAGGCACCGCTCCCTCCTGAGTGTCCCTGCTGTGTGAGGGCGAGGAGCTCATCCACAGTAGGACTTAAAGCACAAGTTGCTCACTTTTTTCTCTCCTACCCCCCACTGTCTATAGTATGTCAAACTGGTTATGGTAGCTATCTAAAACTGGGCGAACCAGTGCCTCTGGGCCCAATTCTCTTCACTCTGCATAAAGTCATTTATAGTGTTTTGCTGGTTAGACTATTTCTTTTTGAAGTGACCTGGAAATAAAATGGTAGCAGGTTAGAGTGGCATGGAGGTGAACCCAGTTTGTGTGGTTGGAATGACCAGGTAGAGTAGCAGGCAGTGTTTTCTAAATGTTTTTATACTTTCACATATTTAATACCTTGTGTGATATTTTAATATAGCAGTAATTTCAGGCTAATGTATTTTAATGAACGCCTTGTAGCAATAAAGTTGCAAAACGGTTTCTATTAAACTTTCCTGTTTTCAAATGCTCAAAAACTTTCAGAATGGATTTTCTGGGTTTAATCTATGCATAAAGCAGATATCTTGAGTGTTGTTACTTACTTGGCTTCTTTTGAGTCATGAGAGCTGATCCAATGTTTTTCAACAAACAAAGGCAATTGATTCTCTTTTTTTTTAAACCAAATCAGACGAGATGACTTTTTAAATAACTTCAGCACTAGGCTGAAATGCATTGCAGTTGGTTTATGCTTTTCTTTACGGTAGCTGAAGAGCTGATTTCTCTTGTAGCTCTTTTTGGCAGGTTTGTTCCACTTAATGGTATAAAGATCCATGGCATGAGAATGAAAAGAAAAAAATAGTTTTAAATGATATCTTTGAACTCTAGACAGTAAAATTAAAATTCTAAATGGTTGATATGAGGCTTGAAATGTCCCTTGAATAGAAGACTAGATACAGTCACATCCTTTTATGAAGAAGCTTTTCTTGTAGACTGGCCAGTCTGCTTTTTTGTTTAAATTTCCATGCAGCTATTTTATTGTCTAATCACTTGGGAGTCTCCAAAATCCATAAAGGTGACCAAAACTGCAGTGCTCAGTCTGATGCACAGAGAAAATAGTTTGTGGCGTGGAGGTATCTTGAGAGCCCATCTAGTGAGATACAAAGGCTGAGTAGTGATAGTGATGATGTGTGTATGCACTGCAGGGCTCCTCAAGCACTTATTTCTGGCAAAAGCATTCTCCAGCTTTTACAGTGGCCCAAAATAATGTCCCACGGCTGTCACTGTCTTTTAGAGTCGCTGGCTTTCTATCTCTCTCATGGCTCTGGAATTCCCCTGAGTTGAAATGCTGCGTGTTTTCCTGCTACCCTGTGCACTGGGAAGCTCAGCAACCAAACTGGCCGATATTTGGAGGTGGGTGTCTTTATGTTCTCATCACCATTAAGTATGACATTGCCTGGCTCACAAAAGCAGCAAATGCTTGACTATTAGGTCTGTCACTTTGCCAGCAATCATGTAGTGAGCTGGGGGAGAGTCTCGGAGTACAGTCTGAAAAGTGGTGTTGCATAGTGCAGTCTAGTTGCTCTTATGGTCCATCCTCACCATGTTTCCAGCATCTGTGTAAGGTATAAGTGTAACCAGCCTCAGGGCAGTTACCTGTATTTTGGTCAGGATTTGAGCAAGAGGTCTGCCAAGCAACTGGTTCCTCATAAGACACTAATTCTTGTCTATAGTCTCAGCTCTAGTGAACGCATATGTTTACTTCCATGTCTGAGAATGATTATCCACTTTCTGCTATTTTTCTTGTATGCTTTATAGTTTGGGATCATCTCTGTATTTCATCAATACACAATTTTATTCATTCTCCAGTTCATTATTAAAGATATTAAAATTATCAGTCAACATGACAACAAACATTGCTGTATCTCTTCTTTCCACTTTAAGTCTATACCCTTCTTTCTTTTCCTTTTTAATTAAAAATTTCCAGATGTTTTTCTAAAACATACCACTTCAGTGGTCAGGTATCATCTTGCCAGATTCCTTACTCTAAAATTTCCTGATTATAAGAAGCTGCTTAAATTTTAGTCAAGGGCATCTTTCTCCTTTCTCCCTTTCCTCTCTGCCCCATCAAGCAATTTTTTTTCTCATTTGTATTTTTTGCCAAATAAAGCAATTTGGGTTGTTGCCACAGTTACTTCACTTTGAACTTAATACTCAGGATGGAGCATTGCAAAACGCTTCCACAAATATCTCCTCTTGTCGGTGTATTTTTATAAAAATGTTCAGCTCCTGCCAAACACAAGAGGGACTTTAACTGGAACAACAGGTTCACAGAAGAAGTGCTAGAGGTAGAAGTATCCATGGAAACAAACTTTACTGCAGGTGTTCAGACATTCTTCAGTCATCCCAAGCAGAGGTAGAAAGCAGTACTGGCTAACCCGTCTTTGAAGACTCAAAATTAAACAGCACAGCCACATCTGTGTTTTTTAATGCCCGTCTCAAAGCTAACTATTGGCACATCCACCAGGTACCCTTCACAGGACAAATACTGTAGAACAATTGTGGTGAAATAATGGATCCGATACCCTGATATTGTCTTTGTAGAAAAAAGACCAGACTTTTCCTGAAGGTTTTAGTCTCTGAAGTTGCATCACTAGCTCTATTGCCTCCCATTTAGTTGTTTTTTTGAAAGCAGCAGTGTTAAATCCTTTCATTAACCTCCAGCATTTCCCCCTCTCTTGAATCTGGGTTAATGCATAGCAAGGACTGCAGGCAAACCCTGCCGGCCTGAGGCAATCAAGCAGTTCCCCTTACTTCACAGCAATGCACAGTTGGGAATATTACAGATGGATTTAGATGGACAAATATGAGAGAAGGAAGCAGGATTCAACTGCTCAACACACTTCTCATAATCCAGCCCTTAAATATTGTCCCTGAATTTCTGTAAGAGATATCTAAAAGATCTGGTATGATGAGTTTTGTGGGGGGTTTTTTTGTTTTCTCTCTAGTTTTGTTCAGTCACTTAGGTTCTAAGCCAGCTTGTGAAGGTCTGCTTACCAGGTGCCCCTGAGGCACCCAGTCCTGCGGTGGGCTTGCCAGCATACTGACAATTCCAACCTTGAGCTTGCAAATCCAAGTCTGCTGTCTGTCTTGAATCTGGCCCCAAGTACAGGCTCTCACTGGCTTTATGCTTTTATTTTTATTTCTAAACAATTTATGTTTCCTAGTAGGAGGGTTTTTTAATATAGAAATTAGACCAAATTTTCAGTCTTATTTATTTATTTTTATTTCATTTGTTCCTCTTCAAAATAAACCTAACCTGGAGCTCAGGTAGACACTTACCAAGTTGATAGAAGTTGGCAAAGGGAAGTGAGAGCTGACAGCGGGATTGTTGGCCCGGTATTCATCCCTTTGTCCCCCTCCCTGGTTCATTCCTCTGTAGCCAAAATAACAATTTATGAAGTAAATTCTTATTAAAATAAGCGTTAACCAGGCCACATGTAATTACAGATACAGGAGCAGAAAATGACAGATGCTATGTTAAAGAATGTCAGTGTAACTAATGGATCTTACCTCAGCAGTTGTTGTTGTTGTTGTTGTTTTATGAAGATATCAAATATGTTAAAGGCTTCTCTGATTCATGGATTTTTTTTTTTTACCCGATTCCCATCTTATTTGCATCCCTCCTTAGTTTGGTTTTGTGCGTAAGTCTATATGATATGCATTTGTTACACAGTGCTTGCTGTAAGCTAAGCAAAGGATTCACCAGAGAGAGGTGCGTAGTGTCAGCAGTGATTGCCTTTGGATCTCCTTAATTGCCTGTACGTTGAGTCCCAAAAGCTGTGTTAGACTCAGCTGCTTTCAGCCATTCGTTCTTCCAGAATATAACACGAGGTTCTTGCCAGTTATACTTGTTCTCTGTAAGCGGGACAGTGAAAATTAATGGGATTTTCCTGGCAACAGGTCAAAGATCTTTTTAACTTTGTTCTTTCTGTTTAACCTCCTGGCTTGGTAATGCTGAAAATAAATCCTTTAGAGAGGTGTCCTGTGTCGTGCCTTAATCTACAGCAATTAGATCACATACTCTAAAATAAATACAGAGAAATGAAGCTTTATTTGTTGTTTACTGAGTAAATCTTCATGGTGTCATATTACAGAAACACTTCTGGCACCAATCTGAGGAAAGTGAATTTGGTATTCACGATTTAATCCCTGCGTAATATGTAAAAACAAAAATTTTTTACACAGAAGAAAAGATAAAATAGTCTAGACCCTGTTAATGAGTCTAGGGTGGTTTTTTTTCACTCAAAAGAAGAGTTCTTTAAATGTAACCACATGCTCTTTATGCCAAAACGAAACAATTATTTTTCTACCAAAGACTGTCTCACCCTCAAAATTATTTTCATTTCACTTTGGAAGTAAAATCGGTTTGGAGACGATCATTTACAATGCTTTAATATTACTTTAAGACTACTGTAATCTTGTAGTTGTCTTCAGTAATGGTGTCCCTATAGGCCCTGATCATTGAACTGGTAAAACAAATGTGCTCATCTGGATGTTAGGCATGAAATACATTCCTGGGACTTCTGTGAGATTAAAAAAATGTCAACTAGGAGCAATCTTCCTAACCATGTACAGTTGCAAACGAGTGTGGTGTTCGCTCCAGGCATGAACCAGGCTGGTTTGAGTGCTGTGAACAGCGGTGGTGTGGCTGTATGGATTTACACTAGAATTTACAGGGGGATTGGCGCTTGGTGGAACCCCAGTACATCGGGGAGTGATTGCGAAGTATGACAAAGGCAGGATAGATGTAATTAATAGTAAGATGCATCCCTCAAGGACTGATTTAGACAGCTATAGAAATTGTTCCTAGATAATTCATAACGATGCTTGTTTTGTTGCTTTTCCCATAATCTGGGGGGATTGTGAGCAAGCAATTTGCATCATAAAGGACTGAGAAAGGTAGTCACTAGAGTAATCATAATTATTAGTAATTATTATGGTAATAATGGTAATTTTTTTGTACTAATGGATGCCACCCTTTCAATTAGCTAGGAGTGAGGTGAGGGTCTCTGGCAGAAAAGATGGAAGAAGGAAACCCACCTTGGTTTAGTTTGGTCAGCCCCAGAGAAGATAGAGGATTACAGCAGAAAGGAAGGCTGTGACAGGCCACTGACTGCCATCAGTCATTTGAAACTGGTTATTGTTGTTACTGTCATTTTTTTTTAGCAGCAGTTGTGTAATATGTTGACATCATTAGCTCAGACTAATTGTCTCTAACCTGCATTTTGCTTGAAGTTTGCTATTGCTTTAAAAGACAAGAAGAAAGACTTTTGTGCCCAAAAGCTGTATTTGCTAGTCTAACAGGGCCTCAGCCTCTGGCTGCAAGCATGTTCACAATGGAGGAAAACTGATTAAAGAGATTTGTTCATGTGAAAAATCCATCCTGCTCCTTTAGAAAGCAAGTACAAAGATGCATGTTTAATTTGCGTGAGGCCTGAGGCCAAAGGAAGACAAGCCAAATCGGATATCAGTCACTCTTGACCTGGGAGGGAAATGCCTGAGGTGACTTTGGGAATGGTAGTTTTATGGAAAATAATGCTAAAAACCCTTCAAAAGACACGCAAGGCGATGCTGAAGATAGGAACTGCTAAGGCAGGTGCAAAGAAGTGCCTGCAAATGCCTTTATAAAACTTACATTTACCTGACCTTCAGCTTCACCTCCAGCATTTTCGTGGCTTTTCTAGTGTCGGTAAAAAATGAATGTCACATGCTGCAGCGTCTTTTTTGTGGGCACATGCTCAACAGCTACTACAAACGTTACGTGTCTTGCACAACACCCACCTCGAGACCTTCTGCCTCATGAGCAACTGCTGTGTGCAAGTGCCTGTGCAGCCCCACCACTTGCACACTCCAAGGTGTGCTTTCTTAATGCTTACTGACGTAGCTACTGCTACTATTCTTTTAGATAGTTCAAAACCCATGAATTCATGTCACTGATCTCGACTTCTTACTTGATATTCATCGTACTGAAAAAGAGCCTCTTCTCAGGGAATCTGTGTGAACTGTGCTGACACATACATGGAATGGGTTTTCTGAAGAGCTCTACTGTGCAGCAGGTAGGAGGATGCAGACTTCTGAATCATTTATCAGAGCATTAATCAAGCATGCAATAGTCTCCTATTGCAAGCTCAGCCTTTGTCATCCTGAAATATTGAAACTGGGGAGATTTAAATACTCTGCAAATATATGCCCAGTCATGGGGAAAAATGAAAAATGCCGAGCTCTGATTAATGACACCGAAGGCGCTTTGACAGTGTAGAGCTGAGTGTCTGATGCTCTCAGCCTGAACTTCATGGGTTTCCACCGTGCTTCCTGGGAGCTCTTAGCAATATGCTGCGTTCAAGGGACTTGGTGGATCAGCATATTCCACTTCCTGCTGCTGCAGCTACTATTCCATTTAAATGGACTGCTTTTAAAAAGCAGTTAATGTGAGGAGGTTGTGTTTTGAGGGGGGATTAGGTGGGTTGGGTGGCTTCTTTTTTTTCTTTCCCCTGTTGTTTTTTTTTTCTTTCTTTCTCCTTCTTTCTTCCTATACAGCCCCCTCAGGAGACCATTTCACAATCTGACTGCTGTAACGGTGGTTGGGAGCATTCACTCTCGGGAAGTTTTGTAGCTCTCATCCTTTGGTTTATGGAGCAGTTTTCCCTCCCTGAAGCTTACCTCAGTCACACTTACAGCAGCAATCCCATTTACTTCTTATTTTGGCTAATCAAACCCAAGTCTCTCGGTTCCCAATTTCCTTCTGTTGCCCAATTACCCTGGTACTCCTTTTCAAGCCAATTTTAGTTTCTGACTTCTATACAGCTCTGGTAGCCTTTGTTCAGCACTTTGGGTGAGGTAATTAGACCCTGGTACAGTAGCTTGAATGCTGAAAGTAATTCTCATAGGTTCAATTTTTCCTGTTTTGTCACTGCTTGGCAGCTTAAAGTCATTCTGAGATCACCTTGGTTGATCTTCAACTAGTTTTCCATTTCACAAGCTTACATCAGAAAACTTTGCTACTTCCTGAGGCTGAGTTTGCACCTTGTACTGCTGAGTTCCACCCCATTCTGGTTTCCTTCATCACTCAGAGGCTGAGGTTTGCATCAAGAAAATCAGGCGTTGACAAATATTGCTAATAAAAGCATGTTGAGAGCAGCTCAGAAAAGAGGACTCTTTCAATAATTCAGGGTAACAAAAACAGATCAAGAAGGTAAATATGAGAGTAGATATTTATAACTTATTTTGCAAAACACTCTCTGTGATTATTTCACACTTACTTTCTACTACAAACCAGGGGTTTTTGACAGGACAAGCACAGAAGCCTCCGAGATCCTGGACTACATTAACCATGTATAAAAAACCACCTTTCCAAGTTGACTTAGGCATAATAACTCTTTGGCTTTCACCCTGCAAACCAACTAAACTTTAAACACAGTAAAGGTTGCACCAGTTTTTCTAGTAGTGGCATACAGTTATTTACCACCTTGAATAGATTCTTTAGGACCAACTCAGTCTGAGAAGTATAAAAGGAATTATTCCGGGTAGGACTGCATAAGGTGTGTAACAAAGGGCAGAATTGTTGGGGTGTTTGCAGAGGGTTGTAGGTTTGGGGGGTTTTCCCTTTGGTTGTTTGGGGTGGGTTTTTCTTTCTGTGCTTTTTTTTGTTGGTTGGTTGGGTGTTAGGGTTTTTTGTGGGTGGAGGGGCTGGGGGATTGGTTTGCTCAAAGTATACCCAAAATATTTTCTCACACCTCAGTACTCTGGTTGTAATTTGATATTAGACTTCAATCATCTACATAATTAATTCCTGTAGGCATTACCTTAAAACCTCAGTGATAGCCCAGAATTCTGTAACTACATTTAATCAAGTAATTGAGTCTCCATCTCTGGAGACATTCAAAACCTGCCTGGATGCCTTCCTGTGTAACCTGCTTTAGGTGGCCCTGTTCTGGCAGGGGAGTTGGATTTAGATGATCTCCAGAGGTCCCTTCCAACTCTACCACTCTGTGATTCTATGCTGAATACTTAGAGATGAGTCTCACAAGCTTGGAGATTTTTCATGTTTGGGGTTTGGCTTTGCCCCTTTTCTACCAGTTTTACCTCATGGTATTCCCTCAGAGGCAGAATTCATCCTAAAACATAGCCTGCAGACTGAAATCTAAAATATGGTCCTTGAAGCAAAATACTCAAGCTCATGCGCTGCTGAGAACATCAGACACTTTTAGTATAGCACGTATCAGACAAGCCATATGCTACTGGTTAGAATAAAGCCTCCCCCCCCCACCCCGCCTTGTGTGTGTGTGTGTGTAAATAATCTCCAAACTTGATTTCTCATCAGAAAGCTATGGGAGTGTGCAGAAGAAAATTGTGGTATTTATAAGATACTTGAGTAATATACTGATTATGGTGTATCTGCTGAGACCTTGATTCCTCTTGCACATCGGCCAACTAAAACGAATATTGGAAGAAATTATTCTGCCAAGAAAAGTGGATGGATTTAATAGGCGGAGCTGAACACTGTGCTTACCGTGTTTTGCAGCGGTTGAGGTTCTGCTTGCATACATTAGCTTTAGATAAAATAGTGGTAAACCATACACTCTGCTTTTGTCTTTTGCACAGCATAAATGTTGCAGGGGATACCTTCAAATTTAATTTCCAAGTGTGCTGTACAGCCAACAGAGTGCAAAAGGGATAACAAGAACTTTGCACTTGAGCAAAACCCTTTTGGTCTATCTGATTTAATAACACAGAAGAGAAAATAACGTTTCCTCCTAGATTCTGGGTTGGTATAAATAGACATCACTTTGACTTCTGTAGGCTATTGTTGTTTAGAGTAGCTGAGACTTTGTCTCAGACTTTGTTCATGAGCTTTTTGTGTCACGGGTACTTGCAAAATTGACGTGCGGTTCTATTTAAAGGCAAAAGGAAAACAAGGCAAGAGGAGGGGGGGAATGTTTCCATTGTGCAGGGCAGGGGAAAAAAAAAAACTGAAGCCAACAACAAAACACACCAGCAAAGCCTTTCTCTTCCAAAACTTCATTAGCTCACATTTTATTTTGTAAGGAGAAGAAACGACTTGTTGAAAAAGTTCAGCATCTAAAATTTGTTCTTATCTTTTTTTGAGGAAATACTATTGCAGATAGACTCTAGCACCTCCTCCTGGCCTCATCCCAAAAGTCTCCCACAGGCTAGATATGACGTAGTTTTATTGCCTTTTCTTCCTCTGCAATCTATTGTTCTATTCTTCGCCTCTCCATTTCTCATCCCCACTCCACCCCAGGAGTTTACCAGTACCTGACCTACTGAGGTTGCTGGTGTAAGCTCAGGGCTAAGGAGGAGCATCTCCCATCCGAGGTGGGCTCTGGCCATGCTTCCCCAATTAAAACTACAATTACAGCTCTGAATACATTTGCTTGTGTGTGACTCCTAAAGTCCCTTTAAGAAAGAAGGTTCTTGTAGATGAAGGTGCTGCAGAGACTGATTACTTAGCTGGTTACAAATGACACGTATCTGATCACAAAGCCCAGCATAATTTAAAACCTGCCGTTACTGTAACTGGTTTTTAATTTTGGATGACTTTAGGCCAGCTTCTCAGTGAGCGCTCTGCTAATTGCAATGGGACTTTCTGGGTGAGAAAGACCCCTTTGCATCCATCAGTACATGTGAAGTCCAAGCTGTGGCTTTTGAAACAAGAAATACCAACAGTTGGAGCCAGGTTCTCAACCAGGGTTGGAAAAATAATTATTTTGGAGTAATTTTTGTGAACCAGGTGTTTTTGGTCAATTTTTTATGGCCAAAGATGTTTCCTGTCACATGAAGTGTCTTTTTTCAAGAGGTCTACATAATGCATTTCACTGTACTGATGAATTAATGTCTTTGTACTAACAATAAGTCTTAAAGCGTAAGTCACCCTCATGAATACAGCAAATTTGTTGTGCATCCTGTTTCCAACATGCTGAAGCACATACATGGTGCCCTTGATATTCTGTAACGACTGCTTCTTTCCTGACAGAGGAAGACGTGTTAAATTAACATGAAGAAACTGATCCTTTCTAATTTTTTATTTATTTTTACCATACTTGATATAGGCAGGATGATTAACATGCAGCAGGGTATGGTCTAGATGAGCAATTAACTTAAAATAAATGTGTGCTGGTAATTACTCCACGTACAGCAATGCAAATATTAGATTAACTTTTAGGAGGGAATTTTATGGATCTTTGAGTTTGAGTCATTTAGAGATGAAATAAATTAACGGAACTTTACCTGAAGCGTTTTCGTAAAACCTCCAGACCATTTTCTCTCCCTTCTGCCCAAACATGGAACTGCACGAGGCAGTGCTGCCTGTACGTAATCTGAAATTCCCAAACAGTACCTTTGCTGTGGAATGGCATACAAACCAGGACAGGGGCTCACATAACTGCTGCCTTTAGAAAGGCAAAGGGGTCTATGTTTGCTCTGTATTATTTTTCACGTTGTGTGTATATCCAGACAAATACTTCTGAAAATCATTTAAGGCCATTGAATTAATACCAGAATCAAACAAGCTTTAAATTAATAGCAAGTAATTGGATGCATTGTAGACACTAATTAAATGTTTAAACAAAGCTGCACCCACCTGCCTGCTGGTATCTGTCACCCAGAGACTGCTTTCCATATGCGTATGGCTGACTTGCTGACTCTATCCGAGATCAAAATTTTGTATGAGGCATCCTCATTTTTCCAGATGTGCCTCTGAATTTCTCATGGCCTTTTCTTCTCGAGAACCACCTTTGCTCGTGCAAACCCATTAGCTAGACTGTAAGTTTTCTGCTCGTGC
Organism: Eurystomus gularis; assembly: GCA_013400335.1. Taxonomy (NCBI): domain Eukaryota; kingdom Metazoa; phylum Chordata; class Aves; order Coraciiformes; family Coraciidae; genus Eurystomus; species Eurystomus gularis. The sequence goes on along the minus strand of VZZY01003466.1, from coordinate 3,808 downwards.
ATTGTCAGTTTATAAATGAGAAGAGAAGGTTGGTCCATCTGATGGTCCAGTCTGGGGAATAATTGAATAATAGTAAAAGCAATTGTGATGTGCGTTCTCAAAGCTCTTTACAATCATGATCTACAAAAGGGTCAACAGTGCCACAGGGAATACGAAACCATTTTCCAACTGGTCAGATTAATAAAGAGAAATGAATAGTTAATTATACCCTTGCAGAGAGACCGAGTTCCCAAACTGCTGTCATGACAGACTGTGCAACTGCAGGAGAGAGAAAGAGATCTGGAAATCTTATCTAACAGGGCCCCTAATTCCTGTACTTCGGCCATATGCTTACATTTTCAAGTAACCCCTTCTTGCCTCTATATTTACACAGTTATTTCCATGGACATTAACTTTTGCATTTGTGGGAACTTAATCTGGGGAGCTGGAAGCAGTGGAGCACCTGAGCTCTGCCTTTGAGCAGCTGTTCCCCACACTCTGGCCCCTCGCAGGAGGAACATTAGTTAATAGGCATTGATTAAGTCAAATACAGTTTTTCATAGCAAGTGATCCAACTGTCCAAAAGTGCTTAATCTCAATTATATAAATTCATCTCCATCCTATGAAGTACACTTAGAGACACTAATGCAAGCTGCTGTTGCAATGAGCTTTTTAAATAGCATTAAAATTGAAAACTCAATGTGTTTCCAAGTGCTGTTTAACAAATGATTTGCCTAAATATCAAAATTGATTTAAATCTTTTCAGTCAAGGTAGAGACACGCATGGGAAATTGCAGATGAGTGGATTTACCCCAAATGACATTGCAGAGGGATGTCACAAAACCCAGACTTCATAAAAGAGGTTGGCTGTAAATTAGTTTGGCATTGAAGACTTGTCTGCTTCTCCCCTGTATGCTAGAAAGAATTTCTGTTTTTTCAGAATGGCATTTCTGAAAGAAAACAGCAGTTTTACAGACCTAACAAAGGTCACTCAGCATAGGAATATGTCTGTGCTTCACCAGACTTGATGCTGGACCTTCAGAGCCTGCAAAGTATCAGTGAAAGCTTTTTTAATTATTATTCATTTTTGCAGAAATTAAAACCTTTTAAAACACCCTACCCTATCTCTTGAAAATACCAAAGGACACACTGGGTTGCCAGCATGTAACAAGCTGCTTTCAGAGGTACCAGCTCTCACCTTTGTGCAGATTTGATGGGATTAAAAACTGGGCTGCAAAAACTTTGCTGAAAGAAGCATTTGAATATTTTTCAGTCGTGTATCTCTAAGTTGCTGTGTCCCGTTCATCTGAGTCTGGCACCACGCTCCACTTTGACACTATTCCGCCATTCCTGCGTGCATCCAGCACGCTGATCTCAAGGCCAAAATAAAAAATTACCCCTAAATCAGCAGCTCTCCTGAAACCCTGGGAATACTGTGGTGTCTTCAAAGTGAGACTATGGGGTTGTTCTATGGCATTTTCTAACTGAGACTGTGTTGTCTGGTTGTTTTTTTTTATTTCTAAATGTAACATATCACAACTATTTAAAAAGAAAAAAAAAAAGGAAAGAAAGAAAAGGAAATTAAACAACGGCAGAGTAGAATTTTCCTTTCAAACTTTGCAGAGGTTATTTGTTGTGCATGGGACTATGAGGGACAGATTACTGTAATGAATGTCAGGTACCTTTGATTTACCTGCTTAGTTTTAGTCTCTTACTATTGAATTACACCAAGGAAAGTCTGTTCAGGACAGCAAGCAGGAAATGAAGCAGCAGCTAATGATAAAAGAGGCTTTTGGGGAAAATATATCAGGGCCTTTCAGGAAACCGTGAGTTATTCTTGCTTAGTTTACCTGCCTGGTTCCAGTGAGGTTAACAGCCTTGGTTTTATTTGGTTTCTTGGTTTTTTTCCCAACATCCCACAAGGCTGGAGCCCAGAACCGTATTATGTGTCCTACCCGCGCTGAGCTGGCACCTCAAGTGCAGCCAGGTTTGACAGATGAACGTTGATAGGCGATGCTGTTTAGACACGCCCGTGTTAGAAAACTTCCTGGCCCTAATCCTTTATTGGTTTGCAGAGTGTTTTTAGATACTGGCATAAGCCGTCATCCTGTCAAGTGCTGTTTTGAATCACTTGAAGCAAATATAACGAGCCAAGATGCAAAATGTAAATATTCCTGGGTGGGCTTTAGGGTCAGTTTGCTGATGGCATTGAAATGAGTACATGGAAATTAATTGCCTGAGAAACCTACAGATATGGCAGAGGAGTTGACAGTTGCTAATGTTTTGGTTGCTTTCAGTTCATGCTGTATCTGAAGCGCAGCATGAATGGACACCTTTCAAAAATGTTGAAAGTTAAGCTCCTCAGTGGGTGATTTTAAAGGTCTTCTCTGTCTCTTAAATCAGACCTTTATCTGCAGTGATCTGAGTCTAGAACTTCTTCGTGGCACAAAGGTGACAGCGGTGTATGTGAAAGCAGGATTTCGCCACATATTTAAAGAAAATGCTGTCACATTCCTTATTTGCAGTCGGCCCTAACATCTGCTGCTTTCTGTCTGGGCAATCTCCATGAACCACAAAGGGATTCAGAGGTGTTCCTCAGAGCTGAGAGCCAGTTCTGCTCTTTGGGACCTACTTCTGGCAAGAATGTGACTTATCAGCACAGGCTACTGAGGTCAGAGGAGCAAGAGCAGCACCCACCAGCTAAGGATGTGTCCCACAGGGCTCCGTTTCTGTGCCAGCGTTCCATATGTTGCAGTGATAACTGATGCTGCAGCAGTTGATAGTTGTCTCCTAAAGGTAAATGGGGTTTCTTTTCATGCTGCAAAAGTAAATCTGAAGGAGAAAGGATGTCCAGAAGTGTTTCTTTTCTCAGTAACAAGTGAGGAGGAAAATACCATTTATAAGAGCAGTTTTGAAGTCTGTGAATCTGACACTTGATCGGTGGCCTGTGTGAGCACTGTTTGGGTTTCCCCTTCTCCAGTCAAAGACACACTTTAAATAACAAGCTGGGTGTTTGCATGCAAAGTAAATGCTCTGAAGGGGATGAGAGGAGCTACAAAAGGGCAAAGTACCTTATTTCAAAGAGAACGGGAACAGTAAAATTTGATTTAGTTGGAGCATCTGACTAGCAGATGGTAAGGAATAAATTGAAGAACGCGAAAACCACGTGGATGTGTCAGGGGAACTAATTACCAGCAGGTGAAGTGTGGGACTTCTGTAGCATAAACCCATATCCAGTCTCCAAAATAGGAACGGCTGGGACGCCATTATAAACAGAACGGTAGCCTGCCAGCATGTGGCCACAGCTCTAGTAGCTCTTAGGTTTCCAGGGCTGGAAGGGCAGTAGCATAAAGTAATTGGGACTTTTCCTATTGATACTTCTAATATATATTCATTTTGACAGTCAGGAAAATGGTAGAGAAGGCTTGAGAGAAAGGTGCAAACACATCCTCGCTGCAGCTTTTTCAACCAGCCAGCAAGAACTACACTGAGCTGCAGAAATGGCAGGGATGCTGCAGCCCTATGGTCATCCACACCAGGCCTGGAGCATCCCTCTCCAAAGTGGTACTGCCCTTTCAAAGAGGTTTTGAAAAGTAGCTGAGAGCATATAGGGTCCTTGGGTTTCTAAGTGGGAGAAGCTCTTTCTTTTCTACAGTTCCAGGTAGCTCATTGTTTTGGTGTCTTGCTCAATAGCTCATCTGACCTATATTGACTTAATTCAAATCTGATGGAACCACGACACTTTAAATGGACTTAAACTGGAGAAATTTATTATTTTGTTTTTTAGAGACATTCTGTAATATTTGGGCTTAGAACAGCAGTAGTAATG